>WBNA01000059.1:3747252-3792344 GCA_013398345.1 Nothocercus nigrocapillus | reverse complement strand
AAAAAAAAAAAAAAAAAAAAAAAAAAAAGAAATCTTATTTCCTCCTGTTGTGAAGGTGCTAGCCTGACAGGCCTGAAGAGTGATCTATTTATTCAAAGTAATGCTGGCAGCAGTGGTATGCATTTCACAAGTAGCTCTTCCAGTGTGCCCAGCCCTGTATCTATTTTCAGTTCCATCAGTAAGCTAAAGGTTAAAGCTATTTATTTAAACCCACAGCCACATGCCATTTCAAATGACCCAAATTATTGTCCGAGTTGTAACCTCTCCATTTTAAAATACCCTTGGGGGCTGCTGCTTGATTTCAGACTCTGAAAATTCCTCCCTTGCAGGATGAAAGAGGTAAGGAGCATCTGCAAACAGAAATGCAGAAAGGTAGGGGTTTGTCTCCAAAGAACACCTCTTGGTGTTGTGCATACTGCAGAAAACTTCTGTTTTATCACACTAATAATTAGGGAGACTGGCCCCACACAAACATGTTGATGAATGAGATCTCATTTTCATTCACATTTTGAAAGTTTCTTTAAAAAAGAAAAGAAAAAAAAAAACACCACAGTCCACCTTCTGTCTTAATTTCCACTGCCCTCAGAATGAAAACCACCAGAATAATCCCAAAATGAAAAAGCAAAGGTGCTCCCACCCAGTGAGCCTGCCAGGGAAACAGCCCTGCGGGAACGCTGCTCTCCGCGCCGGCAGGACTGCGAAGGAACTGGAGCCTTTTGCAGTCATGCAGCAGTTAACAGCAGCAAAGGGCCATCCCAGGGGAGAAATTACTCTCTAGGCCGATAAAAGGCAAAGGGAAAGCAGCATCCAGCCTACAATATTTAGCCTTTTCTACACAGTTTAGTGCTGTGTGAAGCATGGTAAAGGCAGAGCTTCCCCAGCCCCGGGAAGACAGCTGGGCATGAAGCACAGCAGGAACACCATATGATAGAAGGCTCCTAATTACAAAATCTCTGTCTTGCCTGTCAGAGCAACCACACGTACCAGGTAGCTCACGGAGGAGCCAGGAAAAACACAAAAACAAAAAACCCATACCCAAGAAGAAATAAGGCTCTAAATGCATCTCCAGAATCAAAGCTACCAAGTCTTTGAGAATACCTGGCTCTTGGATCTAGCTTCAGGCCATCAAGGAGATGTGGCTCAACCAGGTCAAGGAACCCCCAAAGTTCAGAACTTGCCCAACTCTGACTTCTCATTCGGAGCCACCCATGCAAAGACATATTTGGCTGAGAATTTCAGTGCTGACAGACCACAACACCCAGTTCCACTAGTATGAATGGTGATCCCCAGACACAAACAACAAAAAGCACAACACCAACACAGAGCTCGAGGATGGAAAAACTCAAGGGGTTTGAATTTCATTTGATGTTTGATAGGCACTGAGTAAAAGGACTTTCTCTTTCAACTTCTATTCACGGCACCTCATTACACACTGAAACTGTTAATTGCTATTCGAGCACCCGGAGGCAAAGATGCCGTACACTTAAACCAAAGAATATTTTTAACTGCAACAGTATTGTAGAGAGAAAGACAAATGCCACCAATGCAGTGACAGCAGCCCCATAAAGAACCAAGGGAAACGGCTCCATGCTGAGTTTTGTGTTAGCATCGACAGACTGGTCCAGGTATCCACAAAAGGTGACATAAACCCTGTCCTTTATAGCTCTCTCTACACTGTGCTTCAGTCCCCGCTGTGACCACAGCGTAAAACGACCCTCTGAGTCTCCTAATAGCACAAGTAGATCTGCCTGCGATGGCTGCAGTGACAAAAAGGGGCACACGTCAATGAACTTCTAAATTTGGCCTTTCCCTCCCCTCTTTTTCTGTCTCTGAATTTCTACTATGTTAGTGCATCTGCCCGGAGCTCTAAGGGCACTGTCTGCTGGGACGGAGTTGGGCACTGGTATTTTCAGCTGTCTGGCCAGCGTGCTGCTGCAGTACCATGAGAAAGACAGTGGCAAGAGCTGCTTGAACTCTACAGTAAATATAATTAAGCTCTTGTTAAACCGTATGACTTTTGCCAAATTTGAAGCACAAGCAATAAAACAGTTTCATCAGCTTCATGCTGAGCAAGAAAAGGCTGAAGAGACAGATTGTTATAACTTAGTATGAGGTAACCCCAGCCCTGCAGAATAAGCAGCACCCAGCCCATGCCAGGGCAGCACAGCGGGATATCTATCTTTTGAAATAACAACAGGTGGATATTTGAAGCTACTGCTCCAAGTGCTTAAATAAATCAATTAATTACCATTCACTATATGAGTGCAGGAAAAGAAAAAAGTCAGATCCCATGTACTACACAACTGTCAGTGAAATCTGATAGACGATGCTTCTGTCAAGAAACAGGAACACGTGTTTAGGTGCTTCTTTTGTGATCAGGGTTAAGTTTTTAAAAGTTTGGGTTTTTTTTGTTTTTGTTTTGTTTTTAATTCAAGAGTAAAATCTCCAGGAATTGGGGTTAAACGTGGCTAATCTTGGTTAAAGTTTGTAAGTTAACAGGCATGTGCCTAGAAAAGAACACGACAAAAGATCCATTTCTTAAATGTGCTAAAACATTCTAAAAGTCAAACAAGCCCAAGTAAAGCAAAGTCAGTGCCATTGTTTTTGGAAGAATGAATAATAACAGGAAAGTCCTGTTGAAAGATGGCAATGCAGAGTGTTAGTAAACACAAAAGAAATCAGGCAGGAAAGTCCGTGGACCTTCAATTCAAAGAAAAATGGTCACAAAATTCTCCAATAGTAAAACAAGACTGATAAGCATTAGCTCTCCATTAAACTAAATGGCATAAAAAAAATAAAATAAAAAAAAAATAAAAGTAAAATGCAGGAGCAATGAGCCCTGATAGGGGAAAAGACTGAATTAACATATCAAAGGAAGTAGATAAGAGAGTAATCCAGAGGGTAATACAAAAGAAAAGTTTAAGGGACACCTTGGGATAAGTTTTCTTTGAAGTACTGCACTTCCTAAAATAATAGGAGGGTTATCTAAACATGCCCATCGTGCATCACAATTATCGTACTACACTTTTACTCACAGAAAGTTCACGACCTAAGCAGAGTAAGTGCCCCTGTGGAACAGGCCTAATTAAGAGGTTCTCGTTATGTGTGAAATTAGGGTGAGGGACATGGACCGTGCACCCTGCATGTGCACCCTGCTCTACCCTGGCACCACACGTGACTGTAAGATGTCCTCAGCAGCAGGGTAGCCTGGGGGCAACTGAAATATTTAGAGCTTGTGTATTTATATTAAGCAAAAAAGTTTTCACTGTTCTACCTGTCAACTTCAGAGTTTCTCTCAACTGATTCTGCTTGGGCTTCCTCCCCAGAGCCTTCCCTTTTGCCATTTCCAAGGCATCCGGCTCAGCAGCTGCAAGGAGATCATCTACCGCTGTTACTTCACACACAGGTGGCCATAGTTCCAGTTTCCCCATATGCTGAAATTAAAGCCTTGGAGGTTATCAAAACAGCACGAACAAGCCTAGAACTTGAAGATAGTTATTTTAGCATCATTTTGCAATCACTTCTACAGCATACTATAGGTCATTGCACTGACCCTTCAGTGACTTCTGTGGCAATATACATACTATAAATGTCTGAGAAAAATTTACAACTGGCAAGAAATGGCATCAACTGTTCAGAAATCCCATTTCTACAAAAGGGTTACTCGTGACTATACAAGGCCAAAGAATGCCAGTGTTCTTCACAGAAAAGACCAAAGACCACGCCAATAGTTATTTCCCATCAAACTTTGCTGTTTCTCCAACTGTGCTGGAAATATTTGGTCATTTTACAGTTGACAAAGAAAAAAACATCAAGTGCACCATGTGAGCAATGGTTTGGGCACGTTCTTTGAGAAGCGCAATCCTGCCTCCTTTCCTGCTGCAGTGTGGCATAACTCAGGCACGTACATTTTATTTTTGCAGACTCCAGATTTGGAAATATTTCACCGTTTAGTCTTTTTTAAATTTAAGAGAGCCAGTTTTCACCGGTACTGCTGGACCTCCAGCCGCTCTTCTCTGACAAGCCCGTTCTATGCATGACCACCTTGCAGATGCAGCAGTGCACCCAGACACGATTTGCTTGCTTGAGTTTTACTGTATTCAAATGGAATAACTCAAAATGAGTGGCAGTAGCAATTCATTTCTGAACTTTGTTCTCCAGCATATGTGACGGATGATACAGATATTTCCCGATGACTGATCTGCATCCAATAATCAAATACTTTGCAGATACTATCTTTCAGTGGAACTCAGTTTGAAAGTTAAAATGGAAAAGGAAATCAGATAATTAAAATCCTGCCTTTAGTAATACATTTTTAAAACTGACAAAATCCATAAAAACCTCAGGCAGAAACATAAAGTGAAGCTGAAAGAGATTCACTGAAAACCAAATTAATATTTTAATTCTGTCAACACAGAAAAAGTCTCTAAATGAGATGAAGTTCAGAACGAATACAGGGCACAGTGATTTATTGCCTTTTCTCCATAATTTAAATGACTGCTTCTTTAATGCTCACTAAATTCCTCCTGCAGTTACAGTCTTAGTCTCTCACATAAAAGCAGCTCATACTTTCAGTGCTCTGTGCATTGCTTTAGAAAAAAAGGAATGTTCCTTTGGGAAAAAGCTAGTGGTTTTCCAGTAGCCATGTCAAAAATCAATTAGACTGAAGGGCTAACACATGGGATTAATAAAGCTTTCTTCATCTCTGTAGCTCAGTACGTATTCTCTAGGCATTATGAATATGCATTTGCCACACAGTCCCCATTAACCACGTAATAATGAATTTCAAAGAGTGAAATTAAAGATACATATGTACTTGGGACTTAGCACAATGCTTTCAAAAGCAGATCAGCTGTTGGGGTCAATGCTGCAGCTGCGTATACTTCAAACAACAATTTCTTCAGCTTCCACCTGAACAGGTGCTTCCCTTAAACACATCCTCTCAAAAAAACCCACTAAGCACCAGCACCTGCATCTGCAACATCTTTAAATATCATCTAATTAACTCACACTAAACTTCAAACCAGAGAGCTGAATACCAGAGCCCAGAGCCGTTTGGGCAGACCATGTGTTAGCAGTAACTACAGACGTAAACCTGCCTGAGGGCTTCCGCGGGACAGCGTCGCCCAGGTAAGTGGGTGCCTACGGTGCGGCACCAGAAGACCGACTACGCTGTTCTTCAGCTAGCAGGGGGGATTCATGGCCCCGAGTCAGCCCTGCAAATCGTGAGTAATCACAGGATGTGCCGAAATCACTAAACAGGAGGTTGCAGAACTACAGTTTTAATTAAGTGGAGATTAATTGTTAAATTGACTTGCATTATAGAGCTGAGAGATGTATTATGTTTATACGAAGTGATCAAAAGAACATTTAGCAGTCACCTAAAGATTACATACCGATCCATATTTAATAATATGATTTTAATAGTCAGTCGACACTTAGGATACAACTGCTTTTATTAAATGTATATGATGATTACCATTGCACTGTCAAGCCTTTTCAACACTCCTGTCAGAGAAATAAAAATTTATAGATGCTATTCCCACCCATCAAATTCCTACACTTTAATATAATTACGCCAGCACATAAGGCACCTTGAATAGTAAAATTTCATGGAGAGAGATAGGAGAGAGTCATGTTTTTAAAATAACTTAGCTGTCAATTGCACCTTACCATGCTTAAAGGTAAATGCAGAAACACAAGACTGGAACGGACTCCAGCTGGTCCTCTGCAATCCTAAGCAACTACAGAACAAAAACTGTTAGTCACACAGCAGTCCCAGAACATCCACTGATTATTTCCCATTTCTCAGCCACGTAACGTTCCCAACAACAGGTTGCAAACAAGGACCGAGGTACAAACCAGACTGGGCCCAAAGAGGACAGTGACAGAGATGAGCATTCAGAAGGAAAAAGTTGGATGAAGATACCCAGATGATACCAGCAGCAGATCCTACTCAGGAAAGGAAAGCCACAAAAAAATTCATGAACAGTCGACCTTGAAGAAAATTTCCTTCCTCTCCTAAAATCTGGCAAATAAATTAATTCTGGGTAATCTCCCAATGGAGCCTTTGCCAGGCAGCTAAGATCTCCAGTAGAGCGAGGAGCAGTTCCAAATGTAACACATCATCTTGCCAGGTGCTCTTGTTAAAGATCTGCTGATTCCAAATCACATTACAGGACAGGCTGAACCACAGTCACGCATTAATGTCAGCAAAAGTCCTGAGGCACCACGGGACACGTAACCAACACAAAGCCAAATCCCGCAGGCGGCAAGTGACAAAATGACCCTCCAACCCCACTGTCACCTGTTACCATTTCTATAAGCTTCTCTAGCCCCACCTTAGAAAAAAGATACAAAAACCTCTTATTGGCTTGTCTTTACCAACTAGAAAGCTATTCCAAACATGGTGCTCGAGATGCATTTTAGGATTTCTCTTGTGCAAAAGGTCAGTGCAAGACAACAGATCAGCCCCACAGAAAGGAAAACCCATCTTGGTGACTTCCCCAAGGGGGTTCCTCACACAGAAGCATTTCCATAGCCTCATACGCTTCTACACAATTTCAGTTTCCATTCCACTTGTGAATCTCAGGTATTAGCTTTGGTTTAAGAATTGTGTTTATGGCTCTATTAATTTTATTCTGAGCTGCACTGTATTTATAAAGCTATTGAATAATTCAGTATTTTCTTTCAGCCAAGTTATAGCATCCCTTTCCAGAAAGGATCAACATTGTGGGATTCATTCTGATATGTTTACTCCTGTACAATTGAATTGCAAGAATATGGGAATAAAACAGAGAAAAACGGCTGACTTTTAATATTATCTGTCACTGGCTAGAAAGTTACACTCAGATTATCTTATAATTTTAAGATGACCTTAAGGGCTAGGTCTCAGACGATACGTATTTTGTAATCCTCTGATGGTAATGAAATACATGGATTTATACTAGCTAGGAACTGCGGTATTAAGAACATTAGCAAGTCCATTTGTATCTGAAGGCAACACTCCAATTTTTTAGGAAAAGAAACAACTCTCAGTCACAGGGCAACAGCAGAACATCACTTGAGCAGTGTGCTCCATTAGCACCATCCCTTGAAGTCGTGTGAGAAGAATTAACAGCACACACACGCTTTTGTCCATCAGAACAGAAAGGCAAATTGCTTAGTGTATAATAGCACTAATCAACTAAATCAAGCTCATAACTGGTCAGAAGCTGAGGTCTTTAACTGAAAAAGAAAAAAAGGAAATGTAGGTTTTTATTGAGATTTTCATTTGTCTTATTTTCAGGATCGTGGATGACCCTTTCTCACTTCAATGTCAACTTTCGGTCATGTCCTGAAGTGTTCTTTAGTTTAAATATTCCCTGAATAAATGTTCTGTTTGGATAGCCATATAAACCATTTTAATGCTTCCAACGTATACTGGTATTCTACCTGGCTTCACAAGCACTTCCAAGAAAATCAGCAGCTCGCATACTCGGAAATTACTAGGCTTGTATCCACTAAGCAGCTCAGGTACACACTTTGTTTTCAAAATGTGAATTGTTTTAGTGAAGCCAGGCCACAGAAACAAGCTCTAATAAAACTTACGTTACAGAGCTGACTTTCAACATTATCCATATCCTACAACACCAAACAAACAAACAACAACAAAATCAGCCTTCTTTAGAATAGGAGAAGTATGATGGCAACCAGATTTCATGTTTAAGATGAACCCCACGGTGACCGTTCCAGGCAGCGCTCAGTATTTGCCTGGAAGTCATTCCTAGAGTTCATACTCGTGGAAGCAGCAGGAAAAGCTATTGGTGTTCAGATCACACCCCAGTTAAAGATACTACCATATGTTGACAATATATCGCATCTTAGACGCTAGGACAGCTGGTTTGCTACCATCTCACATTACATAGGGTGTGAGCAAAAGGAAACTAGAGTGAGGAGAAGAATTAAGAAAACCTAAGAACTCATCTAAGATACCAATCATTTATATTCTTGTGCTTGGGCATAGGTAAACTTCTAGCAGAAACCTGAATACTATGCTTAAAAACTGTGTCTGTTCCACAGATCTACTTCTAGAACCTTTAAGGAAAAAGGTGTTCTTAATATAAGTCATTAACAATTGTTATTCAAAACTGCTGGGGGAAATAAAAACCACCTTACCCTTTCTGTACAGTAATAAAAATTTCCAGCAGGAAGTTGGAAATATTACAGCAATATGTCGCTTTCACTTTTGTTCTAAATGAAAAGAAGAACAATTAAGCTTCATATGAAGTACAAATGCTTAATTCAGGATTTCTGAAGGACTTCCACTTTAAACTACAGTGCAACTAGATATCTCATTTCTTTAAAAAAATAAAGCAAGCTGTTAAAGAACCCTCATTTTCTTAGTGATCTCATCATCACTTTACAGCTTGTCTAACTTTTTTAGAAACCTCTTAGTGAAAGATAAATTGCCAGATGCTGTCTTTTTGCAAGCTGGACAATAATGTCAATCATTACTCTACTAGAAAGAGAGGCAAAGGAAAAATAGGAGAAGTGTCACCACCAAGACACCTTTTTAGTGTTTAAACTCTTGTTTTCAAGCAATAAAAAATGCTGACTGCTTCCTCCACCATTGTTGTCTTGTATGAAAAGTACAGTGCAAATAAAATTAATATGTGAATGCATTGCCAAAGTGGTAAGTGAAAACCATTACACGCACAATCTTTGCCCAAAGAAAATCTACTCTCTGCACAGTTATTTGTTTAATACGGACTACTCTATTTATATACAAACATTTGCACAGTTAGGAACAGCACCATGTTCACCTCTCATTGCACTGAATACATTATTTTTGAAAGAGAGAACTATTCTACAAAGAACAATTTACAAGAATATCTGTTAGAAAAGCATCATTTGCTTTGGGAATGTAAGGACCAAAAGACCTATTGGGCATTTATATCCCATTTATGCAATGCAATGAGGATCTAAAACAGTTCCATAAACCCTTGGAGCTAATTGGCAGGGGAAGCTATATTGATTTTAAAACTATATTTATGATTATAAATATTTTTATAACCTTAAGCTAAGCAGTCTTGAATTACCTTGTATTTACTCCTGGGAAAGAGTGTGCCCACAGACAGATACTGTGGATTAACTTGGATACAAGAGCTTGTTATCCCAAAGCCGCACACACGCTTACCCAGAGTAGCTTAGACTTAAGAGGTGAATCAATAGGGCAGATCTCTAATACTTCATCCCTAAGGAACAGGGAAAACTCTTCCTCGATTCAAGCAATACATTCAAAAATAATTTTGCAGCAGATTTTGCAGCTAATTTCTCATACATCTTGTCAGCCCAGAAGGAAAAATTCTTGTGGGGCATGAGCAACCATGCTGAAGAAATCCTACCGGGGATGAGGCCAAAAAAAAAAAAAAAAAAAATTAAAGCAGATTTTTTTTTTCTTAATGATAAAAATACCAATTTTCTATAAAATGAAAGACATCATAAGGAAACACAGAGATTTTCTGTTGACTTGCTTTCCTTTTCCTTAAGGGTTTTTAGATAAAATAGCAGTGAAATAACTTCTCACCTTTTCTCACTCTGCTTTATTTTGCCTTTCTTTTCCATGCTCCTAGCCAGCACTGCCCTTCCTCCCACCTGGGCTTCCTCCACTCCTGCTTTCTGCATTTGGGGCTCAGTGGGCAGTGCCGCAGGGGATGCCAGGGACTCATGTGGGGAACAAGGTGCTGCCAACTGCTGCTTGCACGGAACCCGAGACTCTTTGCAGGCTTTTCTATTTCCATAGGAGCCCTCCGTGCTTAACCAGGCTGCCAAACAAACGTCAAGAGAAAAAACAAGTTGCGAGTTACAGATGCATCTTCAAAAAGTGTCTGCTTGCTCCCACTTATCCTAAATGCAAGTGGCAAGCTTCTCAATAATAAATAAATAATAATAATGGTATTTTAAGTAAGGTTTGTGGGGGTGTAATATGGAAGAGAAGAAACAAAACAGATGTAAAAGCTCAAAATAACTAAACAGGCTTACATTTAGCAAACCTAATGTACAACCTGCTTCATGCGCTCAATTCAAACAGACCAAACTAAAATTCACACTCATCTGGAGCAATTAGGGGGCCATATACAGCATCATAAACCAGAATTATGGCTGGTTATCTTTACCACTGCCGTTTACTGAAGGAAAAAAAGAAAGAAAAATCCCATGGGAATTCTCACAGAGCTAAACACCGTTGAACCAGAACACTGCTGGAGGCATTTCCACGGGAAAGCAGCAGCGTGAAACAAATCTGCCCCGGTTCCCACCGCTGCCCGGCGAGACCCAAGCAGCAAAGAACCCAACGGGAACGAAGCCTTTGCTATTCCTATTGTACGGATCTTTCCAAAGAAGCTCTGAAATCCATGCAGAGCCTTTAGAGACTATCAGCTTAATTTGGCTGCCACTCATTTGCCCTGAGGGCTGAACGCAGCTAAAAAGTCAAGACAACCTCCAAAGCACCCAGAGTGGCAGGAGCAGTGCCTGGAGGCTGCTGCATTCCCCAGTGGAAGCTGGGACTTGCTTTGCTTTATTTCCTCTTAGTTATCCAAGGGAACAACCAATATCCTCATTCTTTCCAGTGTGTCACCCTACTTGAGACTCGCTGGAGTCTTGCAGTCAACTTGGGCTCAAACTGGGGAGCAAGACAACAAATGTTTTGTTGACAGGGTCCTGCTGGGAATGAAGAGCAGGTCTGAAAAGGAAAATAAACTCCCCAGATCTGGAGACATGCCCCTGCTTCTTTCGTATCAAGCTTCTGATGAGAAACTGAAAACATGATTTCTTCCAAAGTTTCCACCTATTTTTAAGTTCATTTTCTAATTTGTCACAGCACTTTCGAATTAATCTTCATATTGTACATTGTAGCTTATTTTTTCGTGAAGCAGAGCAACCTGCAGAGCTTCGTGTCTCCTGGGAAAAGCAGGAGTAGGCTGAGCAGAACTCCAAGTTTTCGTGTGTTTCCGTGCTGCCCCCACCTCTCTCCTTTGTTTCCGTGCCCATCTCCTATCTAGCTTCCCACTGATCCCTCAATAGATCCTGGAAATATCAACTCACTGTCAAAGCTACTTTTAAACACTACTAAGTAAATGCCCCCCAAAAACTTTGTATGGGCTTCTGAAGGAAAATACTGCAAATTACAGCTCCGAACTATGCCACAATGTCACCAAAACAATGAAGCAGAGCAGTGAGAAATAGTTCCGAGAAGAAACCCGGGTACATATATGATACAATAAGAACATGCTATTATTTGAATTGCAACAAGCTCACTCTTTTCTACAAGTTTGAGATTTTCCTGCAGGTTTTCATGTGCATAAAACAGGTTCGAGCCGCACACACCCAGAAACAATATCTGATATTAACTTGGTGCCTAATCTGGATTTAATTTATATCTTTTGCAAGCAAAATCACAGAACAGGGAAACTGTCAACCTGCTTCATCCCCATTTTTAAGGCTACAAGAACAAGCAAAAGGCTAGGTAAGAAAAACACTTTATTAAATAAAAGATGCAATAAAAACTCAAGACCAAGGCGGGGCGGGGGGGGAAAAACACACACACACACAGCAGAAGTCAGCACAGAATTTGGCTCGCGGTATTTTGAAATTTGCTAGTTGTGAATGTTACAAGAGTTTAGTAACCACTGGAGGAAGCAATTTGCACTAATCCATATGTTCAAACTGTGTGATATAGTAAAGCACCCCAAAATGTGCATTCTGGAGAGCAGGAAGACATGGGAGACCAATACTTTGACGCCCCGAACACCTCAGCTAGCTTGGCATGCTAAAAGGATAAACACCAAAAATATGCAATTATTTCCAGCATACTTTAAACATGCAGAGCATTATACACATAAAACATTTCATTACAGTTTGATCAAAGTATATTATTCTGGCAAGATACCACATAACAAGGAGAGGAAACAAAGGACCAGCTACAGTACTTCTCCCTAGGAAAAAGATAAATTTAAGATAATTATACACTTCATTAGAATGAAGAGATATTCAAATGACACTGTATTCCACATAGCTAATATTTATGGTAACACTAAAAGACAATATCTATTAGGATACACTAGAATTGAAGAGCAGGACATTATATAATCCACCTTTTGATGGATTACTGTGGTCCTAAAAACCATCAAGAAACAAGGTGGACAATCAGTTTAGACAACTGAGACAAACAGGACATCATATTGTTTCTCGTGGTAGAATATTTTACCCAATTCATCAGCCTATTCACTATTTTTTCCTCCTTTCGCGCCCCCAGCTAGGTCCGTAGGTAGTGATATTAATTTGTCTGTGTTCTTACGCAATTTTCTGCTTATTAAGGAGCTAGGAATCCCACTGCAACTTCAAAATCCATATCACACAAGTCAACCCAAGTGTTAGGATCTCTGAATGACATCCTTGTGTTGATAGACAAAAAATATCCTATTCATCTGTATTATTACAGATTATCTGTCTTTATCCCTTACTGCATCACACATTAAAATTTGCTTTCCAGGGGCATAAGGAAGGAAAGAGGAAAGCACATGCCAAACTGGCTATTTATATCTGATTTCCTTCTGACTCGATGCAATTTCATTAAGAAAAGATGGAATTTCAATTTCATTTTAAAATAGCATTCAAATGATTTCTGGAAAGGCTAAAAATTACAAGGGAAGGATGGAAAATACAACTCAAAGGTAGGTGTCAAAAGGGGACAAAAGAAGGGGACAGGTATTTCTTTGTTTTGCAGGATTCAGCCACAAGGGAAAAGAGAGAAAGAAACTGAGCAGTCTGAGCCTTCTAATATCAGCTGAAAAAATAATGAAAGAAGGAATGAAAGACAATGTGAATCCTGTATCTAATTTTGCACCCTTTTTTCACCATGTGGGACTTCAGCGAAGTTAAAAAGCCTTCCTGACCACGGCAAGCGCTCCCAGGAATACAGCAGGTTTCTAGAAGGACCTGAAACTCGGATGCTCGTGCGCGCGTTTCCGCGGGCTGGCCCACGGCTCAGCAACGGGTTCCAAGATCTGCTAAATTTAGCTGTAAATCTCCACGTGCTCCAAAAGAGGGACCTCGCGCATGAGCCGCTGGCCACCACGGCGACAGTAACTCACTGCTGTAAGACCATTTTCTACCCGAAAAACACTCGCACCGAGCCAGGGGCCAGGGTGGTTTGCAAAACCAGCCTGTCTTTGGGAAGGCAAGGGGCAGTGCTGGAGGGGGCGCGGGGCAGCGGAGAGCCCGTGGGAACGCGCGGCCGCGCACGAAGAGCGCGGGTGACAAGTTCTCTTCCCGCAAGGCAGAAATGCTTCAGTCCTTTGTAAAGACGAGGCGAAGCCGCAGGACGGGCTCCCCGTCCCAGCCCCGCAGCTGCTGCTGCCCTCCGCCCCGCGGCGCTTCCAAAATCGCCTTTTCCTCACAAAACCACCTGCTGTTACCAGCCGCTCACGTGCCTTGTAATCTCTTTGGGACCGAATTGCCATTGAGCACAAGTCATCTTGCTCCCTGCCGACTGCAGTGAGCGGTCTAATCCCTCCGAGATTAAGCTGTCAGTCAGCAAGACACTCGGTGCTCCCGAGGGGAGATGCTGCATTACGTGGGGAAGCTTCTTACCCAGAAACTCCCAGCGGCAGCACCGCCTTCAGTTCCTCTTCCTGTGCCTGGGCTGCTGAGAAAATCAGTATTGAACAGCAAAAAAGAATGATTTCTGCTCAAAGAAAGGCAAAGGAGGAGGTGTCAGGCTGCTGGAGACCAGGGCTGTGTTTGGAGAAAAAGGTCCTGTCCAAAAACATAGTTCAGAAAGCTGCCTTCACTCGCCTGGGGTCAGATCCAGGTTTGCAGGATAACCAAAACCCTAAAAGCAAAAGCCTAAAACAGCCAGATTTTACCTTTAGATGTGAAGGAGCCCGCGCTCAATGCGCCCTGGGGAGAAACACGAAGGCAGATCCAAACCTGCTCTAGGCAGACCTGGTTAAACGGGGCTTGCGAAGAACAGATAAGAGGGTCCTGTCAGGAAGACTGAAATAAAGTAGCTGCTTACTCTGGGAGCTTGGAGGGGAGATCAGAAGCCAAGGGGTGTGAAACGGGAGGAAAAGCAAAGCACATCGCACTGTGCTCACAGATTGGGGCCTCACTCCCTCCACACAAAAACAAGCCTAAAATAAAAACCTGGAAATTGCTAGTTGTTCCTTTTTTGCATTTGCTAGAAGGCTCCTGCTGAAGCTTTCACCTCTGCAACGTCTCCAGGAGCCGACAGCAGATCCGTTCAGCTGCCCTTCGCCGCCGGTGGCCGCCACGTCCCGCGCGGCCCAGCCCAGAGGGACGGCGCTCGCAGGGCCCCCTCCCGAGCGCACGGCGGGTGGGCACAGGGGGGTAATTCCAAGGATAACTATTAATCAAGATGACCTACCCAACCAGAGAGAAGGAATCACCCTCCGACACAGGGTAACATCCGATTTTTCAGTCTCAGCAGCACGCAAGTGCTTTCTCAGTCATGGTGTGCTAAACAGTCCAAATTTAGCACCGCACCGACAGTAACAGTTTATGGGATTATACACCTCCACCCCTTCAGCATCCAGGAGCCTGCCATTCCAGGAGATTAGCACCTACCTCCGCCACCCTGCTGATAAATCAGCTCTCTAATATGATGGGAACATACAGCAAAGCACCTTCTAACTGAGGTTCATTTTGTACTTAAACCCCAATTTCTTCAATTTGCAAGCATTTGTTTTGGTAAAATTATAATATTCCTGTACAGCTGTGGCAACTGGGGAAGCTGCACATGAAAGATGCTCTGGATCAGACTGTGCAGAGTACAAGGTTTTTGCTTGAGACTTTGTACAAAAATAACGAGAGCTTCTCCTAGGGCTGAATCTGCCCCTCTCCTGCATCACTACAGGAAATACGAGGCAGCAGCAAGAAGCCAGGGGGACGGAGCAGCAGGAGGGACCCAGGAGTGCTGAGGGAGAACACGGTACTGCAGGATGCTCCGGGCTGCTCCATCCTCGCAGGACACGGCTGCATCCACAGCGCCCCTATTCACGGCCCCAGGTGAGCGCTGGGTGACAGGATTCCCCGTCTCCTTGCTGCACACACAGGGCTTTGCTTTGCTCCCTTTCCTCTAGGTTCACATCTCTGATTCTCCTCCTCTTCCCCCAAATTTCGCTTTGCTGTCATTTTCCGTTGCTGAAGACGTCACCAAGTTCTCTCATCAGCATGAGACATTCTCTGGAAAGAGTCAAGTTTATTTGTTCAATATGTTTTTGCTAGATAAGCATTTGGGAACTGTTATTTGTCTTGCAGAAGCCCTGCTTCCTCTTGATACCGGCTGGTAGCCTGCAAGCCGATTTCTGGAGCGTTCTGCTTAACTGCAAAGCTGGTTTCTTCTAGTCAGTCTTCTCGATTACAGTCAAGACCTGTCCTGTCCTGATACGCATGCAGTTACACTTTTGTCAGATGTATTTAAATATTATAGGTCTTTGTTGCAAGCAATTTTGTTTTTTCCTTGATGAGCCCTGGAACGCTTCACATTGCTGTTTGGTGCACAGCAGCTCCTCCAGAACGCAGAAATTCTACACAAATGCCTTTTTTTTTTCTCTCTCTCTCCTCTCTGCAGGAAAGAAAGGTAGATCCTGAGCTGAGCACAGGAACATGGCCTGTTTTCAGGATTCTTATCCAGAGATTAGCTGACCAGCGGTGGCGATGAACTGAGCGCTGCTCGCCAAGCGGCCCCACGGAAAAGGCCTCAAGAAAACAGCAAACCCACCAGCGACAGGCACAGGTCCAGACTGTAGAACAAAACCCACACCACTCCTTCAATGTGCATCAAAACCGATTTGTCAAGTTTCCCCCAACATCTTCCTTAATCTGAAACACGTTATAATAGGACGAAAGGAAAGCTCACTGTCTTAAGGCATTCAGCCCAGGTCATCCTTGCTAGCAGAATTTCCTTCTGCCTTGCAATAGAGAAGAAAATCCCCACATATTTAAACTAGTTTTCTTATAGATTTATGCTATAAGGGAGGATAGCTCTTCATATGCTCAAGAAGCACTCCTAATTTAACTAGTTGCTCAGAAACACTTATCTTGTGAGGATGAAAACCCAAGGCCTCTGCTCTGAAGCACAAGCTGACCAGAGTCAGCCCTCGCACAGCACTACGGGCATCCCAAATGGGGGCTAAAATTCAGAGTCTCTGGCAACGCGAACGCTTGGCCAAAGCCTTTGAGGCAGAGCTTGTGACGGAGCGATGAAGGAAAAAAAAGGAAAAATGTATTTATAGACTCAAGGCAGCCCTCCCTGCTTCCCGCTGCGGTTTCTGTCGAGTCAGGCTTGTCAGCTGCCCTGCAACAAACTTATCTTCACTGTCCATTTTATGAGCAAGATTCAATCAGGGCTCCCTGGCTCCTCGGGGAACCAGCACTTTAGCATGAACTGCTTCCACTCAAACGTAATGGACTGAGATTGCTCATGCCATTACTTTAAATGGTTTGAGGCCACACGGTCCCCAATTTCATTAGCTGCATTTATATACAGGCCTTACACTTAATACTGTGGAATGCAGAGACATATGTATGTCATGTGGCATCTTTTCTTCCCACCACAAAAAAAAAATAAAAAAATAAAATAAAAGAGTAAAAAATCTAAGCAGGAAACGCACACACACACCCAACATGCACAAGCAGCAAACACAGCAAACAGACAGCATAAATTGAAGCATCAGGTTAATCTGTACTGTTTAACGTACCATATACAGAGGGGGAGGATCTGGGCACAATATACTATTATTATACATTTCAATCAACTGTTTGCAAGTAACAAAACACAGAAAAAAAAAATCTCTTTTTCAAAGTAGAAAACTGGTGTCAGGACTTGCACACACTGGTGTCAGCAGGTAAGGCCGGCAGCCGCAGAGGTGACCTGGGCTCAGCGTTCAGCAAAGTTCGGGGTTATATTGAGGGTAATTGGCTCAATCATTGCCAGAAGCTGGGCAGGCACTTGAGTACAGTCAGACACGGCCTCGCACTGCCAAAGAGGGGCCAGAGCTGCCCACAAGGAGCTCGAAGATCCCGGGGAGTTTTCCAGGGGGGCATCGGCCACCATTCGCATGGCTCATCCGACCTTTTAGAGCAAACTCCTTCAGCAACAGAAATCTGTGTCTTGCAATAGACTGAACTGCAAAAGCTGCACGTGGGCACCCTCTGCGAAGGGCCCCAGGGCTGGCAGAGCAGAGCGCGCTCCGACATCCATTTGCACCCAGCTTAGGCCAGCTTGCCTCAGCCCTGAAGGGGGTTAAGAACAAACTCTGTAACTGATACAAAACAGCACTGCAATAACTAAAGAGTAACAAAAAAATGGAAAACTGACTCATAAGATTAATAAAGTAGCAATGGGAGAGAAAAAAGTTAATGGAATTAAATGCCAGTATGTTTCTATGGGTTGTTGTTAATTGCAACATGTATACAGTTAAATAACAGATACTGTGAGTACTTTTCAGTGACTGATTTCTGCTCTGTTCTGTTTTTCCTATAAAATAGATTTTTTACTCAAACAGCTGCTGGTGATTTTGAGCAAGAAAATCAAAACCTCCTCTATCACCCAAAGAAACAACAATTTGATGTTGATCCAAAGGGGAAAAATAAATAAATAAATAGAGAGAGAGAGGAGTCAGTGCCAAGAAGTTAGAAAAAGAAAGGCAGTAACTAGCTAGGATGCAAAGTTGTCCTGCACAGGACTGTCACAAGCAAAACCTATTGCTATAAACAGGCCAAGCACAACAAGCTCTTGTTCATCTACCCTCAGTAAATGCTTTATGGAAGCAATTTGCTTTACATTCTGCTCCTCACTAGAGCACCTTCCCTTGCAGAAATGAGAATATTTTAATATTTCATTAAACAACACTGCACAGATAATTCAGTGGAGAACAGCTGTTTTGCGATGGACTTGGTGAGTTTAATTTTACCTGCATTTTGCTTTATACTTTGTGTCAGAGAGGATAAAGCCAATTAATGTTGCTTCCCCCAGAAAAGAAGGGAGGGACATGTTGGCATTGGTGCTGCTTCCCCAGGGGTCCGTCCTGGCCTCAGAGTAAGCCGAGTTTCCAGGCCGTGTGCAAGGACCTCACCAGGGGTGGTCCAGGTCTTGGGGTGCCAGCAATGGGAATCTTGCAGCCCAGAGACGCCCCTTCTCCAAGGGAGCACTGCTGGGCTTAAAAGCCAGAGCACCCTGAAGATCTGAGCCTGATCCTCCAAAAAGGGGATCATTTATTTTCACGAAAAGAGCTCCACACTAGTTTAGTTTGCCACCACATAAGCACGTTCAAATGCTGAGAGAATCATGTGGGGTGGCCTGATCCCAGTATCTTTGGGCCTCGCAGGGTCAGCAGCACTAGACACTAGTGGAAGGGCACTGTGAAGTGTAAAGACCCTTAAGGGGCAAGCACAAAACGTCAGACTACCAGGAACGCCTAAGAACACCGGAGGGGAAAGAGAAGCAAATTTCTGTGTCTTTAAAAAGCAACACACAATATTTGCATCATGTTGGCAAGTGAGTTTTATAATCAAAGTCAGGACGCAACCACCCACCCTGGTCCAAGACAAGAGCAGAGAGGTAGAGAGAACAGGCTTTGAGGCTATAAATTTATAGGATGAGAAGAGAAGCCTCCTAAGTACAATATTTACTGCCTACTCAGTATACATATTTTTATTTTCCTGTGTTTCCTTGCCCTTGGATAGTCCCTGTTTATTATTCTCCAAGCAGTTCAAAGCTCTCCTGCAGGATCCAGCAAGTCTGAATCCTTGCAGGCGAAGGTATTCTGCCCTGCCTAACATTCAGCACCCAGTGAGAGCCATCTTCTCTCCATAATGCATAAAATAAGGCTATAAAGGCAGGCAGCAGAAAGCTCTCTACATACACATAATTGATGAATATTCATTCAAAGTCAACATGTAACATTCATATCAATTTGCCCACGCACGGAGGACGAGGTGCCGCTCGCAGGCAGCAGCGTCTCGCTCGATTCACGATGGGCCACTTTGTAGCATTTCAGATAAAACCTGCAGACGCTCGCGTCCCCTTCGCTTCGAGGCAGTTTTTCACCCGCATAAACAGCATTCAGAGAGGAGACTGGAGCATGCACGGCCATGCTGCTAATGCTGCAGAACGCGCTCACCTTTTCCACGCGCGTACCCAAAGGTACTTGTCCATGAGATGCTACTTCCCCGAGTCTTTTGGGCCCAGAAGAAAAGGGCTTCAGTGAAATAGAAACATCTCTCTTCTTAAAATAACTCTCAGTACAGAAAACAACTGACCGAGCAGTGGCTGTGTTCTGGGTATGTACATTTTTTCACATGAAGGCGCTCCTCAGAGCATGATCCCAGGAGACCAATTAGTTTGTGAGAATCTACCTCCCTCTGACCTCTCCTGGAACACACGTCCCATTCACGCTTCCATGCTTTCCAGGATTGCATCTGGGTTAGAAATGCCAAATAATTATTTCTAACGCCGTACAAGTGCATTCCCAGCCCTTCTGGACTTTTATATGTTCATCATGTTCAACAGCGAGAGCATTCCAGATTAATACAGAAATACTGAAATAGAAAGGGAGAGATAAGAGACACAGATTGAACAAATCGTAGATCAGGAGATTTTAAGGTACATTCCTGATTCACCCTTATACAGTGCCCACATCACCTCAACATACATTTGTACTTCATCATCTGCTGTACACTGCAAAGATAAAGTCATGCAGCCGGATCCTTAGCTTTAGTTACAGGGAACTGCACTGATTTACAACAGCTGAGAATCAAGCTCTTAAGATTTGGACAGATGCTCTTAGCTTTATTTCACCGCTTGGATGAAGACCAAGCTCCGCACTCATCAATATGATTCAGCCAGTGTTTCACTCCTGGGCTTATGGCCTCTGCTCGCTCAGCTGTAGCTCCCTCCCACTGTACTATGGAGTGTGGGGGGACAATCTATTTCCAGAAAGCTCAGGACAGAGGCTGCCGTCATCGTATTTGTCTGAGAAAACCCTGCAGACTACCGAGGAAGACTGTGATAACAACCACCGCTGCCCAGGGACACTCCACACCCCTCACATGCAATCCTACTGCCTGTCCTTAAACTTCCTGCTACAGGAAACACCGGGCAGGTGGATTGCAACACAGCTCCCACTTTGCTCCAGGCAATCGGACCTCAGAACACTGAGCAATGTTCTCTCGGGACTATCATATGTGGTCCAAGGAAACCCGTGCCACTTGCTGTGTGGCATGAACATGCCCAGGTTACTCCAGGAGTGCTAGCCTTAAGGACAAGTGACAAAGAACAGGCTGTATGCAACGACATCACGACTAAGGTTGATGCAATTCACACCAAACAACAGTGACGTGGCCCAAGACCCCAGCCTGGTGTGCTTGCATCAGTGCCTCCCTCCCTGCCCGGAACGGGGCAGGGGGACATCCCAGCACTGCAACCCAGGAGCCAGGCAAAAGAGGCACTGACCAGGTAACCCATGAACACTCACGAAAGAGGGTCATGCTCTCTGACCAAATCTCAATGCCCTTGGCTACAGAGAGCACTGTAGTCACTTGCACGCCTAGGAAAGAAACCTGTTCTCCTCCCGGCAACCCAAACCTTCCTCAAAACCTGCCAGGAGAAACTGGATATTAGGGCTCCAGAGAAACCCAGAATCACACATCTCAAACTTTCCTACTATGAGCTCTGAAGTATCAGCTGTCAGGTGAGCATTAAAATATATCACAATTAAAATCTAGAAAAATTAACAAACTTCCAAGGTGATGAGACATCCCAGGCTGACTCTCTGAAAGGCAGTTTTTACAAACCAAATTACTAAGTACCTTGCACCAAGGTACTCATTTGTCACAGTCTCCTCATTCACTGATTCTTGATAAACGTGAAAGAGTAGTAATTCAGTATTGTTCCACTGCTTATGAAAGTCATGAAGAAAAAAAACATCAAAAATAATCCAGGCCAGTTCATTTGAAGTGCAAATGGCTTATGCATGCAATACAAAACACAAGTGCCTTTCAAGCTGTCTCATTTATGATAACACAAAAGTTGCTGATGGAATGAGAATTCCCAGGTAGTTATCAGGGAATTTTGCATATCATTTGTACTTTATACTGCATTAGCAACTCTCACATCATGCCGGCAGCTTCAAAAAAAAAAAAAAAACAATGATTTACATCCCTCCAAGTTCTTATTCTGCTTTCACTGAGTAATCTCATCACTTATCTCCAATGATTTTGCATTCAGTGAAAATGTTTTGTTCTTTTCTAAAGGAAAAATAAACCTAACACTTCCCCTAAACTGTCCCAGCCTACTAAGATGCACAGCCAGCCACCAGCAGTAGAAACATCTGGTGACCATGTGCAACCTGCACCAAACTATTAAACATCTGGTGACCATGTGCAACCTGCACCAAACTATTAGGTATCAGACTACTAAGCAAAACAGACTATTAGATATCACACTATCAAGCTAAAGAAGAAGAAACAACTAACACCTCAAAGCTGAGACAGGCACACTTATAAAAATATATTTTAAGAGCAGAAGGTGGCATTGGTGAGAGGAACTCACATTTAGAGGACACCCCAGCCTTTCATATGAAGTCCCTGTGTGGGCCGTCTTGCAGGAAGATCTGACCTGCATGGCCAGAGCTTGTCACATAACCTAAAGTGA
Source organism: Nothocercus nigrocapillus (assembly GCA_013398345.1). Lineage (NCBI taxonomy): Eukaryota > Metazoa > Chordata > Aves > Tinamiformes > Tinamidae > Nothocercus > Nothocercus nigrocapillus. Next base: position 3,770,626 of record WBNA01000059.1, on the reverse strand, counting down.
CCAATGACCTTGACTATTAGAGGATAATATTTTCTTTGGATGAACTGTTCTCAGGCAGGATTTTCTCCAGCACACTAAAGAACTCATTTCTCTTTCCTACAAAAAGTAGTAGTTTGTGGTGGTTCTTACTCTCCCAAATTTGTACGACACATGGAATGCATTCATTTCAAATATTTGATCTCCTGCTTACTGAAATACCATTTTGCCATTCCATTTTGCTGTTCTTAATCCAGCTGTGAAACACTGTGCTCAAAGGAAAAGAAGGGGGGAAAAAAAGAAAAAGAAAAAGGTCATCCATCTCTCCAGTCTGCTCTCAGAAGAGGGTACCAGCCTGTGTGCAGACACTTGGCAGAAAGAGCTAGATCAATACTCGACATTTATGCAGGGAAATCCTCCCAGCAAACGGAGTCCTGCTAGAGGAACATCCAGCAAAGCAGATTTCCCCCTTGGAAGCTCCAGAAACATAATATGCCAGCTCCTTTCCATACGGTTCAGATACTGAGTTGTAACAGGAGGACTTTGGTCCATTAACGTGGCAGAGAACAGTTAACTGCAGCCCAGGCGCCTGCTCCTGCCTCAAGACCAGCACTTTTGCTTGAATTCCTGGCAAAAGCCAATGAAAAAGGCAAGAGTTTCTCAGATCTTTTGCTTATACTTTGTCACTCTGGCTAGAGCTTCCCTATCACTTTACAGACTCCTCATCGCAGCTGGCCGCTCCTGCGGGTGAGGAATAGCTGTCGCGAGAAAGTAAAGCAGAGTTCACTTTCTCCCAGTATTTGTAAAAAGCCCTTGGTTAATCTGCCTTTGTACTTTCTAATACCGCCAACGCTGGGCGTTGGTTTTTCTCCAGCACCTAACACCAACGTACCCAGGTTACGACACTCACCCTGCAGAGTAACAGCTGCTCCGAACGCTTCCCGCTGCAAAGCGGCTCCTGTTGCATCTTCCTAGTGCAGCACAGAGGGCCAGGAGCTGCCCGGTCCCTCCTGCACCCGTTTCCCTCCAGCAGCATGCACTAAGCAACGCAGCCTGCAGGTATAGCACTGCTGTAATACTAAAATGTTCTTTCCCCTGCTATATCACCAGGTTATTCCCTAGTTTACAGCAGCTTAATCCAAGAGCATCCTCACAACCCGACGAGGTTTACAGCAGCAGGAGGTACCAGCTCAGCAAGCGCCGGCCCCGGCAGAGGCTTCAGTGGCCACGCGACATCACCAGCACATCTGAATCCTGACGTGACACTGCAGCTCCTGAGCTGCCCAGGAGGAGAACACTCAAAGGCAGCCTCAGTGGCAGCCACAGAGCTTGGCCATTTGTAATTTTGCATCATTAGGCTCATGGAGCCTCATTAGGCCGTCCGGTCTGCATCCTTGGTGCCTCCTCTCCTCTATCAGTACCAGCAGCACTTCATCAAATTCCTGGAATAGTCCTTACTAGCTATTTGACATCATTTAAAATAGAATTTGCACAAAAATATTTAAGTCTAAATGCCCTTCAGAGATATGTTCTCTAAATTACATAATGCATTAATTTTCAGGTAACCCTGTGAAAACCGTTTTATCTACTGAAATCTCACGTCAAGAGACAGAAGGGAGGGATTCAGCAAAAGTACTTATGCAAGGTTTGTGAGCAAGAATTTACATTCAAAAGAGCATACTCCCAAAATTGCCTTTTTTTTTTCCTTTTTAAAGATTGCTATGAAATTGAAATTTCCAAAATACCAGAGGACGTGCATGCTACCTCCAATCAAGTGGGCAGAGCATCAGAGGCTGACACATAAATTAACTTACAGCAAATGTTGAGGAGAGAAAAAAAAAAAAAAAAAAAAAAAAAAAAAAAAAAAATCACATTTCAAACCAGAAAAGGAGGAGGGTGGGGGGAAGAAAAAAAATAAAAAAAAAAAATAAAAAAAAAAGCTACACACAAACCTTTCTAATCCAAAAAGGCCACAAGCAAAAAATCTGCAAACAAAAAAATGAAACCAGCAAGAAAACTGATCCTAATTGCTCATGGAACCCAGGCAAAGTCAGAGCATTCAAGCAGATTTAATTGCCTTTCCACAAATGACATTTTGAAGAAAGTAAACAAACCTCTATCACTGAGGAATTTTAAGAACGTGGTAGACAATCGTCTGTCAGAAATAGCCTAGGAAGAGCAGGTCCTGCCTTCAGGCAAGGGGATGGACAACCTGACCTCTTGCCATCCCTTCCAGCATTATTTTTTTCTGTGAAATCTGTGACATTTGGAGGTGTATGTGTAGCAACTCATCTTTCACAAGTAACCTAGTAAGAGGTATGAAAGTTCACCTGTATTTAACTAGTTCATATATCCAGCAATCTACATAGTATTTCAAAGAGTTTCTCACCTTCAGATCAAAGGGCCAACTAAGCGTCCTGCAGAGACACAACAAGACGTAAGAGAGGCAAATAATGCGGGCAGGTCTGTGCTGCAGCAAACACCACCCTCAAAATGCATTTGGGCTGGGATTTTCAGAGGACCTGGGAGGATGCATTAATAAACGCATCAGACACCACCAAAGTGCAGGTCACCCGCCAGCAGCGGGAAGCCCATTCTGAAGCAGCAGCATGAGGTGCCATTGCCTCAAGTGAGGCATCTTCAGTGCCCGCACTGCAGAGGCCAGGCTAGTGTGGCTCAGGGCACGCTAGAAACCACTCACATCCCACTGGATTACACGTGAAACGCGTAGCGAAATACATTGTCTTTATTATCTAAGGGGAACTGGCACTAAGAAACCACCCTCAGGCACCACGTAGGGCAGGGGACCCAACCCAAAGCACAGGGAGCAAGAAAGTTGTTGGGATTATGCTGTTTCCAATTCTTATACATCAAACTCCTGGACAAACTAGTCAGTGTGTAAGAGGACAAGGTCACTTTGCAAGGTGGGGATGAATGGGATGGGGAGAACGGAGCAAAGATGAGGCTCAAGCAAAATCTAAGCTATCTAACTCTAAACATCACAGCTTTAAATTCCGACTTAAATCAATTTTCTGTGTTGACAGTTACTGCTAAATATTTCCTGAAGGATCTTTTTAAACTTGAAAACGTGGGAAGTTTTGGATAGGAAACTACCTAGCTTATTCCAGCAAACTAAAATAAATAAAGAAGAATGCCTGCTTCCAGTGGCATTATTTGATATATTTGAGCTGTGTCAAAATTAAATATGAATGACTGTACTGCTCTAAGCAGTCTAAAAACCTAGAGGGGATTGTTTTGCACATTGAAAAATATAAAAGCAAACTTAAGAAAAAGCATGCCATGAGGAAACAGTTTTCTTTTTTCAGTCACTGCATATGGATTTGGACAAAGACAACACACTTCAATAGGATCAGAACAATTTTCCATCATTATGGAAGCCTTAAACAATCGCTGACTGCTTATACCGTCATCTCATAGGCTTCTACTAAATTGCAGTTATTTGTTCAAAACAAAAAGATAAGGCCCGTGATATAATAGAGCAATTTAAGCAGCAAAGAACACAACACCTGTAATTCAGTTTCATGGCAGCTGGTTTCACAACATGTTTCTATAACGTTGTTATGATATAGGAAACTTGTCTCAGAGCGCAGCAATTCTTCTTTAAGTAAGCCAGGCTCTCTAGAGAGAAGTGGCCTTTTAGTAGACAAATACTATGAGCAATAAGCAATTTGTATCTCCATGCCAGTCCTTCAGTTCTATCTCCAGTTAGTTGCCATCCTTAGGAGGGTTTGTATTTTAGCTTATGTTTCATATGGACAGGGTGTTATCAGAAATGGTAACAATAAAAGCCACCCAAAATCTCTAACCTTGAGCTAGTTTCAAGAGTGAGGAAAGCTTTCTCCTCCATTCATCTTCACTACAACAGTCACTATATATATAAAAAAGGTCTAGGGTAATAAAAAGGTCTAGGTATATAAAAAAAGTCTAGGGTAAAGGGGCTGAATCGCACTTGGAGGTGCCTTTCTACTTCCAGCAGCTACACGGGAATATAAAATGGGATGGGGAGCATTCATTAGCTAAGGCTAATGCTGACAAGGCAGCATTCATTAGCTAAGGCTAAAATGATTCCTCTCTAATTTTTTTTTCCCCCCTCACTTGAAAAACACTTCAGTGAACTTCAGCTTGTCCTGGACCTCTCAGCATCTGAAATCCACATGTGTAACCAGGGATGCTACAAGATCCCATCACGACACGCATTGCCTGTGGCCAACTGGGACTGAAATATCACGCAAAAGAGACAGTCTTCAACAGCATATGGCATAATAAAGATTTAATTTCAAGTATAACTTCTAAATATTGATGTAATAAAAAAATCCTGTAATTCCCGATGTTTTTGGCAACCAAATCTGTCTTGTAAACACACAGATTTAAAGAACATCACCATGAAGCCCATCATTATTGAACACAGAGACAACAGCACACAAAAACACCAGAATGGAACAAGTCATCCCCAATCCTGGTAGAAAAAAAAAAAAAAAAGGAAGCAAAGTCACAACTTCAGCATCTAATGCAGCATAACCCAGAAATATAGCACAAAGGATTTTATATCTACCAACTTGCTAGCTTTTGCAAAATGCTTTACTATTTTGAATCACCTGTGGCAAGAGAAATTGGGCCATGATTCGGGCAGGACCCATATTACATATTCAAATTCATTAGCTCTATCATCCTTCTCAATCTCTTATATTTGATTAAGTCTCATCTCCTAAGAACTGATTAAATCTAGTCAGCCTTTCTAAATTATTATTCCTCATCGGTCCAGTGGTGCTAAATGTTTCCAGCTGTGACAGTAATCTAGTTTTAGAGAAACCTTTTTAAATAGATTCTCCAGAAGCAGCAAGGGCAATGCAAGTCATGAACATTAATACTCGCACCAGCAACAGATGGGCCGCGCAGGACGGCAGGAGACCTGCAAACCGCACAAGCCCAACAAGGAGGTATCTCAGCAAATTCTGCCCTGGACTCCCAGCTGCCCATTAGATAACGCCTAAGGGCCATATGTTAAAAGAAAGAAGTCGCACAAGAAATCCAGCCCTTAGCGGTAAGATACAAACCCTGCCAATTAGAGACTACTGCTCTATCCACAACCAGAATTCCTATAGGCACTTGTCAGTTTAGGAAGGACTACTTGTGGATACGCATCTCTGAGGGGTGGGGGGAAAAGCCTTTTCTCTTTTAATCTTATTTCTTCAAAGAGCAGGCAAGAACCAAGTTGTCCTGTTACCCCAAATATTCCCTCCCCAATCACTAGCACGGCCGAGGGAGAGAGCTGCCTTCTGCACTGCAGGCAGGGCAGCTTACGGGTACGAGAGAGACGGTCTGACATGACCCAAGGACCTCACACCCTGGATTTATTTATTTATTTGTTTGTTTGGTTTTTTTTTTATTTTTTAGAAACAAGGCCTTTCTTTGGCAGGTGAGTTTGCAACCACTTGCACTGAGCTGTTAGTATAAATGGAACTCCTGCCTCTTTTCTCACACACAACACGGCCTCCTCTAGAATAGGATCATCTTGTCAAAATAATGAGAACCAAATGGCTCTTTTTCTCTCCCTCCCCCTTTACATCTCCATTCTCCAACTTGCACAGGGCCAATCACACTTCTGAGTAGCCCAACAACAAACATCAGGAATACCAAGAAAGTTTCTGTGCAGAGTCAGGCAGGAAAGACAAATGCAAGAAAAAGATCTCTTGAAAACCAAATGTCCCCCACCAATCAAATCAAGAGCAACTTCCCAGCAGAGCAAGCCACCGACACAAAGAGCACTCTTATTCAAAGATAGACCCAAACATCATCTTTCTGATTTGACCTATTCGGAATACATACACACACAATGAGCATGCTCAAAGATACATATTTTCCCCCCTAAAGGTTTATGCTCTTCAACAACTGGGGTGTCTTTTGGAAAAAAAATTATTAGCAGGTCACAGGAGATTGCTCAGTTCAGCTGAGCTTTCTGCCTTCCAAAGGTAAACAGGCTTTTCAGCCACAGCAGTACCACGAGGCAGGCAATCACCAGTCGTGTCGAATTGCCATCAAAGCACTGATGTTTAGGAAATTAAAAGCCCTATGCCATCAGCGATGCTTGGAGCCTGTTTCAACTCGGGGATGTTCCATTATGGTTTTCAAAGAAGCTTCATCTTTTCAACTCAGAAAATTGTAAGCAATTGAATTCGGCAAGTAAATAATAGAAAACTCAAAACATGCTGGAGAATAAGGAGGAGAAGCCTAGAAAGCATCAGATGAAGACAAGGATCTACCAATGATAATAGCAAAGAAAATGCAATACAGACACATAAGATAACTTGCTATGCTCAGAAATGCTGCAATCCAGAACAGAACTAGCCTCATTTATAAAAGTAGTTTATACTGCCTACTACATAAAATTCTGCAGCAGCAGTAGGAACTTTTCCACCCTGAAAAAACAGGTTTCTGCACAGGAGGCTAAATAGCCAAATTCTGTGCCAGCAGTAGCGATTCACCCTATGTCCCGAGTCTTTCACGTTCTCAGGCTATAAAGCCTATTTGGAATCTGGAGATAAATAACAGAACTATATCCCAAATTGGACGTAGTGTTTGCAAGCTCCTCAATGTAACGTGCTCGACGCTCCAAAGTTTCAGCATTCTCAACACTTCAGGATGCTCTAGTGCCACGTCCCAGGGATTTGAGAACCACCGGTTCCCACCATGTACGATGGACGTCTTGAACATCGAAACATTCAGGCAGTGCAACAACTTCTCTTTCACACAGGAAGTGACTCAAGAAACACAAATTTGCCTTCAGAACACTCTAATGGGCACATTTAAAATATTCTTTGTAAAACTGAGTCCTCTGCTGAAGAAGCTCCAGGGTTCATTTTCGCAGCCTAGCAAACTGATAAAGAAAGGAAAGGCTCCTTCAGCTCCTCGGGATGAGTTTCATCACTTACTGACTGTCAAACGCAGGAGGTTCTGACACTCCACAGGGTTGGACTTCTTGCCTGGACACCAGCAATGATTTTCTTGTCGGGATATGCAACACAGCACACTCAGACATCACGCCCACCCCCCCAAGAAACATATTATTTGGATTTAAGTCTATTTCAGTATTCCACATGACAAAGGCATAAGAGATGATTCCTTTCCTTGAATAAACCTGAGGTCCAATCTATTGTACTGGCTTCCCTGTGAACGGCACCCAAAGCACTTTGTATCATGGCCAAGCCAAGCACTGACTGACAGGTAGAGAGCTAAACATTATTTTTGATAGCCTAGGGAAAAAAAAAGTGCAGCTCTCAGATTGTAAAAATTTCCCTGAAAAAAAAAAGCATAGAGATTGTTTCTGCCAAGATGGCAAAAACATAAGTAATAAATGAAAGGGAGAAAAACAAAACAAAACAAAAAAAAACCCACTCACCCCACCATTTGACCTCTTGACACACCTGACACTACAATAAAAAGAGCAGTGTAAAACTTCAAAGTCCAGCAGATCCATGATGCTCCAATTTCAGTGTGACATTGCCAGCTTCTGCCCCCCAGGCACAAGCAGCCCATCGGGTCCCCGTCACCACCTCCTGCTTTCAAGGCACTTAGGGCAACACCTCTTGACTGCTTCATGACAGACAAGTGCAAAACCCCAGGCTTGTGCTCCTTGTTAAAGATGCGCTGGTTTGTTTATCAGCCTGAAATTTGTTTATTCTCCTCTTCTAAATCACAACTCAAAAGGGACTGTCGAGGCAGCAAACCCAATCTAAACAGATTCCCTAAATACTCTTATCAGGGGGCAGGTCCAGCAGTTATTTGCGGATGGCAGCTGCACCTGCAGCCTTCAGCGAGGCGCTTGCTGTCACTGATGGAGGAGGACAGCTGGCCAGGCTGGCACAACGTGTCCCCTTTGATTGATAAAGCGATCCAAGTGTCACAGGCTCGTAAGCTGTCGGGCACAGTCTGCACTTCCTCCGAGCAGGAGCGCACGCAGCAAAGAGCCAGCACCGGAGCGAGGCCGGGATGCACGGAGAGCGGCAGCCTCCTGTGTGTGCCCTCTTCCTTCCCAAGGAGTCCCAGGATCTTTTCATTGGGAAAGAAGCATAAAACACTGCAGCAGTCGACTCCCAAGCATGTCATTCTCTTTTGCGTTAAAAAAATCAGCCAGTTTTATGGATAAACGAGTCATAAAACATTTTCTTCAGGCTATTTAATTCATCAGCTAGCTGGACAGCAAATATGCTGGGATGTTAATTTAACAGAATTATTCCCCTCTCAATAAGGTAAACGTTAGATGAAGATCATTAGGCAGCCTGGCAACCTTGTCATCTTCCTTCTGCCAGAGAAGCCCACAACGCAAAATAGCTGCTAAAGAGGCTCTGGCAATTGGAAGAGTCTACTCTAAGCAGAGATTTCGACTTGCACATTTCCTGTATTTTCAGAGCCAGTTTAGGTTTGTATTTTAACCTACAATTTAGGGCTTTTTTAATCTCTCAGAATACTGAAGCTATGATTTTACAAGTCAAACATCCACCTGAAAATCCCTCACTATATTGGCAACAAAACTGGCCTTACGCCTAAATGCATGTCACATCACAGCCAGGAACCCTATTTTTGGTCAAATAAACTCCATAGCACATCACCAAGCAAAATAACTATTGCAAAATCTGTTACTGTTTTTCCCCCCAGGAAGTACAATTACATATAAGTCAGTCTTGACCTTACAAATAAACTGAAAGAGGCACGATGGAGTGTAAGGAACGGGCTCGAGTTTTCAGCAGTCTGGTGTGCCTGAAAAGTGCAATCCTCTTTGAAAACACAGTGAGATGCCACAACTACTTTAGATTTTCACTTTGAAAGCTCCTTATCTCAAGAAGTGACACATGGCAAACAAAAGTCTAAAGAGAAGAGGACACTCCAAAATGAGGGACCCAAAGCCTCTTTGTTTTTTGTCACCAGGCACATGCACTCTGAAAATCAACTAACTTAAAGAAACAAAAAAAGAATTAAAAATCATCCAAGCTGTTTTTAATAAAAGAACCACCTGAAGTGCCTCCCCCCCCCCGAAACTATTTAACAAAGCTAAATCATTAATAAAGTTGTGAAAACATCACAGTGTAATGTTGGTATTTCACTTATCTTAGTAACAGTAAGCTCTACTTGTTGAATCTCCCCCAGACTTCCAGGTGGAAAGGATGGTGCTTAAGTAAAGATGAGATTTCACTTCTTATGTCTCAATTCCCTATTTCTAGATATTTCTTTTTTAAAGCTTGCTAAATTCCTAGGGCAGGGATTGCCATTTACTGGGCTTTTATATAGTTCCTACCACAGCAGAGTCTGCAGCACAAATACAAAATAACAGTTTGATCTTGCAAATTATTTCTTTTTATCTGGTCAATCACTAACCACCTATCTTTAGTGACCACAAAAAAAAAAAAAAAAAAAAAAAAAAAAAAAAAAAAAAAAAAAAGTTGCTCAATTTTCTTGCCTTTTTTGCGGTTGTTCAAATCTACAGAGGTTCTCAGCTCACTCTCAATGTCAGGGCGCTTTGGAAATGTGCATAAAACAACATGACTAACATCTGGATTGTTATTCCTCTATATTCTTCCCCAACATTAAGAATTCTTCTATCTAATGTAGCAGAGCTGAAGTCAATATAGTTCCCTTGTGTTTACTTATCTTCATGAAGAAGCTATTGAAGCTTCTCAGCACTGTCATCCCTCTGGGTCCCAAACAGGCTGACATGCATCTCTTGCTTTTCTATTCCATTTTTGTTCAATTGGGCCTGCAATATGTTGTTATTGTTCCACTTCTGAGCCCAAGACTGTTCAAAGCCTGCTCCTTCCATGTGGTTAGGGCTTTTGTAGAAAAGATAATAAAATTTATTCAGCAGCTCTTAAAAGTCTCCTCACATAGAACAGCATGTGGGGAAAATAGTCTTTCAAAGCTTTGAAGCTATATTCCAAAACATCTGTTCGTGTTTCAAGGAGTTTATAGCCTGGTTCCCAGAGCTCGTATCAACAGGCTGAAGACTCTTTCAGAGCTCCAATGCAGCTCTTTTCAAACATCTCCCAACAATCAAACTCACACGCTTGTGCTTAAAAACAAAATTTAAACACCGCTTCCACTCTCCATGTTTCCACAGCTCTGCACCTAGTTCTTCTGATTGTTTTCCCCAAAGAACCTATAATGACCTTTCAGTAAACGAGGTTTGGATTTCTTCAGTATTAAGAGATTTTAATTCAGAAGTTGAGGACCAACTTGCACGTCAGAAACATGTAACTGAAAATACTACTCATCAACATAACCACTCCAGCAATCCCAATACAGTGCTAGCTGTAAAGATGGAAATTTTATAAGGAATACAAGATATTGCAGATGTTCAAAACCATTTAAAAAAAAAAAGAAAAGAAAAAAGCTGGACTTGAACAACTCCAAACTCCACGGCTCCAATAAAATATTTTGGACAGTGACCAATACTGAATGCTCTGGGACAAGAATGACATGAATAGTCACAACAAGCAAAACAAAAATAATCTATCAATGCTTTCCCAGAACAGGCTCCATTGGTGGCCCTAGGACTTCCTGTGCTAATGGAGATTCTCTTTAAGAATCAACAGATTGTCCTATATCCTTGTCTGAACCCATGTAAACTTTCAACCACCAGATTATCCTCTGCAAAGACTTCCACAAACAGGTGCTGTGTGAAGAATAATCTCCTTTTGCTTATTTCAAAGTTCACTGCCTGGTTTTATATGATGTTTCCTGATTCTTTATTGTAAAAAAAGGCAATACATAACTACTCACTTTGGTATTTTTCATGTGACTCATGATTATCAGACCTTAACCATATCCGCCCTACCTAGGCACCTTTTTATTCCCCCCTCAATCTCTTTCCCATGTCCTAAATTGTTCAGCTATACCATCTTTTTTCTTTAAAGTTGATGATGATATTTTTCTGGCAAACAACGGCATATATCATGGGCTTGAAATTTGACCTCTCATCGATAGGAGAGAAATATGCAGCGGGATGCCCAAGTCTAGCCCACAGGCGAAGTTTGCGCCTGCTCACACGGTAGGAAAGGTCCCTCGAAAAGATGATGACAGGGAGAAACCTGCAGACCTTGTACGGCAGTATCTATGAATACTACAAATAATTATAAGCATCTCGTACCAGTGTATCCAGTATTTTGCACAGTAGCCCGTAAAGATTTTTTCTACTACATATATTCCCAGTTCTCCTTTTTCCCCTCAAGGAACCTCTGTGATAAGATAAACACAGCCTTTCATACTGCTAAGCTTGACATGGCTCCACCAAAACAGATGACATCCTTCACAAGAACTATGAAACACAAGTTAAATGAAAATGGATTCTCCATTTAGCAGCCCTCTAAAGTTTCCCCCAGCATTTTCTTCTTTAGAGCATTAGCAATCAGAGAGAAGCATTTCTCATGTAGGCAATTTCTGTTTTCTCTGTGAAACCAATGGAAAGGACTAAGAGGATAAGCATTGCTGGCCTGACCAAAGGAAGCGAAAGATGGCAGAGAAGTGATTTGACTTCTGCTTATAGATACACTAGATGACTAAATATTCAGGAGGAAAAAGCCTATTTACTCTGAAGGAGAGTGTCGTCATAAAAACAAGCGGGTCGAAACCAGCTGTGAGTAAACATATGCTAGAAATCGGAAGATGAGGTTCTATACCAGTTTTCCAGTGGGAGTAGTGGGGGCAAAAAGTGTTAGCAGCTCTAAAATGGAGTTTGATCATTTAATGAAAGGGATTATATGACATGATTGCTTATGATAGCGGGAAAAATGGACTGAGTGGCCCAGGAGGCCCTTTCCCAGGCATATATTCTCCTGGCAAGGGGTCTGCCTGTACAATGAATGGAAAGAACAGGTAATAGCAGAACCTGTGTGAAATTCCTGTCTGCTGAAGAAAATGAGTTTTGCCCAGGACTGCAGGAGAGCCATTTTTTTTCGCTCCATGTGCTCTCGCTGGACACTTACAGTACCCTACAGCTTTATAAAAGCCACCAATATACTCTTTACATCTCTACAAAGATGACAGACTCTGCTCAGTTGAAACGCACAGAAATAAATAATAATAATTAAAAAGAAAAGGTGAGTTGTCTTGGGGTCACCAGTGCCTTCACAGCCAGGAAGGACTCCCTTCAACATCTTGTTTGCTACTAGAAGTGGGAGAAAAAGACAATGATTTGCTGCTTTCCACAGTAATCCCTGTATTAAGACCAAAGATTCCAACTAAAAAAAATCTTCCAGAACAATGAAGAGGAACTGAAGACATCAAAAGAAACATCTGGTTTGGTACCTGATAGCTTGGTCCTATGTCTTATCACCTTCCACTCTTCATAAAAAGTGTCTTTCCTTTGATTTGGCTTTCATTTCCAGTTGTTTGCTATCCACATGCCTTTCTCCACTAACTTAAAGGCCGGTTATCAGTCACTGTAGCGTGCAGAGAAGATCAAAGACCTTCTGCAACGTAGCCTGACAATGAAAGGTCATTTTCTGTCACCCAACTAGAGCAGATTCCAAGACTGGTCTAAAACCATTATGCCTTTAATTCAATTACTCTGATTTATACCATCAGTAAATATGACCCCTATATTCTCATAACAGTTCACAATAGGTACTGAATATAATTTCTAATGTATATTAATAAAATGTAAATCATGACAACGGCAATCTCTAGCATTTCTCTCCCATTCCTTTTTCTAACCTTTCCAGTCTACATTCATAGTAATGATTCTCTCATTTATGCTCTCTACAAAATTTATGCTCTTCTTCCCAGCTCGAGTCAGCTGCAGTGGTTCTACACAGATACAAAACTAGCCTCAGTCCTTTGCTCAGTCTCCAATCATCACAACTTCCAAATTATATTATCTTAAAAACGAAGTGAATTTTCTCCCTGCTCCCTGTATAGACAGGCTAGGACTTTAGCATGAGTATTGCTGCAAGTGTGGTGCCATATTGGACATTCGTGCTTTAAAGAGGGAAGATGCACATGGTCGTCATGGCTTTTAGCACTCCTCACTACACTGTTTTCCATTTAGAAAAATCCTCCCACATACACAGCCCTCCAGGCAGGATGGTTTCAAACATAAATCTGTTCGTTCTCTGCAGTCAAGCCCTCTCCCTTGCTTTTTTTTATTATTATTATCTTACAGAGGGAGGAAATCAGAAAGGTTATTTAAAATGCATTGCACATAAATCAGTCTCCCCTTTTTTTTTTTTTTTTTTTTTTTTTTTGGTTGGGGGGTTTTTTTTTTTTTTTTTAAACTGGTCTTCCAATCTTATATGTTTGTTGAGTTTGCAGAAAAGCAAGAGATGGTAACAATTTCCTATGAAGGTGGAAAATTTAACTAACTGGGGGTGAATCTCCCACATACTTACACAGAAAAAAGGGAGGGCACAGGCAGGTCTTATTTTTGGAGCTCTTCAGAGAGAGTCATAATACAACTTTGAAAGATGAACAGCAGCCTGAAGAAGCCATCCTAGCATCACAGAGATCAGAAATATTGGGACAACTCAACTCTGCGAGTGACTAGCTCTATCCTGCTTTGCTCCCAGAAGAAATAACTTAAATTGACACCTTTTCTTCCCCAGAGCCTCAAAAGAGAATGGGTCGACACTGAACGTACCAGAAGTGCGACACTTCTGTGGCAGTATCTCCGGTTCTTGTATTTTATCTCCTATTTGAATTCAAGCACAGTTTGCCCCGTGGCAAAAGTGGGTACGAGGCAGGAGATTTGGAAAGAGAGAGAGGCAATAAAACAGCAAGGCTTTTCAGTTACTCAGAATAACTGATCCCAAAAAAACAACTAATATTTCACACTGTGTCAAGTACTTTACAACTATGATTTGTTATAACTGATTTTTTTTTTTTTTTTTAAACAATCCAGATTACTTTGGAAACTAATCCAAAAAACGTATCAGAGAAATGATATATATGAGAAAGGTCAAATCCTCTCTCCTAACTTCACCCTTACAAAGGGAGTCAAGTCCACCTTCAAACATTTCAAACACCCTAGGGAGACAGAAAGTGCATTTTTGTTCCAGCAGCCCAGCCAAAGGCCACTTCGGAAAAAAAATAAAAAAGATGTAACGATGAAGTCCCCTTTAATTTACTTTCTATGGCGTCCATTTGCTATTTTGCATTTCTTTCAGCTTGGAAAACGTGAACACAGCGAGATCAATTTTCAGAGAGGTGGCAACTTTTGGCCTTCAGCAAGTAGCCACAGCCGGAGATTGCAAAAACATTTAAAACCAGGCGTTAATAAAGGAGGGACTTCCAAGAACTGGGGGCTTTTTAGGCAGCAGCTCAGGCTGCAGGCACATGTGGCCATACCATGTATGGGAATACAGCATGGGATAGGGAAGGTAGGGACCGCAGCGCAGCAAACACCGGTGTATTACGAGTGTATTATGAGCAAGCGGAACCAACAACCGCAAGAGCCTTCCTCCAGCTGCGCGGAGCTTTGTCGCGCTCCCTGTGTGTGCACAAGCCGACCTGCTTGCATTTCAATGGCAGCTTTGTGCTGCCTGGAAGTCACCTGCAAGAGTTAAGACTAGGAGGAACTGCACCAGAGTTGTTTTACAAAGGCAGCCAGCAGAGAGGCATTCTTTTGTTAATATAGTTATTACATGAGAAAGATGTCAAAAGCTAGCTTTTATACCACTGAAACTTCGTCTTGGGGAAAAAGCTCTTTGGAAGTTGCAATTGCTCTGGCTGTGTTGAAATCAAGCGTTTAGACATGAAGAATTATTTTAGTTTCTTTCTTGCCTTCACACAAAGCCAAAGAATTTGATTGCTAAAACACAAGGACTCTGCTCGCCCATGGGCTAGCAGATGTGTAACTCACCTACTGCACACTGTCCTCATGGATGCGCAGAGCGGAATGTCAGCTTCCTTCCAAAGCTCCATCCCAAAATAACTTCCCTGGTGTATCCCTGCAAGAATTCCCACCCAGTGCCCTCTCCAATTCTCCATTTCCTTCCCAGACGCTCCCCTTCTACAAACCCAATTCCCAATAAAGATACTGCCTCAGATATCCCTCTCCTAGGAGACCCATCTTTACACCAAGAGCTTTTAATTCCAAGCTCACCTAAAACATTTTGATAATAGAGAAGCATCTATGACAGGATTATTTTACACCCAAGTGAAATGCATGGGGAGATAGGGCCAGGCTACCCCAAGCATAACTTATCTTTAAGCCAGTGTGACAATCAGAGGTAACAGCTCAATCAGAATCCCCTGTGGTTCCTCCACTAATAAGACACGCTGCCTACAGCGGACATGGAAAATTGCACCTGGGTTTGCATGGCGTCGCTGGGGCAGCAACGCTGAAGGTCAGAGAGCTCTGTGTCTGTCTAGTTTCACCCATAGTACTGCAAGATAAAGCCAAAGTTAGTCCGGAAGTAAAAGCATAGAGCAAGCTGCGGAAGATTTAAAAAAAAAAAAAATATCTGGAAATACTGGAACAGACTTTGTGAGCAATGTGAGGAGGACACACCTATAAACATAACTCAAGTGTCTCTCACAGCTACTTGCACCCCAATTCTCTTTCCTCTCCATTGAACGATATTTCTCTCCCACAGACGAGAGGGGCAGGGAGTGCTCTGGGCCAGCCGGACAGCAGCAAACTGAGACGAGTCGGGGGAGATTAATTGAAAACTGAGCGAGAGAAGAATGCCCAAGATAGCGAAAAGCAGCTCTGGAGGCAAAACAGCGAAGAAAAACTGTGCCCAGGAAGCAAATATAGGGGGATGGTTGGCATATATCTCGTGTAAAATTATTGAGGCTTGGGGCTGCAGAGATTTCCTAGGGAAGCAAGCAACAAGACCCATTTTTTACTTGTATATACTAGTCTTTCTTCCTGGGAGATTGGTTCCTTTCCCCTACAGTCTCTGGCTTCCCTAATTTTCAAAGAAGTTTCTCTGGGCTTCATTTCTTGTCCATAAAATGAGGTAATGATGCCCTGTGTAACTCATTAACTGTTGTGCCAAACTAAAGATCATTCATACAAGCATGGATAATACCAAGGCTCTGACAGCAGGAATAGACTTTCAGAAGACAGCTCTGATTTTAAAATCTTCAGAAGAGATCAAGTCTTTCAGTACCAAGAAGGGAGCACTTCTTTCTTTTTATTTCTTTGGACTAAAGTAGTGAAATGACTTCAGATGTGGTACGAGAGAATGGTTCTCGACTGATAGGGAGAAAATGCCATTAAGAGAGAACTTTTTTATCCTAATTTCTCAAGTATCTTGTTTTCCAGAACAGGTCATGGGCCCCATCAGCTGCAGCAAGACACAGGCCACGGCGCGAGGCCTCGTAAGCAGAAGCTGCAGCTCTGAAGGGCCCTTTTCGTGCAGCCAGGCAGGGCAGGCTCTGAACGGAGGCAAAAGCTGCCACGCACGTTATTGACATTCAGAGCCTGCTTGGCCACTACGCCCGCCCCTTGTAGATACTCTGCCTCCTCTCACTCACCACGTGTGAGCTTAAAAGATTTCGGGGGAAAAGTTGACTGCAAATGAATATCAAGACTGGAGTCAATTTTGTCAGCAACTGGTGACTTAACTGGTGAGACTCAACTTAAAATCAGCCTCCTCCACAAAACCAAAAGCAGGAAACTCCCTAAAAGCAACTCCACTCAGGTGACAGCATTACGTCCTAAGAGAAACCAGGTAAAAGCACAACAAGGGGTCCTTCAATGTTGCAAAAGCATCTTTGCAAACACACATGCAAAAAATAATGCAGGGGGAATAAACAAAATCAGACACTGTAATAGTCCTAATTTTACTTCCCCGAATGCTTTGCCTGCATGCAATACAGAGCCTCAGTTCGGCTTTGCAAGGCAAAGCGTCCACAGCTGCAAACCCGCAAAGCCCAGCTCACAATTACGGCCCGTCAAGAGGGGCCAACATGCGGGTACCTCTTCATTCACCATGAAGGCCCATGAGCCAGAGATGCAACCGTTCAGATACGATGAGCTCAAAAGGGCTGTTGCTAATTAAAAACAAACTGCGTATCTGAGCCGATACAGCCGGATTCTCACTGCAGCAGTGAGAGAAATCTCAGGAGGGATCATCTTTCCAGTCCTATGGAGGACAGCAACAACTATCTATGATTTATAACCAGAAGCTTTTGCAACTTCGTCTTTAAAAAGTGCTGAAGAGCTCACCATGGGAAAGCTGCAGCTCAGCAAGTTCAACGTTTGTACAGGACCAGTTTGAATCCTGCCCACCTCAGAGCAGGGGAAAAGCAATGTGGGCACTGCGCAGTAGGGCACATGGACAAAGACATGGTGGCATGAAGAAAAACAAAAACAAAAAAAAAAAAATGTGCCCATGTCCCACACTAGAAAATCCACACAAACTGAGTTTATAAACAGAGGTGCTTAAAAAAGGAGAGCTAGTGATAGAATGATAATATCAGAAACAAGTCTCCTCGTTATTTATTACTTCCGCTTATTAGCTTCTTCCTTTGAGAAAAGTAAAAATACAACTTCACCATGGGTATCACACACCTAATAAATAAGAAGATGCAAAGCCCAGCACCTCTCTTGATACTTTCACACCATTCCTCCAGCTTAACGCAGCAGCATCCTTGCACACCAGCTCCTGGTAGTCTTTACAGGAGATAATTCTCCTCCTTCAAAAGGGGAAGTGAATTAAACTCTGAACTCTAATCATGTTAATAGCCCTGCCTGACACCATAGATCACTGAAGGAGCAGTTCGTATGTGCCCATGAATTACTGATACTGTCTCGTTTCACAGAAGATCCCTTCCCTTTAAAAGCATATTTAATAGATTTGCACCCACTCTTCTTTGTGAATACACTGGCTCTCCTAATTCTCTAGGCACCGATTTCAAGTTTCATAATCAATTATATTATTTTGCTTCTCAGCAGTAACTTGATTACAGCTTTTGGGGTGTGACAGGCATTTGTAAACATTTCTGCCTGTCTTCATCTGAAATTGCTAATCTTCCCTCATTCCCTCCTCCCCACAAAACCTGTGCAAAATTGATAAAATAACATCAATAAATCAAGACACTTGCATTTTCCCTGTAGTGACTATATTTCAGTTTTCTTCACCGAAACACAAACAAGGACATAGTTCATCTAGCTCAACAGCCTGACCAGAATGAGTATAAAATGACGACGATGTTTTGTGGCATTTATTGCCAGTTTCATTAATATGACTGACCGTTTTTTCCTGTACAAGCTGTCTCTTCCAGATCACCCTATCTTCGCAATAACCACCACAGTCCTAACTTTTAGTAACAATTTACAACTCAGAAATTGCTATGACTGAGCCCATATCATCAAAAACAAAGCAGTAACTTCAAGGGAGGGGGGAATCACATTTGATTCTCACCTTTGTTGACCACCCTAAACATTACACTGCGTTGCTGAAAAGTAGCGTATGGTGTAAAGGGTTCATAAGTAGTATCAGAGAAAGCAGTTAAAGCAAAATTTGCTGCAAAGTTTTAATGACAACAGCAAATGCAGCAGGTAAAAGGCACATTAATCAACTTCTAAAACAAGCCACAGAAAGACAAGTACACATCCCTGAACCTGGCTGATCAACCACACATTTTTTAAGGATACTTCAATCCACTTACTACTTCTCCAAGGGGTTGTGGAGATGTAAGTATAAGACAGCTGATCACATTCGCTCAGTTTGCTCCCAGGGAGTATCTTTTTTTCCTAGGATAAGTCATTAGTTTCTCTCTTCTTCAAACCCACATTAATACAAAATGTTCCCAAGAAAGGCCCAAGGATCATGCAAGAATTCTGTAATCAAATATTGAGTGAATTTTCTTCTTTGATTCTCCCTTCACCCATCGTTTTGGGGAAGATAAAATATCCCCATACAGGTAGACACATTCGGACCCTGGAAGCTTAGGGCACATCAGCTGTAATTCAGAAGAAAGGTGCCTGTGAAAGGAGTTTTTTTCCTCCTAATTTTTAACAGATCCAGAATTATCGGGACAAACTCCAAGTGCCATTGTACTATTTTTTAAAGTACTTTTGAATGTCTTGAATGAGGTAACTTGTGATTTCCAGTTGCAGAAGGGGTTCCTCTCCCCCCATGGGATAGCTAAGGAAATCTATTTTACACAGTTTGCAGTCATAGTGCTGGGTCAGCTACAGGACAACTCCATGGAGGTTTGCCATAAAAACTGTACCTGCAAACACGATGCAATATGCTAATTCCCAAGAGCACAGCAAGAAGAGGCCACATTTGAGGCAAGAGCACGTGGAACAGAACAATGAAGGAATTTTCTACCTTACGTCAACTTTTAAATTGAGATTAAAAAAACCCACAAGCCATATTTAACCTTTACCAATGATCTACCATGTGGCAGAAAAAAAAAAATATATATATATATATACACACACACACACACACACACACACAGAGGTCATTCAATTGAAGGAACCGTTACTGTGCAAAACCCTCATCAGGCACACAGATTTACACAGAAGAGCTGTTAATCTCTTCTGGAAATTACACAGCCCAAGCACTCAGGAAGCTCAAAACAGGTGAAAAAGCAGAATGCAGATGAACCAAAAATTTATTTGGAAAGAGGGAGGAGAAAAAAAAAAAAAAAAAAAAAATCTTTCTTGCCCATTTAATTCTTTCCTTCTCCCTGACACTTGTATCTCTGTCACAAATTAGTTGCAATTTTCTTCTCCCCTGAGATGAAACCTCTGCTGGTAGACAAGCTCACAATCACTGCAAATTACTGAATCACATAATTTATTTTCTTTCTGGTGTGTTATTTTCACACAAATTGCTTTTAACTATGTTAGCAGAAAGAAGCTGTTTTATGATAGCAAAGCAGCAATAGTTTGCTTTGCTCTAGGAGGTTCCATGCATTGAGCTAAAGACATTCACAAATTCAACACTACAAATTATTTTAAACTTAAAATAAGCTTTCCCAACTTTAAGCAACATAAATGAAGCTTACATGTTGATTTTGCTCCCAGATAAGTATTCTGGGAAGCAGCAGCAGATCTGACCTGTGTTACCCAGTAACTCCATATTTTGCTATTCTCTGATACCATCTACTTGTTGACATACCATTTTAAACTAAGTTTTACCACTTTTTGTTAAGAGTGATAAGAGTTTTACCACTTTTGCCCCAGAGTGAAAAATAGGGAACAAGGATTGGGGCAGACAAAACTGGGGAGGAAAGCACGTTGTCGCCAAAAGTTAAATCTTCAGATTTCTATTTCACACTGTTACAATCTGTGAAACAAAGCACAATTCAATATTTCAAAGTAAGCAGATAACCATCTCCAGAGCTCCTCTGAGCAACATGGCTTAATTGGCAGTTTTATATCCTGGGGGGAAAGACAGAGCAGAGAAACAACTTTTTCCTAAACAAGGAACTTAAAAGCCCAAGAAAAAAAGCTTCAGGGAAGTGCCAAAATCTTGGCACTTAGGTCATACCATCACAGGGACCACGCCAGCAACTTTGCTAAATAAAACAGGCCTTGAAATGTCAAAGGCAAATAATTTAATGCATTATGAACCAAACCTGCATTCCAGTGGCAGAGCCTTAAAGCTCAGCGAGAGATAAGCAGCGATGCTCTAATTGCACCGGCTCTTCAGTGCTGACCCACAAAGGCAGGAGCATTGACTGGCAGATGTGATAAAAGTTTCTGACTGGTTTGAGGGGATAACAAGTCACCGATTTGTATTTGGAAACTATTCAAACCTATTCTAAGAGTCATGTAGAATAAACGGCCTTTTGCTCAGCTGCCAACAGAGCAGCCTGCAAGCTCGACCGAGTGACTTCACACCGAAACAAAAAAAGCTCTGTGTTCCTGCCTACGGCATGTCACAAAGCTAATTCCCCTCTCCTAAAGCAGAGGACCTTGGCATCAGAGAGCTACAACGCGCTGGGAAGCACAAAGACCCACAGCCCCTGCCTCGCTCCAAAATCCTTGTTCGCTTTTATGGAGTAACCTTAAAGCAAAACGCAGGCTCCAGCCCCGCACGTAGGACCTGGTAAGCACAGTCCTGGGTGCCCGCAGCACTCAGCAGCTTTGGGTTTTGAAGCCCTACATTCAGTACACGTCCAGCTTAAGCCCAGAATCTCTACAACTACCTCCCATGGGCGCACATCTGCTTGGGTAAGAGAGTTCCAAGGGCCTCCAAATGGTAACTGGGGAAAATCAAAAGAACAACCCCTTGCATCCAACAAACAATTTTTCGCCCCCCACACAGAAAAGAGGATTTTAAAACTTGATTAGATAAAGGCTTTGTCGGTTTAAGTCTATCAAGCTGTTTCTGTCAGAAACAAGCTTCGGATAGGTTTATTCCTCCACAAAACCAAACACCAATGCGTAAAGTTGAGAGACTGTCCTTCCCCCCTTGGCACCCTCAGAGATTTAACTACCAATTGCAGGATCTCACCTCTGCATCCAGAACTCAGGAGCACAGAAAGTTTAGTTATCCGATAAAATGCTACCTATGAGCCAACACAAATAGCTTTCTCATGGTAGAAAACTAGATACAGGGTAATTCTCCCCTTTATTCACACCTGCTAGCTTGACTTCAGTGATTTCAAACACTTTTCCTTTCCTGCTTTTCCCTGCAATGCATACCATATCATTACCCCCCAAGAGGCCACTTTACACTTTGCTCTCCTGCCTCTCTGTTCCTGCTTTGTTGTATAAATTCATATGGAAAATAATACCTAAGTGGCTCTGCATCCTGCAGGGAAGTTGCTTAAAACATCACTCGTTCTTTCTGAAAATATTCAGAACAAAAAAAGGCCGTCATCAAACTTCAAACTTGACAGTTTTTTCAGCATGAAAACCATAAATTAAGTAAATATATATATATTTATTCAAATATATGGGTTTACTTACCACCAGAAAACTTCTGACAGTTGCAAAGATGATAGCAACCTGCGAGATCTGCTCTGCATCACCCTTGCAGTTGTTTTGCTCCTTCAGGGACCCTAAAGGCACCTTCTGAAAGAAAAAAAATATATAAAATAAATAAAATAATAAAATAAAATAAAACCACTCTGTCTTAAGTAGAAGCTCCTAAAGGTGACCTTCAGTTGGGAAATACACTTCCCACATATTCACAACTAATTCAGAAAGCAGGAAGCCCTTCTCCCTGTGTTGTTCAGATGACAGGTTACACATTGCAGACTTAAAAACACCAGGCTTAAAACCCAATCTGGAAACTGCACTCTATAATAACAAAAAAAACGATATTGCATTTGAGATATTAGAGCTTCTTTGGTACCGAAACCCCCCCGAGCAGCAAGGCCGGCAGGTTCACAAAAGCAGAACAGTGTTTTATCTTCACTGCAAGAGTGGAAGTGATACGGCCTTTTCTCATACAGATACTATTACAGCAAGAGAGGAAAACTGCATTAAAGGCGCCACGTTCCCCTTCCATAAAAGATACTGTGTTCTAGTCCAGTAATCAAACATACAGACAATTCACACAAAATCAGGTCAAACACCTCAAGTACATTAATGACTTCATTTCCAAACAAAGTTTGTCTTTCTCATTTGAGGTGAAAATTTAGTTTCATCCTACGCTTTTCTGAGAAAGCAGAGCGAGCTTGCCTGAAATAGGCTAGGAATTAAGCACATCCTCATTCGTGCTGGTAAATCACTGAAGTGCCTTTTGCATGTTAAATATCTAATGATTCATAATCTATAACCAGACAATTTTTACCTATACACTACAGAAAGATAAAACAACAAAAATCACTTTGAGGCCTTCTTGACACCATATGTGATACTGGTAGCAAAAACTTGATGCTCCCAAAATCAACACCACCCTGCTAGTCAAATCACATCAGGGTACAAGAGAACACCTGAACTCTCTGTTTTCACCTCCTTGAGCTTGTCACTCCCCTTGACTGGTTCATCTCATAAGGACAGTCTCTTGAGTAAACCAAAACTAATATGTACTTTCTTTTAATTAAGCATAGTCTACTAACAACAACATATGCAGTCAGTTTAAAGATGATGCATGTCTTTAAATGCTTCCAATTGCTTCCAATAACATATAGTTATAGCAAATAAAAAGTTATTCCATTATCCTGCACTACTTCCTTGCATGCCATAAATTGGCATGACTCCACCAGCATCCTACTGATTTTCACCAACAGATTTTGTGCCCTACTGATTCAGCTCTTTAATTTCAAGCTTTCAAAATGAGATACCTACCTCTCAAAATGAGCAGCACCTACACCTTTAAGATGCAGCACACGTGCATAACATGAGCTTGTGTTGGTACCTTCCTCCTGGAGGAGCTGCTGAGCAGGTGCTTTTGTGCCAGCTGGGGTGGAAAGTTCTAGCAGCACCTCAGCAGCAGCAAGGAAGGTTATTTCAATACATTTGTGC
>WBNA01000059.1:3719836-3746243 GCA_013398345.1 Nothocercus nigrocapillus | reverse complement strand
AGTCTCCTTCTCTGGAGATCTTCAGAACCCGCTTGGACGCCATCCTGAGCCACAGGCTCTAGGTGACCCTGCGTGTGCAAGGGGGTTGGACTGGATGATCTCTAGAGGTCCCTTCCAACCTTAAGCATTCTATGATTCTATGACTCTAACCACAAAAAAGCCAATGGAAGAAGAGACCATGCATGTTTTTCTCTTAAATGTAATTAACTTTTAGTGTTCTATTATTTTACTGGAACAAATATGCGTATGACATGAAACTGTCATTTCAAGCTCCTCCTGACAGGGATGAGCAAGTTGCAGAGCATCCCAGCAGAACGCCTGTGGTTTGAACTCATGGCCCCTTTCGCTGAGAGGTATGGCTCCAAAATACAATCAATGATCACTTTTCAAGTACTATGACTTTAATTACCATCACGCATTTTAATGCGCAATAAATGCCTATTCCCTAAAAAGAAACCCTCTTACTTAGACTTTGAAACATAAAAAGTTTACTCTTTAAGAGAGTCAATTACTGATTATCTGATGACCTCAATGTGCATATCTACCTATCACTCCTCTGTCACTGCAGATTAGGCAAATGTTTAAGTTACAAAAAAACAGAAATGCTATTAAATTCCACTTACAACATATTTAGCATAAGAAATTATTTAAATGCTTACCTGTAATACTGTTTTTTTGAAATAAAAAGTCAAAGCATGATTACTATAAAGCAGCCGGGAGCAGAATAATTAAATCTTAAAACATCGAAATTTGATCGATTTGGTTTGACACTGCTTCCTTCTAAATCATTCCTAAATATGTTGAGATCTGGATACATGTTGACACATCAAAGCACCATTGTGTGAGAGTTGTCACATACAGAAAGAAAACTGTTCATATACGTACTCCGACTTTAACGTGTTGTAGCAGATTGTGCCACAAGCAGCTTGTCATTCCCATGCTTTGGGTTTGGGCTTTGATTTGACCAAATGTCAGCTAGCTAAGAAATATACTGAATTTAAACACACAAGGATAATACCTCCCCTCTTAATACCCATAAATAAAAGGCATAAAAGCTTTGCTACAGATCATGACATTTAGAGAACAGAAGTACCAGTGCACACATTTTTTCTCTGCTGCTAGTTCAAAAGGGACAGCTCAGGAAGTTATTAAGAAAAGCCTACCTTAAATTTGTTTCCGAAATCACTAACAGGGGTGGCTAAGTAGGTAAGTGAGCACATCAGGTGTGTAGGATTCAACTAACCTCCTGCTGAAATACATAACATTTACAGCGGACACTTGGAAAGGACGTTGGCTGGCATCTATACCTTTGGGCTACAGACTAGATAGGGTAATAGTAAACTCAATTCCTCTCCAAAGGACCTATAAAACACGGTTTAAATAGGGTTGGTTTTCCATAATAGTATCTATAAGCCTCTCCGAACGCGTGCTGAAGAACATGAAGCCTGTATTTACATGGAAACAAGTGACTTCTGTACATGTGGGTAATTAAACCTAGAAATAGTCACATGCAGATACACCCTATTAACAAACTGTGCACAGGAATCTCCTTATTAAAAAAATCAAGGAAATATCGCAAAAAAAAAAAAAAAACACAACGCAGAATAAGCTGAGACACACTCTGCATCTTTGGACTTAAGCTTCGTCCAACAAAACGCTTTTTCTACAATCCGAAAATCTTCAGGAATTCAACGTCGTTTCCATCTCCAGAACCAAAGCTGTAAATGTATTTAACTGATATTGTCTAACAAAAACTAGCAAAAAGAGCAGCCAGATTTCTGTTTGTAATTTTCTCTGCATCCTCCCTCCTCCTCCTCTTCCCACACACATCCATGCTCTTTTTCTCCGTTACGTGACTACAGAAACTTTGTTAAACTAAGCAGAGTTGAATGTTGTAGATAGCTAAGGGGAAATACCTGAGGATACTTAAGAGAAGGGTGGCTTTCAGCTTACAGACTCCAAAAGGAAACGCAAATAAACCCCAAATCTGCAGCATGATAGGGAAAGGGAGCTGTATAAACCCTAGTGACACGAGTCAAGAGGCCAGGCCAGAAGGGCCCTTGCAAAAAATGAAGCCACCTGAGGCTAATTACAGCCACCACAATTTCTAATTTTGAACAATGAGCTGACTAGTTTAGAGATTTAGGAAGTTCTGACTGAGTATCAGCAAAGTAGGCAAAACCATTTCACTTCTCTTACTACAGTTATCCAGAACCGCATCCTGAACTTTTACTGAACTCACTCATTTGCCAGTCTTGAAGCTGCAGTAAAGTTAGTAAGAAACTACTATATTAATTTCAATTAATTAATTTTCACTTCCCACAAGTGAATTCGGTTCTTTCTTGCACTTGGCTAGTCACTGTGGTGTCAGGGTAAAGCTACACATGAACTTAGGAAGCCAAATACCATGAATCTGAAAGAGAATTGCATGCAGTTTAGATGACTACAGATAGCACAGGACACCAAGAAAAGCTGAATGCCAAATCTTCTGATATGAATGCTAAGAAGGTTCATGACCAGCAACAAAAATAATTTCAATTTTGTTTTATGTAATAAAAGTTCATCTAGGATGGAGTGTATAATCTCCTTCCTCAACACTGTCTGTAAGTCCTATCTCAACAGACCACCTCAAAGAGAGAAGAATCTCATATTATCATTTTATTGCAAGTTACTCAAGCAAATCTTTCAATGAGAGGGTGTTTTTTTTTTTTTTTTTTTTTTTTAGGGTCTGTACAGCTATCAGAATTTCTGGCACCCTTTTATCTTATTCTCACCTTGAATTTATTCTCCATAATTGCTGGGACTTGAACAGTGTAAAGGTTCATGCAGCAAACCTACAGCATGGCTCATGCTCAATACTATTTTGTCTTTGAAGCTCAAATGGTATCCAGCTGTGTTTGAAGTCCTATCACTCTCTATCCCCAGGATGCCAAGTATCCTAGGAGTCCAACCAAAGCAGGAGAGAGAAAAGGATTTTTTTCCTCCCCTTCACGGCATGGGGAGGAAAAGGGAGAATCCTTTGAAGCAACTTAAAGGTAAAGTTAAGGGGTGAAGGAAAAGACAGCAGTGGTATTTAGGTGCCTGATCAGCAGACGGTCAGAAGCTACTGCTAAGAAAGCAACAGAGCATTCCTGTGCCCATGGCATCCTGCCCGTCTTTGCTGTGCAATAATATCCCACTCTTTACCTCTTGCTCCATCAGAGAACCTTGCATGTTAATCCCTAAAATCCTCATTATTTAATAAATGAATTAAACTCCATTGATTTTTAGAGACTATGAAAGGTCAAGTAACAACAGAGCAGGAACACTTTGTAATGTACAGGACTATAAAGGGAAAAAATTCCTAATAAGAGTAAGCAATTACTGTGCAGGTTGAAGAGAAACCCCAGAGAAACAAGTTCATCTCTCAGTTACATGAATGTAAGCGGCGAGCAATTCCACTTGGGCTGAAACTTCAGGCAATGCTTTCTTTGGCCTTATCCTAAATTTACACTTGCATAACTGTGAGCTGAATTTCAGTCCTGAAACCTCAGATATAATTAGAATTTATTTAAGGGCCATGAGGGACTTTTCACATCTTTTAGTACAGCCTCCTGTACAATACAGGCCAAAGGCAGGCACCAAATAATTTCACCACCATGTTACAGAGGGAGCAGGGGACAAGAGTCAATGTCTTTCCACATGTTTGGCCACACACAGCCAGAGCCATGCAAAAGGTAATATGCAGGCAAATAAGCAGCAAACATATGCTTCCCTTTAAATAACTCTTTGTGATTTTAAGTCTTTCATGAAAAAGAAGTCACTCGATGGTCACATTTTCTTTTGCAAACTTCCACATCACGCCCCAGTCAGGTCTATCCACAATGAAACATGAACCTGTGATTAGAAGCATGCTTAATTACCATTCAGCAATTAAAGTTTATGAACCAACATTTTATCCTGGCCTGTACATTGTCTAATTTATTTTTATGTATTCATAAATATGCAAAGCCATTAAGATGATTATTAATTGCAGCAGCATACAATTAGGTGGCATTCAGCAAATTGAAATTGTGGCATGTATTCCCTATTTTTCAGTGTCTATCTTAAATTATTTAGTTTTTGGAAGATCTCTGTTATCATGTTATAATGAAAGTTCTACTGAAATAATATTTCTGCCTAAAAGAAAGGACACTGATCTGTTATATCTGTTATTAACCTCAGCCATGTAGGGAGCTGCTTCATTTTATAAAACCTTCATACAACTGATTTCTTGTACAGACTCATTCACTATTCACAGTATTATCCGGTCTCCCAAATCAATGTTTTTTTAGACACAAAATTACTACCTTGCACTTCCACCAAATAATTTCTCTTTAATCTTTTCACATACTTAATTTCCAAACTAATATATTTTAAAATGTTCTACTCCAGGAAAACACCCCCATCCCTGAAAACACTTGATGTTGTGTCATAATCGTGGAAAAGACCATCTACAGAACTACAGATATTTATAAATATACTATAAAATTACTAAAAAAAAAAAAGACCAGAAAACAAGTTAGAAAAGTAACTTGCGAAAAGGCAGGCTTCAAAAGAGAGGAAGACACTTTTCCAGGGTCGGCAGTATCACCTCACTGATGTTCACAGCACTTAACCTCCCTAGCAGCCACTTAGAGGCTCAGCCACCTCTCTTTGGTAAGTGCTGGTGGCCTTCACAAGGTTGACGATGCTGTTTCTGCCTTCAAGAACTGCCATTAGCTTGGTACCTTTTAGTCTAGCGGTAGATTTTACCTGTACGATGATCATTTGCTTTCAACTCCACACCCTTTAGACCATTTCACTCTCACCTGACCCTGCTCCCATACTGTGCTCTTCTTCCTCATGCACTACCACAGGTGTCAGTGCCCACTTTTCCTTTACACACCTCTGAGAATTGCAGTACTAATTTAAAGACACCTTGTTCAAATCTATTGTTTTCTTCTTCATTCAAGTTCCCAGAGGGTAGGCAATTAGAGGTGATGAAGAAAGTAGCAATTTAGTTATACGGCAACCCCAAGGCTGCTGAAGTCAAAACTAAATGACAGTCAAAACGCTTGACCCACGAGCACAACCTCCACAAGGCTTTGTGCTTTATCAAAAGCTCTAATAGAAGCTGCTGTGAAGTGAGCGTTAAGTTCACTCCTCTACACTGAATGCATGAACTGAGAAAAACAACGGCAGCAGGAGGGAGATCATGAGTGGGACACGCAGGCCCATAGGTAGCCCCTAACATAGCAGAAGACAAGGAGGTGGTAGCCAGACGAGCCGAAGAGAGGGAAGGTAGGGCAAGCACGCAACCTTTGTGGAGCGTGTGCTTTTGTCACCAGCACCTGCCTTAAAATGATGGCTTTTAGGGAAGAATTTCTCAAGGCACAGCAGGGTAGAAAGGTATGAAGAAAGGAAGAAAAGCAGCACAAAGTGATCATGTACCTCATGTTCATCTGCCCTTCCCAACCCGCTGTCCGCTTCTGTGGAAAAGTACTTTGCAAACATGGTGCAAGCATTGGTTTTGAAATCTAGAAAAGACCCCAGAGCCAGCCGTGTTTTCACATGATTTCTCAGCACACACGAGGTGATCGTTCCCAGGAGATGAACACAAGCAACACCATCGCTAGTCACACATCAGAAATATCAGCAGTGCTCACAAAAATAGTTTGTGCCATTCAGCCAAAATGACTCAGTGAGAGACATGAAACAGCAAGCAGTTCCAGAAATCTCTTCAAGCATCTCTGGAGATGTGCTACAGTTTTATTAATTTCTACTCCAATAACAATAAAGGAAACTGAAGCCACATCTGGGCAACGGTAAGCATCAGATTGCAAAACTGTGCAACATTAGGAACAGCGCTGTTCCTAATTTGGACACAAGGCAAAACTCATATTTACTCCAGAAATTCAGACCTTTTCAGCTTCAACTGTGTTCAAAATCAAGGCAACTAACCTACCACTGGTTTTCCTTCTGTGAAAGAGAAGGCAAAATACTCCTAAAAATCACGTGTGATGCCACCTGTCATCACCCCCCCAATACAATTCCACCAAGATCCTATAATCCAATCCAAGTGGGGGGACCCTTGCACTGATGCCCAGAGCTCTGCAGAGAGCCCAAGAGCCACCCACAGAAATGTGATTTCAGGATGAAGCACTGACAGGGCCAGTTACGGGAGCCCTGCATGTGCACATGAGGACAGCAGGACTGCACGTAGCACCGGCCCCACCATGAACACAGCCCACAGTCCCAGGGAGGCAAGGGGACCATTGCCATTAAGGGACCCCATGAAGTTCAGGGAGCCTAATAACCTGGCAACAGGATAATGCGCTCCAAGACGGGAAATTTCTGCAAGGTTTGTGACAACTGGAGGTTGGATGAAGCAGAGAGATGTAAAGTTGCACCCTGTCTTGTCTGTGCCACCGGGTGAGGGACGGCCACCCGCACGGAGATGCTGGGGACCCTGGCCAGGGTCATGGCAGGTAGTGGGGACACTACACCCAGGACTCGCACCCAAAGGTGCCCAGGCTCCTTGGATCACTGCTACTCACAACAGAATTGCCAGCAGCTTAAGCAGGGTAGCTCCCTCCAGCTCACCAAGTAATTAAGGTTTTTCCTTGTTGCTCAGGCAAAATATCAGCCAAATACTGTTGTCATATGATGGACTATCTCATCTGAGACCACGCTTAAAATTCAGGGCTGCATAACAATATGGAAAACACATGTTACAGTTACCAGACCACCTGTATTCGTTAATGAGCCTTGCATTATTAAGGAGATTAACAACAACAAAATTTAGAGCACATTCCTGCTCCCTAGAAATTCACCTTCAAAGGGGGAAAAGGGATTTCTTACTGTGCTGTATCTGCCTTTCCATAGCTACAGCACAGAGGCAGATGCAGGCCAGGGCAGGCAGCGGGCACAGCAGTTTTGAGGAGCTCAGCACCCTGACACCAGGCACAACGTCCCAGGGGAGCACTGCTGTGTCTAGGTTGTTCCTGGTACCCCTGTCAATCAGGGCCTAAGGATTCAAGAACTGCTTTCAAAACATCAATTTCTGTCCTATGGTTCTTTGGTTTTGCCCTCAGCAGCAAGCACCTACAACTGAGACTAAACCACAACTAAAAAATAAACAAAAACAAACAAACAAAAACCCTTAAATCCTTATATAACTTTTTTTTTTTTTTCCTTCCTAAAACAAAGGAGGGAGGAGAATTGTGCGTGCTGGCTACCCTGGATAATCTGCTTCTAAAAGCAACTTAGTGCTGTGGCAAAGTAAGAGGTGCAAGTAAAAGGCAACAAAGCTACTTTGCTCTCCGCGAAAGGCTGGGAGAACTACTGGAACCCACATCGGCACTGGCAAGGAGAAGCTCTTCACTTCGGTCTGCTCGGCCACTGATTTACGATGGGCGCACACAGCAGGGGTGCAGGCGCCCATCACGCTACGCGGCCCCCGCACGCCACCCGCCGTTGGGGACGGTCCCTCCACGGCGCTCCCGAGCGGAGCGCAGAGGCCAAACGCTGACGGCCGAGGGGTTGGTTTTGCTATGCAGCCTCCGTCTGCACCTCCGTTTCACAGACCACCAGCATCCAAACGCTACTTGCTTCAAGATAGTATCACGCCGGCCTGTATTTCATCCAGCCAACAAGGGTAAGACGAATAAAGAGGGACATTAGGCATCAGGAACAGGAGATGAGTGTGTTAGCAGATAGCGTCCCTACTGCAAACACAATTTTTACAGTATAATACTGAGATTATTAGAAATAAAATCGGAAAGTAAATTTAAAACTGCTGTATTCATTTTGAAGTTACCAACAAAACTGACAAGCCCTTTTCACCAGCAGTCAAGATTTTAATAAAGAAGAAACTATAAACTCAACACCGAACTCTCAAAATACTTCAAGTAATAAGAATCTATTAGATAATAGTCTAATACTGCTAAAAATTTCCATATTAGCATATAAAAATCTAACACATTAAGAAAGAATTAAGCTGAAACTGCATCTTCTAATCAAATGCTAGCTATATAATTTTTGCTGAATCAATTTGGAAAATCAGGAAGATTAAAGCTGGGATCCATTAATAAGATGGCAAGTGCATATAAACAGTTTCTGCTGATTCAATTTCAAAAGCTTACAAGATTAAAAATAAGACACATTTATAGAATGGAAAGTGAATACAAACTTATTACCCTTCAGATCACAGGGCTTTAATATAAAAACATTCAATGAGAAATCACATTAAAGCTGCCTTTTATATTCATCAGATTACTCGGTAAAGAAGCCACCAAAATTAAATCCCTATTGATATGATAATATTAAACACAAATATAATATTTTCCAGATCACAAAACTGCATCCTAATATCCCAGTCAAAAGCCAAACTTACACTGCAAATCAACCAGGTGTTATTAGATTAGAGCCCACTACAGAGCAAGAGCGAGCGCGCCGCGCTCCTGCCCTGCGCCGCGGCGCGTCCGGACGCTTCTGGGAAATTAGCCAGCTCGATTACCGGTATAAGAAATCTTTCCTTTGGCTCTCCGAACCGCTGATGTCAGTTAATTCCAATTTTAAAAGGACTCGCATTAGATTACAAATAAGAGCGCGAGCTGGAGGGCTACAGCGAAGCAGAAACATGGTAAAGAAGAAATGCAGCTCCTGGACCGCTTGGAGGAACCTACACACATTTTCCCACCAGGGTGATTAGATTTGTCAGGAGATAGAGGCTCAAAGCAAACTGGGTACCTCTCTCCAGGGCCAGCATCAGCGGACGGGAAGGGACCCCGCAGGCATCAAGTTCAGCTTCTGCTCTGTCCCTCTCTCCACACAACAGTGCAAGAAGCCTCAGTCCAGACCCAAAAATACACACGGCGGCTTCCCCTCCCCTCGCTGCCCACCACGTGCCCAAGCCCTACAGCCGTGGGGAGCCGAAACAGCCTGGCACGGCTCGCTGCGAGGGGCTTGACAGCCGAGATAAATCAGGGGACATCATCGTGACCTCTCCTGGCAGGCGCGCGCGGGGAGGCGCAGCCTCCTTCGGCCACACTCCTGCGGGCCCTCGAGTGCCACGGGGCCCCTCGCCACGACACGCTGCTCGCCACGCGCGGGAGCACCACGCGCCTGCGCGCTCCCGCGTCTCCCCTGCTCCCTGCCCTCCAGCCCCACACGGGGGATTCTATATTTCTGCGATGCCAACAGCATGGAATTAGACCTGGCAGTCTTGAGCGACCTTTCTAAGCCCAAAATAGCTGTAAACACAAGGTCCCTGGCAGCGGCAGGCAGGGACGCGGCTTTCGTGCAGCCGGACAGGGTGTCGATTCCAGCAACGCTCCCCCGTGGAGAAGATAAAAAGGGAAAATCTCCTAAAGACGGCTTGGACTTTCAAATTGGACACGCAGCGAAACAGGACACTGGACGTGCACTGGACGTTCAACAGCTCAGTAACTCGGCAGCTCTGGTCACAGGCTGAGAAATTAATCAAAGTTCCCAAAAAGTCATACTTCTCCAAGTGAGCCTCCAATACCTTTACCGACAGGGTCTGTGGGTTGTAGCGTCAAGCAGAAACAGACACTCCTGCCACCCGGAGCTCCCAACACAGAGCTCTATTGCATTCACCTCTGTTCCTCTGCTGCACGTTTGCATTTTTTTTAACCAAACATAAACCATTTACGTGAATATAAAACACTCAGGTGAATCACTATGTTGTGTGATGCAGTGCAAAACACCTCCAGTGCTTTTGTTTGTTTGTTTTTCCCCTCCTCCTTTTGGGAATCCAAAGGCAGAATAAGAACAACAAGTCTAAGAAAGTTTGGGCCAGTTGTGTATTTTTGGGTACAGACTTTGTAAAGAGCCAGAGTGGTCTGTCCCGAGCACCACGTTCTGCAAGCACAGCCTGCCAGAGTCCGGAACGTGCCAAGGAAGGAACTGCTCAAAGCATCTCTGCTTCTGTAACTTTGATTATGGCAATTACACCCAGACACATGGAGAATTAACAGAGCTGTTGCACAGACCAAGGCATCTGGGAGCCAAACTGGAACACTGCTGTGCAATAAAGTGGGATGTTTGCTTAGCTCGCCCTGCTCTGACGCCTTGCGCTTACTGTGCAACCTTCCACTTTGCTTACCCGAATCAAGAGCTGGGGAAGCCCTAAAGCCAATCTGCCAGGCAACCATTTAAAAACCATCACCCGGCGCTAACAGAACAAATTTAATTTAATTTTAGGAAGAGCTGAAAAGGGGCAAATATAATGGGAACTTACTGCTTCACGCCAACTTGTGACACATCCAGATGTGTCTGAAATAGAGGACTGTGCCATTACATAAGGTACTTATTGCTGCTATAACACAAGAATAAAAATCTATCACTTGGAGGACCCCATTATTTTGGCTATATTCAAAGAGGGGAAAGAGGAGAAAAAAAAACACACACACACACACCCTTAAATCATCTCATTTAACACCTTTGAGCACAAGCGTTTTATCCTTGTCGCAATGTCACTAATGCACTTATGCCCTTTGCACTCATATAACTGAGCAAACACCTGCTCCTACACATTTTAAGTTACTTCCTAACCTAATCAGGCAGGGAGTACTGAAATTTGTCAGTGTTATCTCCTAAACTCAAATGCAGAACCCTCACTTGTAAGTCCTTTGAGCACATGCCTAGCTTTCAGAAATAATAAAAAAAAAGATACAAGTCTACCCATTTGAAGAAATGAATGTGTTTAAATCCAGAGCCTTAACTTCTAGAGGGTCCTTAAGCATTTTATTAAATTTGACCACAGATGCTTATGACCACTTCATACTTAGGGTCCTTTGGAAACATTGTCCATCCAGATTACTCCTAAGAGCTACAAACATAACCTGGAGGGGAAGGGGAAGTTGATTAAGAAGCGGGAAATTGTTGTTTTCTTCAGTACTTCCCAGATGCAAGTCCCCCATTCACATCTAGAATGTTCAGTTGACAGAAACAGGACTTGGTCCCAAATAAGTAAGCAAATACATGTACATCTGGTATCTCTCGCGCTTCCCATCATAATTAAGGTTATTAGAGCAGCCATCAGTCAAGGCTCAGGGCCACAATGTACCAAGCCCTGTGCAAACAAATAAAATAGCCTTTGTCCCAAACAACTCCCCATCTCACCATCTGCTCTTGTCCACATTATCTTATTTAGACAAGGCAGAAATTGTTACTATTCCCCTCTCTTTTAAAACACAGAGCATGATGCGGGTATTTATCAGTTCTTCCAACTTGTACTGTCCAATTTGAAATTCCAAACCTACAAAACTGATCTCAAACTTTGAGTTGAAAAGATTGGAGGTGAGAAGGATGAGATAAGGCCTAGAAGGGACAGGCTGAAAATAAATAAATAATATAGAGTCTGTGAGAAAGGACAACCATGTGACACAAAATGCAATTGAAGCCAGTCTCTCAGAATGAGGAAAAAACATCCAGCAAAAGGGACTCTGTAAGGGTAAAAATGAAGTGCGATAGTGCAGTCACCTTTGTGCTTCTGAGGAATAAGTAATCAAAAGTGCTGGATTAGAGATTAAAGACAGCAGAACTGGTCCCCTGCTCCATCTCCGTGCCCCGCGGCAGGAGGAGCTCTACAGACATCATTCCAGACAGATGTTTTTCTAACCTATTCTTACAGACCTCCAACGATGGTGACTCCAACCCCTCTCCCCCACTAGGCCCCACACCGCCTCCACCCTAGGAAATCTAACAGAAATTCTACTTGCTGCAGTTTAAGCACATTGGTTTTTGTGCTTTACGGAGAAGGGAAGGTTGCTCCCCATCCCTGTGCAGAAGTCCATTGCGAGCACTCTGGGTCCTGCCTTCCATTTTCATTTTTACCAGTGCTGCTCCTGTTATTTGATTTAGTTTGTAACACAGAGTTTTTTGAAGAGATGCTGAGGATAGCACCATGGTAACAGCACAAAATCCGAGCTGATTTGTCCTGTCTACAAATCACTAAAATCTTGAAGAGGAAAGATCCTCTATTCTCCCTACAGATGAGGGAGTGAGAATCACAATTCCTCCTCCCAGTGCTTGTATTTCCGTGAGGATATTGGGGCTACTGTGCATGGCAATTCTCGTACCTCTGAACCTCTCCTTTTCAAGCCCCAGACAGTCTGTTGCCAGCAAACAGCATTTGAACGGGAGGGAAGCAGCTGCCCACCAAGATTTCAAGTGGCTAGTGCCTGGATACTCATAGAATAAAAGCTAAGTGCTACCATCGGTCAAAAAGTGTTAGCTTGAGGGAGACACCGCTATGTGAATTATTATGGATTGTATTATACAGGTTCTGTTCTTCAACCTTTGAGGTTATGGCATTGAGGGGGAGTTAAGCAGGTCTTTGATAGCCAAGAAGCACAAGTGGGTGATGAAAGATACTCCTCATAAACATGAAATTATAAAACAGTTTTCTCTGGACATTTATACCAATCAGGCAGATGAAAGGTGTGAATGAAAGGTCTGAGGGTCTCTATTTAGAGAGGTTTTTTTTTTTTTTTTTTTTTTTTTTTTTTTCCTATATTCAAGCACAAACCTGTCACATCTTCAAGACATTCTCCCCAAATATTTGGGCAAATATCTCTTTTCATGATGAGAACTCAGCTTTCGCTTAATCACATCACTCTGACAGCTAAGGTATTTATAAAAACTGCTTAATATCATGGAATTGATAACTCTGAGTTAGATGTAAACTTTTTTTTTTTTCCTCCTCTCTCATGAATCAAATCACCTGCTTTGTTTCCTAATGCCAGCTAAACACCCAGGAAAATGAGAGGGGGCATCAAATTTACCACACTTCTCTGTTGCCTCACTGCCAAAAGCTTGTCCCATTTTTCTGAGTCTTTTATAGTCTAGGCAGACCTCAACAGTACTGCCAGTCTAGTGAGAGCCCTCGCCTAAGGAACGGTCTGCCCAAACCGCTCAACTTATTAGAGCCTCCAGACGTGAGGAAGCAAGTGAGCGCAGCCAGGAAAGCTAAGTTGTAGAAGAAAGAAAATAACAACATCCATTATACACACAGGCCTTGACTTCAGAATTCAGAAGCATGCAAAACAGAGCATGGCAATTAATCGTTACTTTTATCATGCATCTCTTAAAAGGTTTATATTCACTTTATCAATTTAAAGGTCACACTCAAGATGATATGGTTTTCAATCCCACAGCTTCAAGGCACACAATCCTGAACACTCCCCTCTGGATCTGCTCCTTCTTCTGATCTCCTTTTCGCACATTGACCTAGTACAGCTAGGACTACATGTATAGCAGGAGGAAAATTAATGGAACCGCACAGAAGTAGTATCTGGCTCAACCAGCAAGTCAAACACTGAACTCCTTAATCATGAAAATAATCCCATTCAAGGTAATGGGAATACAGAACACTTAAGTTTTGGCCCTTTGGCATAAATTTTAAGAAAGCTGCTTCCTTTTCAGTAGCAAAGCAAGCAGACAGATTTTTTTAAAGCAGCTAAGTAGTCACTTTTCTTTAGGTGCTCACCAGGTGCTAAGGTCTTATGAAAAGCATTAAAAAAAAAAAAGGCAGATTTAAAATGTGCTGCTGTATCTGTGGTGTTTAAAGACAGATCTTGAGTCTTTTGGGAAGAAAAAAATAAATAAATAAACACACACACACACCCCACACGCACAGTCTGGTTCTCTTGCTTCAAAATAAGTTTCTTTCACTAACCCAAAAATTGTACTTGTCCAAGTGTCCAGAAAATACAATTAAAATGAAGACATATAAAGGTGGTTAAATAGTTGCATCCCACTACCTTCTTTAAACTCTTTTCAGTCGAACCACTGAGCACAAGTCAGTTATGTCTCTTAATTAGCAGTTACGTTTCTTTCAAAAATTAACAAAGGGAAGTAATACTAAAGGGTACAGACATCAGCTACAGAGGGGGGGGAAAAAAAGGAAAAAGGAAAAAAGTTTCTTGTTTTTTTTTTTTCTTTCTTTCTTTCCGATGGATAAGGAATTAGTATGCTGGAGGCACTAGTAATGGAAATGTACTTTGATATCAATCTACTTTCTTTGCTTGGATTATTTTAAAATGACTGCACTACAGTGTATATTAACCTAGCCATCAACCTTCTTGTAGTCAGCTTTCTTTTTACAGTTGATTAGGAAGACAACCACTGCAGAATAAACAAACGACGGTTAACATCTCCGTACTCTCCTTTTTAAAAAGGAAAGGAAAAGCAAACACACGGGAGGTTTGTATTAGAGTCTGTACAAAAGGAAATTAGGTGATGCAAACCCTCTGCCCTTGCTGTCATCTCCCCAAGCCTCCATGCTCGGCATGACGGATGAGCAGATCTCACTCATTTACTGCCTGGCAGCACCTGCATTTGCCTCGGCCAGAGGTTACGTCACAGACAGTGGACAAGCACCTGCAAACTGGAGCAATTTTCTCCTCTTTTTCCTGCTTAATGCCCACTCACATTAGTTTTACATTTTTTTCCCCGAAGCTGGAGCCCGCACCATGACTGGCTGAAGTACAAGAGATCAGAGATTAGATGAGGAAAATACTCCACATTTGCTTAAATCTGGGCTCTTAATTATTCTTCCCTATTCTACACACTCGTTCCCAGTCTTCCAAAAAGCTAAACTCAATACTGACTAAAAGGGTGGTTATGCTGCTATATATGGGTAAGTACTGCCCTTCCTTTTGGCACATTAAAGCAGATGTTGTTGTAATAAGAAAATGTCCTTCCTTTCAAGGAGTGGATGATTTTGTGAATATACAACACTATGCAAAACTAAGAGCTCACAATTTTATCCCTTTCTCTTCCAAGTTGCCCACATACTACAGTCTGCATTTCCTTCTCAATTTTTCCACCTTGTAGCACAGATAACAGAACCTTACTTACATGGGGAAGGTCCAGCATTTAGCATTGGTGAGAAAATTGTTTTAGATCCCAAAGGAAAGGTGCTATACAAGTGTATTCAATATCATTACAATTTAATCCAGTCTGCTGGAACTGAAGGAAAACAAAGTGTTCTCGCCACAGCTAAAGACAGGATTTATATGTGAGTATACACATAGATTGTATACACTGTGTACACACACAAATATGTCTGTGTGTGTACATATACATATATATAGAGAGCGTATGTATATGCACACACCCCTTAAGACCTTAGGAAGGGACATCTCTAAGGAGGGAGCTGTCCTGTAAGGACAAGGTCAGCATAAGGCAAGTTGTGAAAGATACTTGGAAAAGACTGATGAAAGGCACTTGTACTGTCGTAAGAGTTTCTTTTTTTCTGGGAAGTGGACAAAACACAGCCAAAAATCATTAAATATTTAGCTCAGGAAAGTGTGCTTTTTTTCCTTCAGGATATACACCAGAAAAAAAGGCTAGTAAAATAGTTTTTAATACATATATAATTACATTTCCATCAATTTGCCAATAAGTTAAGAGAGACAATTGCTCAAGTTCTCTACATCAGAGGCCTTAGACACACATTTAGGATGATCCTTAGCGGTAGGGTTACACTATTCCAAATAGCGGAACTACTCCAAAGAGAACAACAACTAGAAACCAAACTCTCACTACCCAGAAACAAGCTTTCTTCAAGGTAAGTTAGTGTTTAAACAAAACAGCCTCACAAAATAGTTAATTTAAAAAAAAAGAAAGAAGGAAAGAAAAGCTGCGTGATTATCTAAAGGTAAACAACTAGAAAAGCTTATTGTAAATCACACTGTATGCCGGGTAATTTGTCACGCTGACGAGCTTGCAAAGGAGAGCGCCTGCAGCACGCACCTTCACCTCTTCGTCTCAGACTTCTGCATAATGCAAATTGCAGAGTGAAAAAGCCCCGTTCTCTTCTTTAAGTTATGCAGTACCGATATTTTGTCGTTAAGTTTGATACCCACTGTGAAAACTTGCTCCTTACACAAAGCACAGGAGAGGAACTTGCTCAGACAAGCAGATAGTTATACTCCCCTCCCTGACCGCCAGCACCTCGGTGAAAGGAGGTGCAAGAGGCAGCCCCTGACGATGCAGCCAGCAGGTCTCCCTGAACTCCTCAACCCCAGCAGAATCACAGGGGACAAGGGTACACATGGATGAACTGGTCTCAAACAACCTTTCTAATGCAGCAGACAACAGGCTTTTCTCCAATCCTAGGAAAGTGAGCAAATAAAATGAGTATGGAGACTGAGCTCTTTCCTCCTTCACCCCTACAAAGGCATCTCAAAAGAGGTTTGCCTGCACTATGATCACCAATAGGACTTTACTGAAGGAACACCTTTGCTCTAACCGGCTGTTAATGGAGGCAGCACAACACAACAGTGGAGGACACCCTTCCACATCACCACCGCTGCTCTCCCGTGGGCACGAACAGCGTGAAGGAGGAAGCCAATCTGGAGTTGTCCACTTGTCCTACCTTTGACAGCAGCACAAACTTAACCCAAAGCAACGATGAAACATACGGGCAACGCAGAAGACAAACTGATACTGTCACACATTGCCCAAGGATGACTGCAAGTCTTCAAAGTCTGCCGAACTAAAACCCTTCTAGACTTCTAGGTTTAAAGACTATTTAAACATTTACAGCAATGCACATTTTCTCAGTTTTAGAAAGAAAGATAACCATTTTCACTACTTTTATGTGTGCCAATTAACCAAGCATATTTCTTGGTTTCAGAACAGCATCTAATGGTACTTATTGCCAGGAATTCAGGAATGTACACAAACAATGAAAAATATGAGCAAAAGCCAAAGACAGACCTCTGTGATCAGAAGGAGCAGTGTCAGAGGGAGCACCTCTAATCAGTCCCCAGAACCTCCGTACTTTGCACTGAGATACAGCTCCGCAGGTACTCAGTAGTATATACGATGCTGCAAAAGTTTTATTTTAAAGAAAAAAAATAAAGGGAAAGTACAGATTTCCTTAACTCTCCAGAGGCTTCAATTATACAGTGCTGCATCCACCATGTAAGCAGTATTTCCAGAGCTTTAGCACTTGACATTTGGAGATAAAATGTCATGAATAGAATTTGTGAATCTTTCACTTTGCCCTCCCCTTTGAATTCAAATCCTTAAAGGCATCAGACCACTATTTTAAGCTATCCCCTTCCTTTTCCTTTTTCAAATGTGTGATTGAAGACCAGACAGACTTTAAAGGCCATCTGTGAAAACAGTTTGCTGCAAGTCAAAAATACCAGCTTTGACAGTATTAAAGGAACAAATTATTGTGCTGCAAACTTGCAGAAAGCCATGAATGGGAAGTACTAACATAAGAAATGAAATATTTTGCCAACTTAGACAATTCATATAGGGATTTTGTCAATAAAACTTGAGGAGAACAGTAATTAATTCTACCATTGTTCTAAGACAGTTGTCGTGAAACTGTTTTTCACTGTCCTGAAACTATTTTACGGCTGGACTCGATGATCTTAAACGTCTTTTCCAAACATAAAGATTCTATGAAACCACCTCCTGAACAGTAGATTTTGCATGCATTTGCTCTGCCTCAAGATGGAAAGAACCTTAGTCCCAGTATCACCTTCCTCCTATTTAAAGGAAATAGGCTGCTTTCCAACTCCTTTCTCCACCAGGCCTGCTTCTTTATTTTGTTGGTCTCTAATCATAAAGCTTTTCATGAAAGGTCAATTGTTCTTCATCTAACTGATGGCCTCCTGATGGAGTTCTGAACTGATTATTACCTCCTGCCTATTTATATAAACTACGGTCAAGACATTGTTTGGCATTATTAAGATGTGATGTCCTTTCAAGGATGCTTTAACAACTGGGAGAGCTAAAGTGACAGCTCTGTGCTGGGAGGAACAAAAAGTTTCATGTCTTCTCCAATTTTTGCGCTGTGCTGTCATGCAATGCGAGGGGGCCATACTGGCATCTGTTATCAACTCCCCTCAAGGAGTCCTTCACAAGAGTGAATCTGCCTGCAGAGAAAACAGGAAGATGGTATAGGGAAAAGTTGCCTTAGGTCTTCCAGAAGTCTTTTCTATGAATCTCATAAGAGCTGACCTGGGGCATAAAAAAACACCACAGTGCTTGTGAAATAAAAGAAAATAAATCAAACTTAACTCTCATTCAGCCATTTGCATTTTCAACAATTTCTCTTCAGAGTGATGTCCTCTGCCTACGGGAATATTTGTCTCTATTCTCAGCAGACTTTTAATCTACGATGGAATCAGTCGGCTTTTCTTTTATAGTTGACAGAGAAGTTGTGGTTCTGTTAAGATAAGTGTTCTCTTTGTTGCCTCTTGAATAAAATTCCTGGAAGATGTGCCCTCAGACAAATCTCCCCAAATACCAAGCCAGAAATAAAGTAGTGGCATTACTACTGCAAGAGTACAGCAATTCCCACAGAGCCTAGCAGCATCAAATGGAAGATGTTGAATAAAGATGCCCAGCGTGGAGAGATAAGAGTACCAAAGAACTAAGAAATATTGAATTACAAAGCTTGAAGTTCAGAAACACCTATTAATCCTTTAGATTTGTTTACTTCCTTTTTTTTTTTTTTTAAATCTCGAGTCTATGTTAGAGTCTCAGTTTAGGAACTTTTCTAATCTAATGAATTTTAAACACAGAAGAGATTACACTCACTTAGGACATCAGTAGAGATGAAACAAAGAACTTCTATAAGCCAGCCATTCCTTTGCCGAATTTATGGGATTTGTACTTGAGCTCCTCCTGTAGCCCGCAAAGGAAGGTGGGTCATCCCTAGGTCATGCACAGGTTGGATGGCCCTCAGGGGATGGTCAGATGAAAAGATACACGAAAAGATACGCACATGTCAAGTGATGTCCGGAACATACAGAACTCACTGCACATGTAAAAGTTACCTGTACAATCATTTGTATGCTTTTGATCACCAACCGCATCGGACTTACTGCACTTGCTCTGTGAAGCCCAGTTCTGGGTGCAGCTAGCTTACTGCAATTTCCAGGTATGAAATTTTCTGAAAATTAAAGGCATAAAATCCCCTTAATTGAACAAAATATCTGGGCAAAATAACAGAGCATATTGTATCTCTACCTTCAGCTGACAGTCAACGTTGTTGGCCTTTGGGGTTCTGGTTATCATTATCAATAAGGCAACAAGTGTTAATTGCTACCTTGTGCTAGCTGGGATCTTAAGATAAGGAGTGGAGAGAGGGAAAGAAGAAGGAAAAGGAATATTTAAGGCTTCTATGTGTGGCTTGAAGTTGAAAGAGAGTCTGGAGAATACAATTAGTTTTACTCAGGGCTGTACAAATGACTGACTTCCATGCTGCAATTTTATGATTTACAGACCAGTCGTGCAACCAATAGATTCTTCTGCTGTGTGCAATATGACACAAAATTACGCAATGTAAGAGCTCATAAAAATATCAATAAAGCCAAAGCTGCCTGCCTACCATGAACGATACAATTAAATGCCTAAAGTCTTCGCAATACGATTACAAATCCAGTTAGATCATGCCTAAGTTCACAGCTGAAACGACCATATCCAACAAAATCTGATCTAACCTTTGTAACTGAGGGAAGAAGAGCACTTGTTTCCATATGACTGTTTATTGACAGATTTAAAGCCTGCTGTTCCGGTGAGAGAAATACTTTCAACCCACAAGAACGGAGACGTTCTTATGCTTGTATGCTCAGCTGAAGAGCATCCCATACACACTGCAAAGCACGGGCAAGATGCCAGCTAAAGTCAATGCCAAGCATGGAA
This sequence comes from Nothocercus nigrocapillus, assembly GCA_013398345.1. NCBI lineage: Eukaryota > Metazoa > Chordata > Aves > Tinamiformes > Tinamidae > Nothocercus > Nothocercus nigrocapillus. The sequence goes on along the minus strand of WBNA01000059.1, from coordinate 3,726,539 downwards.
GACTGTCAAGGATAAAGAAGAGGCAGAAATTCCCACGGAGACAGTATAATTCAGATAGGAATCTTTGCTAATCCTGCGGGACCACTAGCTAGGTATGAAAAATGGGATGCTGGCTGACACAGTAGCTTCTGCAAGGACCCTTAGGCCTCACATCTAGTGCGGCTGCGGGAAATGTGAAAAGCCATTTGGAATGTTGCCTGAAATCCTCTGGTCTTATCACCACTCCAGTCACTAAAGCAAAATATTTTCCAAGCACCTAAGCAGTTGAAGATTAAATACAGATGAAGTGATTACACAATACTGGAAGAGGACTGCTAATAAAAATCACTTTTTACAGTATGTCCGTTTTCACCAGAACAGAAATTAGGGGAAAACTGCTACACTAGAAAGTACCAGAGATCCGTAACAGTTTGTCTCTAAACATCATCTGTGTCAGAGCTGCAGTCCATTCCAGTGCACACTAAGATAGACATTGTTAAGCATAGGTGTAATCCTTTCAATTACTCTTCCCACTTCCGTGCTGCAGGATCAGCACACCTGAAGTGTGTGTAAATAACACTCAAGCCCAGACCCGCAGCGAGCGTGAACATGGAGCTCCAACAAGGGATCATATCAAGAAGTAAATGTCCTATGTTTGAAGGAAGCTCTTTAAGAGCAATGGAAGATTTTTAAGGCAAAAGAAAAAAAGATTACGAGAATTAGGGTAGCCTGCAAAATGATAGTGGCGCAGCTATCTGAAATCATATCAAGTCAAAGCTAAAAAGCCAGAGTAAATCCTGCTTTCAACAAGAAAAATCTTGCTTGCTGATTCCTATTACTGGGCCATCCAATTGCAAACATTAAGGTAGAGCAAAAAGCATCTGGACTCCTCAGCTTGACTGCTGACATTCTTGCTGATGGCACTGGGAAAATTTAATATCTCTAGTAGACACACTGAAATCAGTTCAATTATTCAAACAGTAAAGTGCTATATCTGCGTCAAGGAAATAGTGGCAGCAGCCAGGGCTTAATGCCTTGGTTAGCAAAGTATAAAATGGCTGTAAGTACAGCAGTGCCTGCAGTATAGACATTTGTGCAGGACTTTAGAAATCGAAGTAGAGTTTCGAGAGAAACAAATGGTGTTAAGAGCTCAGTTGTCCTTGAATTAATTGCACTGCTAAATCCAGCAATAGCTTTTCGCAAATCTCTCTTCCCCAATTTTTCCTCTCTTCTCAAGTATATAAACTGTACCAAAATCCCCACCATCTCTGCTAAAGCTCGTCAGACCTATTCCTTTTTTCCCCACAAAAATACTAAGAAAAAATAAAGTGGTTGATATAGTTTAATTAGTTGGAAAGCTGTTTTTTTTGGTTTTTTTTTTTGTTTTTTGTTTTTTTTTTTAAACTAATGCGTATCTTAACTTTAATTGCGCAAGAAGAGTACTTACAACTACAGTGCTCCAAGCGTGTAGATACTACCAAGACTGTCTTTTGTTAGTGGTCTTCCAGTCTGGAAAGTCTGCCTGACTCAAATGCTGCCTTAGTGTCATGGGAATCATATTTCTTTTTTGCTGTTTCATAGTCACTCATCTTGAGCCAGCTTCGTACAACACTCTTTTCTGCTGGTGTCAGAGGGGATATCAGCATCCAGAGCAACCTTGGCATCTTCTGAATGAAAACTTTCTATGATTAACTTTGAAAACGTCAATTGTTCACCACGTTCGGCATTCAGGGTTGTTCAACATTCCTAGCTGAACTGAAAATGAGTTCTGCATAAGTGCTGGGAAAAGGAGAGCTTAAACATTTGACAATAGTTAGAGATGAAGCAGACTGTACTTTTCATTTCAGCAATGCGGATGCACTGATTTCAGAAGGCTTCCGCAACAGAAGCGGCTACCAGATTATGGAAACACACCTTTTCTTCTAGTTTTTCTGACAACTACAATTCCACGTTTCTCAGCTCTGCCCTGCAATTAAGCAGGGAAGATATTAGAAACAGCTGAAGAAGCAGGAGACAAGAAAGGAAAAATAAGCTGATTCCAGCTCATCTTCTCTTTTCTGTGTGTGCTGTACACATTTCATTATTAGATTAGAAGCTTCTTCCAATGCCATCTCTATAGGCTTTGAAATTGCCACCATTTGAAAGTACGTCACAAACGTTATTTTTAAACTGCGGATCCTGTTATGGAGAGAATCTCATTTTTAAAAATGCAGTGGAGGAAAAGCATTCGTTAGAGAACTATGACAGCTAAGGTAAAAAATGTTCATATTCGTGAGATATGGAAGAGCTTGGAATATGTTCTAACTCTCAGTTTAAATACACCTCTCTTCTCTAACTGCTGTCAAGTATGATCAAATTAATTCTGCACATCCTAAAAATGAGCTTCTCCTCCCCACTCAGCTCTGAAGTCACAACATCTCCTCATTTGCATTCAAGTTTGACTACCAGGTCAATGAAATGGGGCCAGCTCCACAACCTAGAATGCAGATGGATCTCCCAAGTCGTCAACCAACCTGATTTTCAGATGCATCCCATTGTCTGCAGGCCGCCATAGGACTACAGACAAAAAAGAAACTGCTAACAGATATGATCTTTGCAGCAGCTGTGCCTGTAGCCACATCCCTTGCCTTCCTCCGACCTGCTTTTGCCAGCAAGAGCATCTTCAGCTGCCTCCCCTTCCCAAGAGGGGCTGCCACCTCGGGGCTTCTGCACTATTTGCCCAGCTCAGAACCACTGGAGTGTTTCAACACTCTTCATCAACCGGGAACAGCGTAAGACAAAACAACAGGACAACGGGTATAAAGTCTAACTCAAAAGTGAGTAAAACACCAAGTTTGAAAATCCCACTACTTGTCAAAGGCAAGTGAACTCACGTTCTGCTCAGATGCTCAGAAAAAGACAGAAAAAAGTCCACATTTAAGAGAAAGGACAAGAGCAACACTGCATGGAAAGTGAAGATTTCTCCCATGCACAAGCAAATAAACTCCTCATGGATTATTCACTAGCTGTGCAGCTGGGGATTGCTGCACCTCTCTAAGGGGAGGAAAAAAAAAAAAAAAAAAAAAAAATCAATTCCTTGTAACTCCGAAATTGCAGAATCACCCTAGGGAAAAGTTTCTGGGAAGAAGCTGCAGTGCGAGGCAGGTTTACAAACCTAACAGAGCAAGAGGATTTCTTATTCTTCTTTATTTTAGAGGCTGACTGCTATTCCAAATACAAGTCCAAATTTGAAATTTGTGCTCAATATCTATAAACAGCAAAGAAGAGAGGAGGGAGAACAACTCTTAACACAGTGAGTTCCCCAGCCACATTTTAAAGAGAATGTACCTACAGTTCAAGCAAATGCCGTATTTCTCCATTTTTCATTACTGTCCTTCTGATAAACTAAAGTCCTCAGCAGAACTATCTCTTAGTGCACCTTATTAATCTCTTTTTCCCCTCACCCTGAGGGCATCGCACACAGCTTCTCCACGCACAACCCAAGCAACGTTAGTAAGAACCTGTAAGGGTCAGGCAAAAGCCCAGAGTCAGAGCTCTGGCCGAAATCCAAGCAGAAAGAGACTGCGACTTCACACACCAGCAAGTGAGAGAGAGAAAAAAAAAAAAAAAAAAAAAAAAAAAAAAAAAAAAAAAAAAACCACACACACACACCCCACACCACAGCTTTTTCCCAAAGTGATATTTTGATTTAGAAAGGAACCTTCACTAATCGCAGGAAGGGTTTATTATTATCTGTGTAGCAAATGAGACTGCAGTTGGTCTACATAAAGCATTAGCTTCCTACAGGGCATTTTAGACTTTAAATGATGAAGAACCAGACTTAAAACCAGAAGTCAGCTGGAACTCTGCTCTTACCTTTAATTTGATTTAAGCATGCCATAAGGCAGCAAACAAAAGCGCAGCAGCAGCTGGAAGACTTTGGTGGAACGCAGAGCCTAGGAGGGAGCCGGGAGCTCCGGGCGAGCGCTTGGCTGTGCCGGACCTCCATCCCGGTGCCGGGACGTGTCCCTGTGGCCGGGAACACTGGAGAGAGGCCCCCGAGCAGCTGCTGAGACGCAGGGGCACAGCAGACACCCTGTCTCTAAGCGGGAAGCGCAATCCGTCTGGGTTGAGCTATCTCGTTGAAAAATAGCAGTGCGTGTAATCGGACCTCACTTGTCAGAAGCTTTTTGCCAGGGGAATGGATTCACTAACAGAAGGAAGTTTGGCTCTGTCAGCAACCAGCTCCGCTGACTTTGGGCAAGACCCTGTCTCCAAATCCCCTCCCACACACTTTCCAAAAAGGAGCATTTTTCACCGTACACCCAGACAAGACCCAGCACAGCAAGCTGTGGTTGTCAATGCCAGGGTCACAGGGAAAACAGTAACTACTTTGGACAAAAAAGAAATCCAGCGTGGACCCTGCATATGATGCTCACTGGCACTAACACTTCTGAACCCCCAAAACCTGCGTGGTTAACTGCAACAAAGCACTGCAACCTTGCCACAAAACCAGAGCTGCCCCTCCAGCACGGCACGCATTGCAAACCGCCTCCCCCCCAAGCCCGCACCCAAAGATCTACACTACAGAAGAGCTTTGCTCTTTTATGAGAATCTGTACTGAAGAGGGGAATTTAAGAGAAAAATAAAAGCGTGGGAGCTGAAGAAGTTGAAAAAAGCCACCAGATACTGTTAGTGGTTCCACAGGAGTGTTTCACTTAAGCAGTTATCTTCTCTTCCCCATCCCACATTGCACAGAATGGCTTTTTCCAAACTATTCAAAGGTGCTCATGGCCAAATTAAAAACCTAAGAGAAAACAGAAAGGTGCAGTACTTTTTTTGTTTTTTTTTTGTTTTCCAGCACCCTGCATTACTGCACAGCAAGCAGAGCTGGAAAGCAGCCATTATCACAAAAATGGTCCGTTTGAAGAATGACGAGGACTGTGAAGCTTTCAAGAGACTAACAATATTTTTTAAAGACTTTGTAAGGTAGGAAGAGCTTGGCAAGGATTTTCCAAAACCTGTTCTTTTAACCTGAAATGTGTGAGCTGCACCTACAGGCTTTTTAGTTAATAATGTCCTCATCAGCTGAGCTCTGTATAATCCACACACTGATACAGACTGGCTGAAGAGGAGGTAGACTGCAGAAATTGCTCCCCTCTGGGTTGATGGTGGCTAAAATACAATAGCTGATTACCTGTCTTAAAGATTACTGCTCTGCCTTCGGGCTTGTAAAACTCTCCTGTCTGTAGGACTACACACTGCTTCTGTTTGGGATTCCAGTCAACAGATGGGTTCCTCCTATTTCAGACTTCGCTCTTCAGTCACAGGTCGGGATCTCTGCGACCTGCTCAGCACTCAACTCTCTTCACAGCAAAGTTGAGGGGAACTTGGCCATGGTTCCCTCTCCCTGTTGGGGAGGAAGCCCAGCCAGGTGCCTTCTGTTATCAGAGTCTGCTCGGCTGTGCTGGCTCATGGTGGGAGCCTGCTGAAAATTTTAGAGGTATATACTCAGAGAAATCGGTGGGGGTTAGGCTTCCACAGAATCTCTGTGGACTTGGAAATGGACTGAAGCAGTAGCTCTGAGCCACCATTTCAGCTTGGGACACATCCGTGAGGACAGAAGCGCCTTGCAGCGAGCAGGACGCACGAGGGAAGCGCCGTGCACAGGAACAGCCTCTACAGGCGCCATAGGCTTCCAGCTCCCTGAGGGCAGGTTGTCTTGGTGTAGCCCAGAATATTCCTTAGGATAACACCTTCACAAATGAACTCACACAGATACTGCCAATCTCATATGTCCAACTTTTTTTTTTTTTTAAATTTATTTTTAATATCACAGCTTTTCAGTATTTGCATCAGAAGCCAGACTAGCAAGCTACAGGAGGATTTGGGGCAGACACCTTTTAATTCAGAGGCTTTCAGTTCAGGCAGGAGGTCGGTCATTAAAATGGTAATTCAAAGTACAGGAAGAGGACCAAGCAACACGCCATGGCTCTGTCTGCTGTCTCCCACGCAGGGGATATTCAACACTGTCTCCTATTTTTATCACTGTAATACTTAGTTTCATTACTCAGGGGAGGGTGTATGATTTATCAGACAGGTATTACACCTTTCTGTTACTCAGCTGCTAGTTAATTAAACCAAATTGGTTAAAGCTTAGTGCAAAATTGGCTTATACAGGGAGGGGAAAAAAGAGTCCTGGTAAATGACAAAATGAAATATGAAGTCACTAGTCCAACCTCAGAGACCTTTGCAGGGAGCCAACTCCAGAGTGATGTCACCCACGGACACAAGATTTTGGCAGAAGGGGCTGTCTCAGCCTTGCACGACAATCCAGCCCCTCACTGCCACAACTTCCTCAGCTCACCCACCAATGCAAATAGCAACGGTACTGAAAAAACCCTAATACTGGAAAACAAACCAACCCACAATTGGAACACACTTGAACACATCCCAGATTTAGCCGCAGTTTGACAAATTGAAACCAACTCTGTTTAATACAAGCCTTCTCAGCTAGGGAGGATCTGGATCAGCATTAAGCCCCATAAATTGCATTATATCCTAAGGAAAAACCTTTTATGATTCAGATCATATCAATTCAAGGGCCTATATTAGAAAGGTATTAGAGAAGAAAATAAATAAAAGGATAGTTAAGAATGAAATAGTTGGAAGGGGAGCTGCTCTCGTGGTCAACAGCTCTACTCTCAAGTGCAACTTCTACACCAGTAGAAGCTTCTGCATCAGG
>WBNA01000059.1:3700397-3719789 GCA_013398345.1 Nothocercus nigrocapillus | reverse complement strand
TTATTAAGGTCCAGTAGTTGTTACTAGTTTAGACTTCCCAGCATCACTGCCAATTTCTGCAGTATTTTCCCTTGCCATTTTGATTTCTCACATCTATTCATGCTGTTTCCGGATGTGGCAATGTAATTGCACAGGTTATTTCTTTTTTATCTCAGTTTGCAACTGATAGTCCAGACTCAATGAACAGCCCAACAATTGATTTATTTATTTTTAAAACTAAAGAATTGTAATGATCAACGTTTCCACGTCCACCATTTAACCAGCAGTTCCAAAACTAATCAGCATTTTCATTTGCTGAGAACTACAGGCAGGAAGAAGACATAATTTATTTTCTGGAAGATCAGAAACCCACGGATGTCAAACAGTTAACACTCAAATTGCACAAACAATGGGGAGGAGTGCAATGTACTTACTGAAATTAAATGTACCTGCTCTCTGGGTATAAATCCAGCACCAACTATTCCAGGCTCTCTATATTAAATTTTATTCATGAAGTTCAAACTAAGATTATGCTGATAAAATGCCAGACTGCATTTGCACTCCCCAGCAACAATACCAACGATAACTCCTGTTACTCCTTCGCTAAATTTGGTATCCTTATATTTTATTGCGCCTGCACCAGACCCTTCACCTAGCCAAGTTTGTGCGGCCAGTTGGCACTACAATCCTTCCAAAAATAAACTTGCAGTTCTGCTGTCTTGGTTCAAAAATGCCCATTTCTCTCTAGCTTATGATCAGTCTAGTCTATAAAACTGCCAGTTGTTCCAAAAACACCAGAGGATACACACAGGCACAAAACCACTGTCACGATCGGGGTGCATCCCCTTCCTCCCTTTTATAAATTCTCTTTTAGGACATGTTCTTCATTACATGGGTTTAAACAGAGACTAGACATGTTTTAGAAAGAAGAGGTCTGGCTTAACAAGAAGTTATGATCTTGATATGGGAAGATCAGAATTACCTGGTTAAGTTATTCAACTGCATACAGCAGATCATGTTCCGTTTTACACACTCAAACGGATACAGTCAAATGAGGGAGAGGAGAGTAGAAAATATTCCAAACGTACCAACATGTTAAACGGAACAAAACCACACAGGTGGTATAGGAAACACCAGAGAGGTATGAAAGAGTAAACATCACGCGTGTAATGTAATGATAAGGATGAAGAAGAATAGCTAGTAGTTCCCAAAGTAGTTCCCACATCCAGCAAGAATAAAACAAAAATGACTAATTTGGCAATGGAGATCTACTTCACTAATAAACTTCAATCTTGCATAGAAAACATTTCAAGGGGACCACACAGACAAACAGGAACATAATTATCTGAGAACCATGAAGTTCCTGATTTGCAGAGGTCTGTAACTGTTTGAAGACAACATTTATATATCCTTTTAAGACAAAATAGTACCTAGTGATAATAAAACCCAAGGAATCCAAGTGTGGGGAAACATTTTGTTCAGGCTGTTGGATTGCTTCCTGGGTTTTTGATGATTCATATTTCCAAACACACCTTTCAAAACAGACCATAGAACAGCTACGTCACTTTCATTTGCACCACTAGGCAGGTGATATACAATGATTTTATAGCACCCTAATGAACAAGTGTGACTACTTCTCTTATTAAATAAAGAGAAGAAAACATAGTAAGAATGAAGATAACAGAGGAAGGAAAGTAGGGTGCAACTGAAATAAGTTATCTGTTGCCTCAGTAGTATCTAACCCAAAACACAAGATCTAGCAAAATTTACTGCTGCATTGTTCTTCCAAGAAACAGGTAACGTGTTTTCATACGGTTTGAGAACCTGGTCTTAGCAAAACCCTGAAGTACTAAAGCACATCTTTAAATGAAATGATTTATTGGCAGCTCCTAAGAACTCACAACCTACTACTGAATAGAGTTTTATCACTGAAATGCAGACAGTAAGGAATTACTCACTGAAATTACTCACAAACAACTTCTCCATCACATGGTATACACCTTTTTTAAAGCCAAAAGCTTTTTATCAGTTTGTTTTATTTTTAATGCAAAAGCTTTCAAACAAAGACTTCAGAATAAGAGTACATTTTTCTTTAAATTCATCTCCTAACTTTATAACGTGCCTTGCCTATACTTTCTGTACATATTTAACTAACCCATGAGTCAAATATTAGCCAAGCTATATAAACTATTCAAGTTTTAATACTATCTTATTTAATGCAACAATATCTCAAAGGACAAAGACCTGCCAAAATGTACAGTTTTACCAGGAAAGAGAAAAAGAAACCAAAAATGATCTGTGCATGAGACAAGACCAGCATACCCTACAGCTCACAGTGGCTGTTTTGTATTCAAAAAACACCTGAACTAGCAGCATTATTAGCCTTAATCTTCTTTAATGTTTAAAATAATTTTAAAGTCATGCTTGCTCTAAGTTAATTAAGTCTTTAATTAAGCAATAATCCCTGACAAATCACTACTACATAAAAAAAAAAGACCAGTCTCCTAGTTGACACTTGCGTTTTTTAGAACCCAAACTTCTCTATCACCTTCCAAGACTTTTTTCAAGCAACAAAATAGCTTCAAGGAGGCCTCACCAGCTATGAAACACTGAGGCATATTTTTAATTAGGAGAAAAATAATCAGGGAGTTATTTTGGGTGAAGCTACAGTGGTATTAGCACTGTGATGTTGGAAGTCCATCAGTCCCAACACTGTTTTCTTATGTCAGACACTCCTTTGATTCAGCAACCCAGAAATAACAACGCAGAATCTCCTCATAAAAATCTAGAGAGCACAGGACAATCCAACCCCAACTATATTCAGCCCTTCAGCCCATACAGTAGCCACAGCCAGAGCACCAAGGTATCTCAGTAATATTAAAATGTATTCATGAATATAAAAATGCCTATATGCTTGCTGGGAAAAGCTGAAAATAAACTGTTTGAATTGCTGAACAGCAGTTTCAATTAATAGGTCTATTTTCCCCCACCAACGGGTATAGGATTTGCTCGTGTAACTCCTATTAATGTTAATAGAGTTGGACTTACAAGTCCCTGCCCAAGACGAAATACTGACACTTTCCACAGCACATTTTCCTGAAGGTAAAGAGCAATTCATATTATTTTGACCTCTGCCCATTTTGCTCACTCTTAGGTGCCTTAAGTGTAAATTTTAAGATTGATGAGTGTTATCTTCAGAAAAAAAATACTTAGTTTTTTATTTTATGAATAAGCATAAGCATCCCAATAGGCCAATTATAAACCAACTCAAGTAAGGAAAGAAAATCTTATTAGCAAAGTGTACATGTAAGTCTAACAGTTTATAGGTCAAATTTTAGGGAAGCTACCTGTACCTTAGAAAAGCATTAGTTTCTGTACTTATTCTCTACCACCTCTAATGGAAAAACTGAGGTGATGCTTCCTGAAGGGTAAATTATGCAACAAGAGATCCCATTAAAGCCTGGGGAAAGTTAGGGCACCCAAGCACTGAAGGATTCAGGCAGCTGTTGGACAAATCAGCACAGGTAATTCATAGTTTTCCAGCTTCCAGCTGGGCCCCAGTTCACTCTGAACTTCACTGCAAGGTGCCAAACTCCCTGGCACTGCCGTAGGCACTAACCTAGCAATACCACAGGCAAAATCCCGGGGCCCCTTCCTCCTCGCCTAAAGTAGAGGAAGGGAGAATCTCTCATGCAAAACTGAGGACCCGCTTCATTCAGAAAACGTAAGCAAGGAAGCGCTGACACTAACAGGGGACACACTGAAACCTCGACATAGACTCTGCCCCTCTAGACAGGTGGTATCCCAGCCCTGATTTTGGTCTTGCCTTGAGACATCCCTTCAGGGGCTGCAGGCTCCTGGTGCCCTTTTCCAAGGCAGCTGGAGGAAGGGAAGAGAAATCAGTTATTTTTTACAGTAGAAAGTGTAGCAGGTTCTCACCTCTGCCAGTCACCTCTGTGCTCCTGCACAGTCCCCTGCAGACTCCTCCAGTTCCCTACTGTGGCTTCGCATATCTCTGCTTCTCCTGCAAAGACCATTTCTGCACCACGGTAACTTCATGGGGAAAAGCACCCCCCAGACATCAACACCGCGAGCTACCAACTCGGTTACTGGGAAAACTTGACCAGGGGCCAAGTTACAGCAGCTCTAAATGCCTCCAAATGCAGCCTCAGAGCTGAGCGGGGCTCTGCCTGCACCAAGAGCGGTGTGATGGTGCGAGAGCAGTCGCCTTCCCATCTCAGCAGCAGTGACACGCTGACAACTTGTCATAACAGTCTTGAATATTTGGGACTTTCACTCTCATCAGATCTTTCATGCTAATTGCTTCCTATGGATGTTTTGAAATGTTTTAATTGTTCTGTTCAGTCTGATTCAATGAGCCTATGATTGTATGATTTGAGGTGAGCACAGCAGGAGCTGCAGCAATGAAACCACCCAGGACCCTTGTGCAAGTCGCACAGTCAGTGACACTGCTGACAACCACCACAAGGAAATCTCCATCTTCCAGCAGCAATGGGAGACAGAGAAGAAAATTCCTGTCATGCCCAGGACAGCAATGGGACATCAAAGATGGGAGCAGACAGTGCATTGGGGAGCCAGCAGCACATGGTGCACATCACAAAAGGGGAATTTCCATTCTGCACAGAACTCCTTGCCATTTTGAAATGGCTCTTCAAACAAAGTAAGAAGAAAAAGTCAACATTTCAATATAATAGGACTTTTTAAATGTTGATTCAGAAGTATTGACATCTCCCCAGCGATGCCAAGACAACCTAAAGCATAAATGTGGCACCAAATAATGAGTCCTAAAGTCAAAAGGAAAGCAAGCATAAATACAGCGCCTTTCAAAAAACACCTTTCAATGAGTCCTTATCTAAAATAAGGTAAGGATTTCTTCTTTTGAAAGGACAACTCACCTGAAACTGGGGAAGAAAAACAAGAAAGCAATCACAGATTTGACTGCATGGGCTTCAGCACAGATGATACCTCCTCCCACTGTGTTTAGGCTACTGGTTGCAGGGGCACACTGCTGCTGTCTTATGCTCACCTTTCTTCACACCTCCAGTAGTTAACAAACCACTCACATGTTGAGATTTTCTGGAAGTGTTAAATAATTTTAAATAGTAGTAGTATTACTTTTGTACTACTACTACTTTGAGTAGTAGCATTAAGTTGTTACAGTAACAAGCGATTCCCTATCTGAATGCTACACATAATGTATCATCTTATTTGTATTTCACAGTTAATCTCCCAGCTCACAAAAGTTTTATCGGATTGGAGGCATGTGCTGTATTCCCCTTTATAAAATTTTACAGTCCCTTCCTATTCTCATGGCTTGTTTTATAGGCACAATTTGCTGCTTTAATCTCACCCAATTGTCATGTTCTAAATCACAGTGTATAAAAATGTCTTAAAAGGAGAGATGTGCTGAAGGGTAGTACTTAATTACACTTATGCCTGATTTAAATGTTAGCTGTGCTTTGCCAAGTGCCAGGCACAGAGTAACCCAGCAGCGCAGATCTGCATAAACTGATGCAAATCATTATGGGGCTTTTAATAGCAACCATGTTCTCCTGTGCAGCAGTCTGATGAAGGTGTGTTCCACCTTCTCCTCCTCCAGCTTTGGAGAAAATTCAGAGAGATGGTTGGGGAAGGTACTAATTGGTAGGGTCTCTCCAGTCACTTTTCTCTCCATTATTTATTTTCAGCTCCTTGCAGAAATCTTTGTTAAGACAATTTCACTGGTCATCTTCATGATTCTAATGTGTCCTAATGAAACTGAAGAGCAGAGCACACCGCTCATACAGAAAATCCATTTCCTCTAATCCTCCTCCCCATCCAAGGCAGCACACCAAGGGGCTGATTTGCTGCTTCACTAACTGCAATTAAAGCCCCTGGTTCTGGGGAATGAAAGTGCAGCTTAGAGCACAAGTACTACTTTCTCCAACCACGTCAAACCGACCATCACAGAAACCCTCTAATCAGATCACTCCAGAGGAAAGCAAGAAAGCACACTTCCCTGCATAGGTTCATGAGATTTGATTAGCCAGTGGAGGTAAGACAAATACCATGAACCCCAGTAGTATATCAAGTAGATTTATTTCTGCTACATACCACCAGCATAGATTTAATTCGCTTATTCTTTTGTTCCCATGAGCCTACAGTGTTCACAGTTCAACAGTGAAGTCTAGAAGGGATTAAAATACTGTTTGATGCAAAGGACCCGGCAAGCAGATGTGAGGGAACATCAGCGAGTCAATCGCAGACACCCAGCAGCTTTTCTAACTCTGTACATGGACCGAACGTCAGATCAGCCATAATTATACAATACTAATCCATACCCCTTTATGTAGTATGCTTCTAATCATGACATATTTACACTGTGGAAAGTATGATAAACATACTACAACATTGTCCCTTACAGGTATATGAAATATGCATGAGCTGCCGTACCAGTCACAACAGTACTTGCACTACACCTGTTCCAGTCTTTGTAAAAATAAGCAGATAGTTTAAACACTCTCCTGGCCAAAACCTGAAATAAAGGGGAAAAAAAATACACAGTTCAAAATAATTATTCATTTCATCACCTGATTTCCTAAAGTAGCTTTTTTCCCCTCAGCTTCTCAAGCAGCTAAATTATATGAAGTCTTGTATGGCAGAAGCTGAATGTCTCAGATGAATCTAGTTTGAGAGAAGGAACAGGATGGCTCAGGAGATAGATATAGGAGCTGTATGTGTGTGCATATACACACACACACACACACACACACGCACACCCCCTGAAGTCAGTAATTCTACCAGGACTCTGGTTGGATGATTGTGTTTTAACAGTATGCAAATTCTGGTCTGTGGATCCCTGACACCATCCCTTCCTTGGGGGACACTAAGAGGAAGATACGAGGTAACAAAAAAGCTAGGGTTTTGGGAAGGTGTAGTTCAAAAAGCACCTTTGCTCACTTCCTCCTAAAATGAAGGGCAGTATTTTCCAGACTGCTAGTCTCTGAAGCCATGTGAAGAAGTTCAGAGCAGTCCCAAGAGATCCTTTCACACCTCAACAGTGATTTTAATTAAAATTTTGATGACAAAAGCGCATAGTCCTCTCCAACTAATTTAGTGAGTTAAGGATGACCCATAGCTTCAAAATGTCTGAGACCCGCTGAGTTATAAAATCCCTTGCTTAACAGCAGTGAGGTGCTGGGTTCAGTTTGCTTCACAGCTAAGAAACTTTCCCCCACGTTTCTGTAGTAAAAGCTCATTACAGAGGCCACACACTAAATGTTTGTGGAGAGAAGCCAACCTTGCCACTCCCAGCAGCTGTTGCTCCATTACAACAAAAACCACATTACAGCACAGCAAAATAAATAAGTAAATAACTTTTTGGAGGGGTCGTACTACCCTTCTAGGCAGTCAGCCGCCTCTGATGGCTCTTCCAACACTCCTCATTCCAACACGCACAACCAAGCCTGACAACAGACTGCAGACAACCTCAGGGCTTCTCATCTCCAGCAAAGGCAACTTTTTAAAAATAATAATATTACAGGATTAATTACTGAGCAAGGTCTCTGTAAACTGATCTGCTTTTAAAACATCTACAAAAGCACAAGTGAAATTCCAGAGCTAAACAAACACAAGCTCCCTTTTAATTAAGCAGTGTGCCTCTCTGCAGGGGGTGACGGAGCGAGCAGATGTAGGGGGGATTGCCAATTAAGATACAACTTCTTTGATAGCAAGGGAACAGCCACACACAGGAGGAAAAAGGAGAGGAGTTTGCCATGGAAGTCATTATTTTAATTGGCTGCTCAGCCAGATTATGCAATCCCTACATCTGATGTTCCATTACTGATCCAAAATGCTGAAAAGCCAACAAAACACATTCTAAGCTGCTCATATCATGTTAAGCCTAACGTTACCTGTGCTTCTCACTCACCCTGTTTTAGAAAGCTGTAAAGCAGGAAGTCTCTATTTTGGAGGACAAAGTAAAACTGGCTCTGGTCCATGAGCTAATTTTCTGCATAAAATGGAGAAACAGAGCTCTTGGTGTCTATTTCCTATTATTGGTTATTATTCAGTAAAGACCATATACTCTTAGCCAAAACTTCTTGAAAGGAATGCACATCGGTTTTGGCTTTAGTTTAAAAAAAAGTTTAGAAACCAAGTACATAGCTAAAAGCTGCTGGTATGAATCAGGATGCACTCAAAAAGCAAACCTCGTGATAGCTAGTCATCTTCTGCATAACTTCCACTGATCTGACATAATATTTGTTATGTGTTACTTTTATTTTCTGTGATCTGAACAGCAACACTGACATTTTCTCAGCTTCTCAGCTATACATTATCTTTCACTTTTATTTGTCTTTAATGGAAATGCAAAGCACTTTTTGCATAGTATCTCCCATTCTTCTACGCATAAAACGAGAAAAAAAAAAAAAAAAAAAAAAAAAAAAAAAAAAAAAAAAAAAAAAAAAAAAGCAAGAGACTAAGAAATGGCTTCTTTCATTTGCAGCATACTCAGGTTCTTGATCTTGTTGCCTTATATGCTACATCCCAACCACAGAGGACAGAGATTATGTGGGAAAGGACACAGACATGGAAACATAGGGAAGCAGCAGCTGCTTTATCAGCTTTTGCTGCCTTCTTCCCCTGCACATGAGTGACTCTGTTGCCCAGTCCTATCAAAATACAGGTACAGAATGGGATTTCACTGCCTCTACTCAAAATAAATGAATGTGACAGAAAAGGACCCCTCGTCTTTGTGAACAGAAGAGCTCACTTCTAATCAGCCATGGGATAACCAGTAATGCCTTTCCACCTTAGAAAGGCAGCCTGGGCTGAGAGGGAGGCTGGCACAGAAGAGCTACTCCTTTCACATTCTCTGCAGCTTGCAGGCAAGTTGAAAATAGCAGCAATACTAAATCTCGCATTTGCACACAGCAAAAACAAATTCTGGCCTTTGTGGTGAGAGAGTAAAGCCTGTAAAGGTAAACCTTATAGGCTCAAAGCACAGAGTGCTATGTAGTGCCTACTTTAGAGAAAAATGTATACAATTTGAAGATAGAGTATGGAATGCTACAGTAAAAAGCAACTAACTCACTGTTTGGAAAAGACATCAATGAGGATTTTACTGAGAACTGGCAGAGCTTTCCAGGGTCACAGTCCTCCTACAGCCCATCACGTCCCTGAATCCTCCCATAATCTACACCCCATTGCCCACACTGAGACTCTCTTCAAAGCACATGGTTAGACTTGCTTCTCATTTCTAGCCCAAATTGATTCATAGCCAAAGTATATCTTTTTATTCTTGCTCCAGTACTTTGCTTTAACTAACTTCTTTTCCTCCTTTGTACTCCCCTCCAGTTTGTTTCTAATTAGCAACCAAGCTCCTTTTCAGCCCTCATTTTCCTTTATTCATCTCCTCCGGAAAGAACTTCTTTGCAGGGTTTTGATCATGCTACCAACTTTTATCTGGTCCTGGCCCAGTATCGCTCTAGATAAGGAGGCAGCTTAAAATCCAATGGCTTTTTTTTTTTTTTTTTTTTTTTTTTTTTTTTTTTTTTTTTTTTTTTTTTTTTTTTTTAAAACTCTCTCCTCTCCAGTGGAGAGCCCACCAGTAATATTTCAGTCATCATCAGAAAAGCCTTACCTTACCTGTCATGTACCTCTGACCTTCCAAGGCTTCACCTTCGACAGAGCTCTCAGACCAGCTGACACATCTCATTTCTCCATTGCTTTCCACTGCAGAGCTTCCAGCTTTCAGGACAAATCCTTATGAGTCCTTCAGTGCATGTGCTTACACCTTGTCTTGTATTACCAGTGACAGGTATTCTTTTGGCACTGCAAAACCAGCAATGAAATGTCCTACTGCCCCCACTCCCTCTCGAAATGTGATCTGTATAGAAACTGCTGTCAGACCCCAGACCAAAAGCTTCCCACACCTATCACAAGCACGTTAAGCATACTGCTAGTGCAAAACACGGGTACAATGCTCTCAAAATACCCTAAAACTGGAACAGCTTACTAGTATTACTGTACTTGGCTATTAATCGATATCTGAAAAACATGCCTGCAAAAGGAGTTTTCAGGAAAGTAACTTTATGAATGAAAAAAGCAAAGGAAATTGATTTCTGCCAGTTAATTCCTACATGCAGCAACTATGAGTATTTCGTATTACAGGTCTCATCACAAAAAAAAAAACAAGCCAATTTTAGGTAGCTAAATCAGGACTCTCAACCCCTCCCATACTCAGAGGAGGGTATCAGGCTCTAAACTCAGAGCACTGAATCACCTTGCGGAGACTCAAGGGATTTTATGAGGCCTTGACACTCCCAGATTAGACAGCTGAAAATGGATGTGACCACTGCTCTTGGCCATCTAATTTTCACTTAACACTCTTGGGAGTTGGATACCTAAAGTGCCTTTTAACTTTTTGCTCCAGAACTATATAATGGCATTAATGCAGTAGTCAAAAAACAAAGTACCAGAATATCATCTTGTCTTTCAAATGTATGATTGTAGTCATTATGGTCTCAAGAGTTTCCTCTGATTTTTGGCTTTTGGAGGAGATACGGTAACTAAAGTACAAGATATGGACAAAGCAAACTTCAATCCAACAGGCTGCATGCAAGCAAAAGCACAGAAATTATTTTAAGGATAACATTAATGTAAGCCACATTAATGATACTGCTTTTTAAGACATAGATTTCATAATTCCTTCTTCCTATCCTTGGTACTTTTCTCCTTTGAAACAACTTGTAGACTTAAAAAGCAAACAAAACACCAAACCCTCACTTCTGCCCTGCCAACAAAAACTCTCTTAAAACATAGCAGTTCTTACAAAGCAGCGCTAGAGAGACTAAACTTACACATAACTCTCATTGGACCTTATCTGACAGAATGCGCTGTCAGAAAGTGGAAATCACTGGGTTGTCTCACATTTTTTGTGATAGACAGTCCTCCATTTTAACATAGTATCACTGTCAATATCAGCCCTGCTGCATGTAAAACTGGTGCAAGAATTTTGCTGTTTATGCAACTGCAACGAGCCCGGCGAGACCGCTGGCACTTCCCAGCGGCTCACACATGGTGCATGTCCATGCAGCACCTTTGTAAGGTTAGAGAAGCAGCTCAGATCCCACACACCCTGTATCAAAGCAAAGGGCAATGTATGAAGCAGCTCCCTCTCTAGCACCTACCCCTTTTCCAAGTCACAGCAGTAACCGCGTCAAGCAGCACAAACAAGTCTCAGACTGAGCAGGAGAAGCGATGCTACAAAGAGCTGCAAACGAGAGCTCTTAATCTCCACAAGTTGAGCAACAGATCAGCCCTGCACACTCACAACTTCCAGGCTGCTGGAAATCTCTTCAGAAATGGAGCAGATTACCTATAGTCACTTCTCTGAAATGCATTTCTAACTGACCTCACTTGAGAATATGTCACACTTCAAGCCCTATTTCCATCTGAGCATATTACTTCTATCTGTTACTACAAGGACCCAATTAAACTAGTGGTCATCTGTACGAAACATCATGAAGTGTAACATACGGAGAAGCAATTAGCACTGGCATTAAATGGAGCAGACAAATATTGGGCGGCCTGAGGCATAAAACGCACACTGACAATTACAAGTTCATCTGTATCTTGAAGCTCACTTGAACTTCTTGTCATCCACAATGGCCATTGGTTATTTTTTTTTCCAGCTGGTTGTCTTTGGAAATTCATTTAAAATTTCCCCATGTCTCCTTAGAGTTTCTGAAGGAAAGCAAATGTGAGAGCAAATACAACTTTGATGCCACACTCTAGTGCATGTGCAGAAAACAAAATTATCTTTTGTTGCCAACAAAATTAAGGCATCCATGAAGGGAAAAGTGTTCCACAGAGAACCCACCAATTTGGAGAAAATCTAGGTTTGCTTTTCAGTTGCTGTAAGAAAGGCTAATTCCACTAGGACCTTTGGGTTGACCCACATGAACTGACATAACAGTACATCAGCAGAGCCACCTCTCATGGTTTTGGGGGCCACCACAAAGACGAGAAGATGAGCGGTCTGCATTTGGAAAAATCTATTCCCATCACCAAAAGCAATGTCAAAGACCATATGGAGTTACTGTCATGTTTGAGGCCCTGTCTTGCGACTCAATCTGGAACTTGGGAAATGTTATTTCTTTCGGCCCTCACTGCACTAACATGGCTCATGACTTTGAGATCGCAGCTGCTCTGGGAAGGACAAAGCTGCTCCTCGTCTAACTGCAGGTGCACAATTGGGGCTGAGAAACAATGATGGAAGAAACAACGCAGAAAATAAGTGAAATTATCATCTAATTGTATATGAAAGTCATCCACAGACTGGGTAGTTTGATTTTATCACAAGATTTTGAAGCTATTATATAAGCCTTTTTTAAAAAGTCTGCTTACTCCCAAAATAGGCAAGCGTTGGCCTCACTGACGACAGCATATACTTTTGTAACAAAATGCCCCTTTTAATGGAGGGTCACCACCATGGGCCCAAGAAAAATCTCTTGACAAAAAAAGCCTCTGGAGATTGTGCTAATTTACATTTAATGGGCTTATTACCCCTGGACAAGACTTTCCTCATCGTTTGGTGAACAAGAACACATTTTAATGAGTAACTGCTCTGTGCTGCTATAGCAGAGAGGTTTGATAGCTCTCCCAGCCTTGGCATATAAGGTCACAAGAGACTTGGAAATGCAGCAGACTTGGCAATGTCAGCAGGCCTGTTCCGACATGGTATTTACGAGGATTGTGAAGTTTCTCTCACTGCTTCTCACTACAAGACTTTGTGTATAGTTTTATACATACATCTCTCATTCTCCTACTGAGGACATAGATAAGCTTCTAACGTTAGGTTTTCCATAAAACAGAGTTACAATATAAGACTAGTGACAAACGCAGGCATCAGAGCCCTGCGGTGCTGGTATTTTGTTAAGAGTTTCAAAGGAAAATAACAAAGACTTAGAGAGTAAAATAAAGGTCTCTTCTTTTCAGAAGATAAAAGTTTAAGTCCGTAAATCTTTAAAACCTAAAACACTCATTAAAGTTGCTATCTTCATCATGTAGATACCCTCTTAGGCCATTCTTGTCACTAAAAGCAGCAAGAAATAGATTAAGAACCTGTTTTGGGCAACATTAGTTTTAGTGTTTGATTTACTCTTCACAAAAAATAAACTAAAGCTTATTGCCAACGATAAAGTTTCATCTTGCATACCTCAGGGCATCACTTTGAAAATTTTCATGGTGAAACTTGTCAGTGTCATGCAGTGTAACAGAGTAACACCATGATGATGAATCAGTGGTGGAGAATCATTTTCAGGATTTTGAATTCTCAGAACCCACAACTCCTATTGAAGCTGTAAAGTCGCAGTTCAGAGAAAGACAGAAAACACAACTTTTAGGATGTGACATGTTAAATATATATGCCTTCTTTCATCAGCTTTGCACAGCTAAAAATTGCTTAAGAAAAATAAGGGAGAGAGAGAGAGAGAGAAGGCCAGATGTTTAAAACCACAGACCAGTAAGTTTAATTTCTATACAAGAAAAAAGAGTAAAAATATAATATAAAATAGATCCATGGGTCTATTAATATACTGGGGAACAATCAACAGAGGTTTTCCAGACAGAAATCCTGCCTAACACATCTCTTAGGCTTCTCTGGAGGAGTTAACAAGCACACGAGCAGGTACACGTGGATATGGGCACAGCTGACACTGCGCAGTCGGATTTCCTAAAGCTTTCAACAAGGACCTTCAAAGAGGCTTAAAAAAATGAGACTGTGATAAAAGAAAAGGGCATCTTAAGGATAAACTAGCAAAAACATAAAAATAAACGGAAGAATAAGGAACCATTAATCACAGTGATGGGAGGTTACTAACAAATCACCTTGCCACAGACCTTTTTTAGTCCATATATTCATTAATGGTCTGTAAATGTGTGTGTGTGTGTGAGAGAGGAGAGGGAATAATGAAGTGACAAACTTTGCTGACAAAATGATTAAGAGTAGGCAAAATTATAACTGACGTGAAAGCCACAGAAGACTCTCAAGACACTATGATTGGACAGTAAAATGACAGGGTAAATTAAATGTTAATAAATGCAAAATATTGCACTGAAAAAAAGAGTACAACTATCCACTTAAAATGACAGGCTCCGAATTAACTATTCTAAGTCAAAAAAAAGAAATGTAGTCATTACAGACAGTTTTCTGGAAACATCATCTTAGTGCCCAGCAGCAATCAAAGAAAGGCAAAAAATGTTAGAATTTATGAGGAAAGATTTGAGACTGTAACAGGAAACATCATTATGCAACAGAATAAATTCATGATTTATCTGAATCTTGTAAAATGCTCATATTTCTGGTTATCCCATCTTTAAAAGGAAAGCTACAAAGACATACAACTGAGATGAGCAGAACAGCCAAATTACCTCCATACTTTTCAACGAAACTTATTCAAGAGCAATACTTCAAAAGTAGAAATGCATTAACACTCAATAGCTTTAAGAAGAGTCAAAGAGGACAACTGATTCCTATCACCAGCAGAAGGCTGGGCTACGTGGGTGTTTCCTCTGACCCACCACTGGTTTTATGTCTTTTTTTCCCCTCACAAAAAGATAACAGTATGCACAATTTATTTGATTTTTTGTGTGTTAACAGGGTAAGCCAGATCATGTTTAGATACACTGTAATAATTGGGCTGAGATTTGTAAGATGCTTCTTTAATTTCCAGCTGGCCTGGAAACAGATATTTAATGAGCAGTTAAGCATGTGGCTCACAATATGTGCCACAAAATCCTTTGGTCTTATTCAGGTAACAGAATGGGAAATACTGTGTGAGACTTGAAATTATGGAGTAAATTAAAGTTGCTTCATCACTTCATAAATTAGGAAAAAAAAAAAAAAAAAAACACCCCAAAAACTAGAACTATCCATGTCATCTCATATCCCAAAAAGTCAGGCCCACTGCACAATCTTCGATTTTTCTTTTTTTTCCTATGCATATTGTTATTAAGCAGTTTTTGCATGTAAAGAGTATATATTGAGACTACTAAACGTGGCACTAAAACAGACATTTAAAATACTATGTATTATACACATAGTAATAAATGGGTTGGGATAGAACTCTCTCCAACCATTAGATGACTTATGCTGTTTTAGCTCAAAGATACAGGTCCAAACTGTTCAAAAAGCCAAATTAATGCATCAGAAATGACAAGCATGGGTTCAGGCAGACCAGAAGCTTCCCATAAGCAGGAGAAAATGCAGCGGTCAAAACAGAAGTGTTTTCACCCCTGCAAGAATACTCTCACATAGCCCAAAAGCAAGCGGGGAACATGGCACTTTGAGTCATCAACAACAGGACAGCCTTTTCCCACCTTGAAGCCAGCATTTGTCTTCCTGACACCAGCGATAGAGAGGAATGAAGCCAGTCACTTGAAGTAGCTGCTCTATTATACCATCAGCAGCACATTCATCTTTTGGACCTGGCTTTGGAAGCAACTTTTCCATTTCCACCACAGCCTTTCACACTGCGTTCCTGAGTAATTACCAGCCACTGAAGATGAAGGCTCAGGCAAAATGTCTCTGACACATTTCAGCTGATGAATCTGTTTGATTTCTCTTAATGCATTTTCTTCCCTATGAACAAACCAAAATAGAGTAGAATGACAAATGCCCTGACGTACTGTACATTCTGATGCCGAGAACACTCCTCCTACATAGAAGCTATTAATTCACTAAATCACATAAAAACCATTTTTGCTATTTACAAACCTTCCACGCTGCATCATTTTTCAGAAGATTTGACTGAACAAATACACTAACACTGTAGCCAATTAAAAAGGGACACGGACAAGGTTTTTAGAGCCATCCTGAGCATAGTCTCCGCCTCATTTTTAAGCCAGTTTTCATTTTGTAATTCAGACAGCTTCACTATTCAAAATAAAATGGAGAGTACTATCAGTACCCTCCTGTGCTAACACTACTCGCAGCACCATTTCCATAACAAGATAATAGACTCCTCGGATACAAAGGTAGATACAGTTCAAGCTCACAGGCTCTGTCCCCACCACGAGGGGAAGCTCTGTCCCCACTCGCAGAGCAGCCTGGGCCCCTTTGGTTATCATAAAGGCTCATCTTCCTTTTAAATTCCACACCAACCTCCTCCTCTGCTGCTGCAGTAAAACCCTCACTGCACTGAGGGATGCCAGAAGGCCACGGATGCACCTGAGCTGCAACCCAGGGGTGGACCACAAGCTAACATCACCCAAAATTATCAGAAGACCACTGATGCACTCTGAGGAATGTGATCTGCCCTGATAGAGGAAGAGTGAGAAGTGACCAAAAGGTGACCCATGTCAGGCTTAAATGTGTATGAGGTTGATGACATGTTGAAGGGACCTCACAGTCTGCTCAGAGCCCTCGTAGCTGCTCGGGGCTCCCCAGCTGTATGACAGGAACACCCACCCTCCCTCCTCGAACTCTTGAGCCACGGGAGGCGCAGAACTGTGCAGCTGAAAATAGACATGATCGTGAATTTTGAAACTCTTCTTTCCCTCTTCAACAACGGTAATATTCTTCCCAAGTTCACCTTTGAAAGGATGCAGATATTTCAGTAAAATGCATCTTTTCTTTAATAAAAAAAAGAGACTCCCTTGTGAGTAATAAGAACATTATTAAATACAATATGTAAATTCATTCATCTCTGACTATTAGCTTTCACAAAGGTCCTTCAGGAAATACCCGTTAAAAGAACACATCGTTAACGCTCTGGAATTGTCATGTGGTTGCCTTTTTTTTTTTTTTTTTAAAATCTAAACCAGTAAATAAAATCCCCACCTTCAAAGTTTTCCAAGTGTGAAATTAAAGCATGCAACAGCCTGTAACATCAGTCTGCATATGGGTTCATGCCATAATTCTCAGAAAAAGAAACCAGCTTTGGCAGAGGGCTCTACAAGCGCCTGTTGCTCGGCAGCCAGAGCGCTCTGCTGCTGAAGTCAGACAGAATGAAGGGGAGAAAGCAGAAGGGGAAGAAGGAAGAAAATCAAACAGATTTGTTTTGCACACAACCCAGCCAATACATTAAATCTTTTATTCACACTTTCAGAAATCATCATCTGTTGGTAATTAATTACTGCATGTCTGACTGTTCCCAATATTTCCAGTGACACCAATGACAGGAGGATTGGCCTCTTCACTGTAGCCAACCAAAATCCATAACTTGCTCTCGAGCATCTCACTCACATCTAATACCTCCTTTTAAGTATCTATTTCTGGTGGAGTGTAAAATAATCAACCTATTATCCAAGCACTGTAGTTTCATCATTACCCCCCCACACACTTCCAAATTAATCATGTTTCGGTACATGCAAGGCAAGCCTTTTGTAGCCCACTCTGCTAAGCAGAAACAGAGAAAAGTAGATTTCCCGGCGCCTATCCTGAAACAGTGATACAGCTAATGATTTTCTACAAAGTGCTAGCGCAAGCTCTGTGAATGAAACTGCAAAATAATTCAGCTATTCAGAATCAATTTGTAACCACAAAACCAAGCGACGCTTTAAGGACAACAACTCTTGTCTGGTCTTATTGAAACAAAATAAAAAGCAGTCTGGGTTAAAAAAAAGGTAAATAATTTCTCAGTTCAAGAGGAAAAGAAAAGAGAGATTTTCAGATTATTTTTTAAATCCTATAAAGCTTTTCATATCCTAAGGCTATGCCATTTGTACATATACATGGACTCAGCTATACACTGAGCTCCAGCAAGTACGTCAGCCCTTCAGATCTTACACTTGCAACACAGCCAAAGTCAGAATAAAAACTGGGGGCTGCTGCAATGTACAGTTTTGAAAGACTTCAAAAAGCTATCGGAGCCAGACAAACTGCACGAGACCCATACGAAGTCAGGCTAGCAGCAGTCCAATAGCTCAAAACAGCTCTCATTTAATTAGCTATTTGCCACGTATAAGAGAGACTGTAGGAAGTGCCCAGCGCTGCATCCTCATTTGTGCTTCACTCTGATCCATATAGCAGCAATTCATTCCCGAGTGAAACCGAGCTCATTATCCAGCAGAGATGAACTCTCCTCAGGAGAGAGGTGTTTCTCCCGCTGTTAATGGCATCAGCTCGATACGGTCGCTCCCACCGCCTGCTCCGAGCAGGGCGCAGCGGATGCGCGAGGGCGGGAGAGGCAGCGCGCGCGGGAAGGCTCTGGCAGACCCCAGCTAGAAGCGATGCCACAGATCAGCTTCCAGCAACCCGACAGAGCTGGTTTTACCCAGAGACAGGTAGGGAAATGTTGACCCTTCACTAAAGGGTTGCAAGGAAAGTAAGGATGTGAGAATAAATTCAGGGTTGTGGTTGGTTTGAATTCATTTTTCTATACTCATCACAGGAAACAGAGATGCCTTGGGGACGCTTCCTTCCCACTTGCCTCACCAGTGCTTCCAGATGCTCTTCCCGCTTTCCAAGGAGCATGTTCCCTGTTTGCCACTTGGGCACATTTCCCTTCCTCAGCTCAAGGCTGTCTAAAGGAGGATTAAGAGCCTTCAGTGCTATCCTCCACAGGTTCTCAGTTCATGCTTTAAAGGGACATTTCCATTTATGTAGCAAATACCCACCCCAGAGTCTGTTCGGGCCCTTTGATCAAGCAGAGTGGAACGTTTCGGAGCTCCTCTCCGCTCAAACCACCTTGCACTCCCAGGATAAGGAGTGCGATCTCTTCTGCTATGCTACTATTACCCTCAGAGCAGCACTCAATGGATTTAAGTGATACACAAACACAAATACTCCCTGCTCTAATGACCATCATCCAACACTAAACCACAGCATCCACAGGGGCGAGGGGCTGCAAGGCCCAGCACAGGTCTACGGCCTCCGCAGCGGCACGCGGTGGGTCAGAGACGGACAGGGAACGCGCCGGGGCTCCAAAATACAGTTTTACTCAATCCAACTGCATTAGCTTCGCCTTGCTTACTTTCCCTTCATGCTTATCATCCTGCTTTTATCTGGCAGTGTTTTAACAGCTGTTTTCTTATCACATTAAACTGACATCCCTGACAAAACACAAGCGTCTAATTCCTCTGTCTTTCCATGCAGAACACTACGGGGGAGCAAGTCTCTACCAAACCACATGGCCTATTCGCCTAAGCACAGATTTTACTCTTTACCCAAGTACCTTTACCATGCTTAGAAAGGAAAGGAACAAAAAAAAACCCAAACCTCTGTGATGATCTTTGAGCAAAATTTTAAAAACAGTCTCCAGGTGCCAGGTCTCCAGGACAACACCGGAGAAGTCAATGGAGCTACACTGATCCACAGCAGAAAGATCTGGCTCTAGAAGTGAGTCATGCAGATTACTTGCTGCTTGAGTTTCAACTAATTCTATTCCCCCCCGCCTTTTTTTTTTT
>WBNA01000059.1:3674822-3695174 GCA_013398345.1 Nothocercus nigrocapillus | reverse complement strand
TTTTTTTTTTTTTTTCCAAAGGATCCAGCAAAAAATCAGGGAAGTGAGGCTCTTGTTCACCTAATCCTGAGCAGCCCGCATCCATCAGGCTGCACGGAAACCACCCCAGCACTCCAATCTTTAGTTCAGCTTGCCCTTGAGCCCCTAGGCTAGAAAAAGGGATGGGGCTTCCCTGAGGCAGGAGGCACTCGACTCCCTCTGCAAAGGCACCATGATCATTTTTCCCTATAAAACTTTACTTTTTTGGAGATGGGACCAGTGGAACCATATTAATGTTTCCACCATAGAAATTCTGCTGTTCTGCCACTATATATAAATAGTTTGGTTTTAACAGATGAATATTTTCCTCCATGCTTATTCTGGCGTTAAGGATCAAGGCAGAAAATGAAATAGTTCTCAATAAACTTCCCTTGACTGCTGTCAGCTCTTGACTGCTGTTTACCAGGACACGTTGTAGGAGGAGAGGTGTGATGGAGAACGTCTCTATCACATGCCCGCTTGCTACTCTTCTCTCTGCTGTGCAAGCCCAGGTCCTACCCCATGGGCTTCTTATTTCATTAAAATCGCACTATCAAGAGCGCACATTTTGTTCATCAGAAGTCTGAAAAATCAGTACCCAACCAAGTGGTGCTAAGCGGAGGTAAATTTAAAAAACAAAACCACAGCTGAATACGTCATCCCATTTTAGATCTCCTTCCCACTCTCTGGGTTAAGAACTTGACATGCCTTTTCCAAGGAAGGAAGATGACCACTGACCAGCCATGGTCATCTATTCAATCAATAAATTTGATAACTGGAAGAATAGAAATTTGATTCTTCTAAGTATTTATCAAGAATTAATCAACTGGGAACTTTTATCCTGTCACTCATTGAGTTGCTGCTGATTTGACTGCTCTGGTCTTCGTGACCACTAAACTTTACTGTCACTAAAAGAGCAACATATAAAATCAGAGGATGTATGAAAAAATCTCTGGTTAACTAGCAAAGAGTTCCTATGCTCCATACCAATATCGCAGTTTGAAGTTGGTGTAAAGTTGCTTCCCTGCCCATTTAAAAAGCTAGCAATCAACTACAGATACTCTGTGCATGGAAAGTGCACTGACACCCTGTCCTGTACACGTGCCTCCATGCACGTGCTCCTCCTTGTAGGTTATAGGGAAAACTTGTCCAGCCTTGCAGTGCATCAGAGCTGTGTCTGTAAGACAACAACTGCTGGGGAATTCTGACGTAAAAGAGACAGTTTCTGTGTTTCTGTTTCTTCCTCGTGTCCGGCTAGAAAAAGAGAAAGTATTGAAGTTTGACACACAGGAAAACAAATCAGCAAAAACTGAAACCGTATTTTTTGTTCACATCCATTAAGTTGGGACTGTGACAAGTGTGACCTAAAGCTCCTCACTCTCCTATTAACTTTTTATTATTTTCAGTTCTTCCTTCCTGCAAACACATGACAGTTGTTGTCCCTTGTGCTGCCTGTGTCACTGTGCACAAGATCCAATTGGCCAGCAATGGCAAGGAATCCTAATTCCATTTCCTTACTGGAAAAAAACAATCTCTGAATAGATGAAGAGCAAAAATGTTTCCCTAAGGTCTCAACCCAGAGTGATGAAAAATCCAGACCCACCAAACATGATTTTTTTTTCCTCTTTAAATCAGTCTTGAATGTCATCTCTGTTTCCACTGAGAAACAACAGTAGGAAAAGAATACACTGGGCAAACTAAAACAGAAATGATGGACATTTCCCTAAGCTAGTAGTTGCATCCCCAAACATATCCCCAAACTGAGGGCACTGAGTGACACTCCCCAGCCCAGGATGGGGCAAGGCCAGATCACATTTCAGATATGCCATGAACGCAGAAATGCCGCAGGGCCAAAACTAGGGCTGGTTAAAGTTACGGGCTCAGTGACAGCAGCAGCTGGTGCTCCTGACCTCAGGGAATAACCATTCTGGTTACCCGGGCCTGTCGCACTCTCACGTCTCTCAGAAACTTGCTAGGATTTGGGTTGTTCTCCAGGCTGCAGCGCGGGCCCCCCAGTATTGCCCTGAGCACGGACAGGAGGGGCTGCAGGGGCAGCGTGAGCACAGATAAAAGTAACTTGCTCTACTAGGAGACGACTCCGCTTACTTTCACTGCCTTTAGAAATGAACAGCTGCTGCTCAGGTTTGCCAGCATCCAGCACTCAAAAATTGCAAGTGAGAGCCTCAGAAATAGGATGATTGTCTGTAAAACATTCTGATATTGAAAAAATAGCCTCTTTTTATTTGGCTTATGATTACTAAGTCTGCAGGGATCCTTTCTTTTTTCGAGCTTTTTCCTCAGTTCAGGAGGAGCAGAGGGTTTTTCTTTTTTTTTTTTAATGAATGCTGGGATGCAAACATAATCAACTAATTCCAGGAGCTGAGGCTTCAAGATAAAAAAAAAAAAAAAAAGTATACCTTGTCACAAAGCTCCCAATGCAATCTCATTGCATTGGCATTGGCAGCATTTCACTTGGCTCTGGAAATAATAAAGTGGGAGACTGAAATGACAAACAAACTGGAGATCCAAACCAAAGTACCACCGGGGAATGTAAAGCAGATGGCCGGGTAAATAAGACCAGCCCAAAGAATCGTGGGATCCGGCACAGTAAGATTAGTGACAGCATCCAATGTGGCAGCCTCGTTCCTATGAGTGTTCCTGGCATCATTCAGATCTCCATGGCCTTGTTGTGAATTATTAAGATCAGTTTAAAAAAAAAAAAAAAAAAGAGGGTTCTTTCAATTGCAAATAAATTAGGCACCCACTCATAGCAGAGTGACATTCAAGAACATGGAGATGCCACCTAAAGGGTCCAGAACAACTCCTTCGAAAGATTTTAATGTCAGCCTGTGCTGCGTTGCTTACTTGAACTGGTTATTTAGATATCACAAGTATAATATTGATTTGTCCTTTCAGGAAGAATTGATTATTCAGCATGCTTCTATTAAAATGTCTGCTTATTGTGTAAGCTTTGTTTCAATATACAATAATGTTATTTTGTCAAGTGATTACATTTAAAAGTTGCAAAATTAAGGCTTTGTTAAACAGGGGAAGGTCATGCACTGCAGAAATTAGACTTTAGGCCTCCCTAACACAAATGCAACTGTCAGCATATGAAATCACATAGCAATTTGTTTTCAGAAACAAAATAGAATCTAAATTACAATATTTTTTGTCATACTCTGTTTGCTCAGCAGAGGAAAACACATGAGTATCAACTGTGAACATCTGAACTAAGCAGAGTGGCTAGAATGCCCTGCAGATCTCCATCTGGTCTGATCCTTTCTGTTTATCCTAATCAATACATTGGTTTATCGAAGAAGAAAAGCAATTATTGCACAGCATGTTACAGACTGCCAACTACAGCAGATCCTCTGTGCTACCAAATATGATTTCTCTTTGCTTCATGTCCATCCCTAGCACCTAGCAGAGCTATCCTGTCCCGTTCTGCTTCTGAGCAACTAGCTGTTGTCTTCACTTCTCATTCTTTTGCATGTCTAAACCCACAATATTTAAGACTAATTAAAACCTGCATGCTTTCCTCTGTGCCTTTCCAGAGTGGGACTTTGAAGTTTAGACTCTGTAAGAAAAGTTTCTGCAACCTCTTGGAGCTAGGTCTTGCCACATTTGTGGGCATCACTGCATGACCTCCCAGTCTGAAATAAACAGCATTGAATTATTTTGAGATGGTAGTGAATTACTGTCCCTCTCGAATGGATCCAGCATTCCTGTCCCCCTTTCCCAGCCTGTCTGCTCACAGGCTGGTATATCCACTGGACCACAGCCAGGCAGCCATAGAAATGTATTCAGTGAATAAGGTCTTCCTTCCCTATCAGCCAATAAAGATAATTACAGAGGCCAGCATATATTAATTTGGGTTCAGTCCTTTTCCCACTCAAATTAATGTCAGTTTTGCCATTGACGCTGATGTTAGCAGAAGCTGGCCCAACAACGCGCATCTAAAATCAGTTTCCTCCTGCCGTGTGCTATTCCCCCCGCTTCTGCTTTATGGGATGAGGGGCTCAGTGACGGGGAATCAGTATTAAAAACACAAGGCAAAAAAACGCGGCAGCAAAGACAGGCAGCTGAGCAGCTCTCAACACCTACTCCTGCCGTTCAGGCAGCTGGAGCTGAACAAGGATCAAAGTGGCACCATCTCTGCCTCCACGCCGCACAGCGTGGCCGCCGGGCGCTCTCGCCCCTACAGACCTCGTTTGCCAAAATCATCGCTAAGTGAGGGCAGAGAGACGACACGCTCGCGGAACGTCATCATCCCCCGGGAGCCGGGGAGCGATCACAGAGCAGGCGGCAGCTCCTAGGAAGGGTGCACACGTGGCCCGCCCAGCTGTGCGGCACATCCCACTCTCCTCGGAGGCTTCCAGAGCTGCTCTGCTGGCTTTTTGTCCAGTTTCCAGAATGGAGAAGTCGCTCATTATCAAATCAGCGGTGCCATTCCAAAAATCAGAGGAAATCCATCAAGGCCTATGAGGTTATTTTGCTGTAACAAGCAGCCCTTGTATCTCATTTTTCAGAAATGAGACCCAGCCCCGATGTCTCTATTTGGGCTCTGTACGAACCCGGAGACATGGCAGCTGCTCAGCACTATGGATGTGCAGCTCTGCCCTAGGGCACCAGCTCATGAACCCCCTGCATACAGGTACATGTGGCTCCCTGCAAACAGATATATTCACATAAACTTATATATATAATCTTCCATCTGAAATAGCATTTTTCTTTTCAACACCATTCTGCCTGTCATTATGGCTGAGTATGGAGGCATACGGGCAGCAAGAGTGAACAGCCTCTAGCCACACATCTGTGGAGCCCACGGAGCAAAGCCTGACTTGCACACAACTCAGGTTAGACTCTTTTTCATATTCTGTTCTTACAGTAAATTTGCAGAAACTTTGCTTACTGGATGTTCATCACAGTGGGTATAACTACAAGCAATACCTTGCCTGCTACACAGAGCAGAACTACATGCTGTGATTGCTCATATACCTTTGAGATACTCTAACAAGTGACCGAAAAAAGAGGAGAAAAAAAAACTCCACCTATTTCTAACTGAAATTCCTCTACAGTCTCTGCCTCAGCTGTGAATGCTCTCAGTTATACTGGCTTCCTTTAACTGATCATTCCCCACCCTGTTTCCATGAACGGAGAAAGTAACTCTTTGTAATTCCAAACTCCCAGCCTCATGCCAGCTAACATTTACCCATCAACTGCCAAGGCAAGCTTCACATAGAGAAAGGAGGAAAATAAAAAAAAAAAAAAAAGGAATGGCACATTAGGAAGATCAGCTCTGATTCTTACCTCCACCAGCAGACTTCGTTCAAAGCCCTCAAATACTTTTACTTTGCTGGAAGTCTGCGGACTATTTTTAGTTTCCCTAGGGGATGCCATATACAGAGCACAGCCCCCTCCCTGTCATTACTAATGTGCCTAACATAACAGCAGGACACCTGCTGCTAGTGAGTCATATTTTGTGTGCAGCTGAGGGTGTATATATATGCATTTTTATATATATATATACACACACACAGGCAAAACAGAATGAAAATTGCTTATTTTCCTCCACACTCAGTGCATTGTTTGTATTCTAAACATTCTGTATTCTAAGGAAATCAGTTCAGGGCAAAAAAGACAAAAGTCTGATTACAAATACATAGTGAAAGTCATGTTGTCCTCAGACAGGAAGCTCTAAAAAGCTGTAAGAGAGGCGTGGCAGAATTAGGCTTGTTTATATTTGTGACATATATACCTATGTGTACACCTACACCTGCATGTTTGTCCTAACAGTGATTGTGTTCTTGCAAGTTCCCGTTCTGGTACATGCAAACTAACACTTTCATTGAACATGAAAAGAAATTCAATCATTTTGAATCTAAAACTCTATCCTGAGCTGCCTTCTGTCTTCACATACACAGTTAAAAAGTACAGACATAGAAAATAGGCATGTCTGGGGGAAAAACAGCTTCATAATCTGCCAGCACAGAGAAGAGAAACCTATTAAATATTCCCCATAAGAGTTTCCAGGTACAAGGCAGAAGTAGCTTAGTGCTTGTACAGGGGCTGTTACAGAGCAGTCGTATTCCCCTTTGTTTGCTCCATAGCCGCTACGTGCAGTGACAGACATATATAGAACAACCCTCTGGTCCGTGCTGGGAGTCTGATTTAGCTCTCCCTCACAAGCTCTGCGTTACACAGTTATGTGCTGCCCTTCTAGACTTTGGAGAGCTGCAGTAAAGCTCTGCTGGGTTTGCTTTGTGATCACGGGAAGAGCTCTCTTTTTCCCTTTGTCTCTCTCTATCTCTTTTTTTTCTTTCTTTTTTTTTAAAATGTGAAATTTTGGTTATTCCTGTTTGTGAGCAAAGTCTGTGTCCTGATTTTTTGCCTTGGGCAATCATGTGTATTTTCACTTCTGATGGATGTTAGATCTCATCACCGTTAACCTTATCTTACCCTACTGTCCTGAAATTCTATATCATATTCACTCTTATTAAAGACAATGTTAAATGCCCAGTAACCCTAATATGGATAAGATAAAGTCCTATGTTAAATTTTAGAACAGCTCCCAATAACCTAAATTTTCATAGGCAGAACAAGCATTAGGCATTGCAGTACATGAAGCCATATCCTTTAACTGACAGATGGTACTATGAAAGTTCACATGTCTGTACGTTGTCCCCATGGAAAAACACCAGAAGCATTTAATAGGTAATGAAGTATGAATGTTTTTAAAACTTTTATATTAAATGTATTCTAGGAGAGCAATCATATATATATATATATATAAAATACTTCTATTCCTGAAGAACTCTGTAGATTTTCAAATACATTTCTTTAGAGTTTAATTTTCACTATTTTGCTTCTCCTTTTGAACTGAAATGGTAGCAACTAAGAAACTCTCATAGGCATCACCCTGTCTTGTTACCCTTCTCCAACAAGCACTGGACTAGGCAACAACAAATGGCCAAACTTCCCTTCATTCAGCAGCTCAGGGCCTTGTGCTGTGTAACTCCCCAAAATTTGAAGTGACTAGGTAGTTGCCCTTATATATGTTCCAGGATCTCTGAACGGAGCTTAGAAAACTATCTCAGACCCCGTAGTTTAAAATAACCCTTGGCAAATCAACATCTTAACAGTCTGTCAAATCTTTAATGCACGGGGGAAAAGGAAAGCATTGCAGCACACCCCGAGCATCACTGGATCCTGCGTCTTCTCCACCAAGCAGCAGCATAAGTGAAAAGCCACTGGTTCTTTCCGCGGGATTCTCTCATCAACAGTCCCTCCCTCTCTACACCAAAGTCCTCTCCAGCTTCTGCTGATTGCAGCGCGAGAAGCAGGACTTCAGGCAGACAGATCCTGAAGCTTCTGCAATTTTAATAATGAGCACGTCAGCATTGCCCACACACTCCGTGGTGCTCTAATCCCCTCTAGTGCTTAGATCTCACTTAGAGTATTGAATTGGCTGTAACCTTTGGGCTTTACAGAGCTGTGTCTTTTAAGCACGAGCAGCAGAAGCTCTGGCTTTTTGCTTTGGAAGTTCTGCGTTCATCTCCGCCGTCAGCAGTCCCCCAGAAACCTTGCTTTGCACCTGCCTTGATCTAAAGGGGACAGAAATAACCAGCTGCAAAGGGAAGAGCGATGAACAGAGTGCAAGGGTCAGCACCCCCTGCTTTCTTCCAATGATACCCTGAATGTGCCATTAACACAGTGGCTTTATAATGCTTGTTAAACAAAAAAGTAGAAGCAGAAGGGGGAAAAAAAAAAAAAAAAAAGTTGACACGTCTGCCTTGAATCCCAATTAGAAAAGAATTGTTTGCTTAAGTCTCAATGTATTTAGAAAATAGAGCATACATTTACAAAGGATGTTTTGTATTTACAGCATGTCTATCTGGTTATACTGCTGCAATATAATTGTTTTCCTGCTGAGAATTATAGCAGTGAAGTTACTCCGGGTACGATTACAGCTAATTATAGTTTCACTTTGGAATTTAAAGGCTCCCCTGCAACACTCCCTCCTTCCCACTTACACTCAATGGCCTTGGAGCATGTTCTGACTGCTGCCCATATTTGTAGTAACTGAGGTTTATAAGGTCACTGCCAGCTATGTGACAATCGGATGCATTTGAGGTGTAGCTGCTAGAAATGGGCAAGCCATTACAGTAACAATGTGAGCAAAAACCATAAAGAACACCCCTTGCTGAGGCTGTAACTGAGATGGTCTAAGCCAGCACCGTGTGC
Source organism: Nothocercus nigrocapillus (assembly GCA_013398345.1). Taxonomy (NCBI): domain Eukaryota; kingdom Metazoa; phylum Chordata; class Aves; order Tinamiformes; family Tinamidae; genus Nothocercus; species Nothocercus nigrocapillus. The sequence goes on along the minus strand of WBNA01000059.1, from coordinate 3,686,909 downwards.
TCGCAGGGAGCTCTAACCACAAGAAGGCAGCACCCACCACCTGGCAATGCTCTGGCAGCTTTGGGATGAGAGCGCTGCAGAATTTCTATCCAAATGGGAAATTTTGACAAACAGTTATATGCGTGGCAGTTAAACAGCTGAACAGTGGGGAGGCATCGTGCCTATGCAGACTCAGCACAAGGTGACTGCTTCAGCGTCAGAAATAGAGTATTAGTTAAACATGGCTACGACAACAGATGCAGCTTGGCCAACCCCTGGCGAATGCAGACTGCTCCCTGGTGGGAAACGTTTTTTGACATTGTTCGTAACTGCAGCTGGAGCCAATGAGCAGGCACAGGGAGCAGCACCCTGTCTTCCAGCCACCAAGGTACCAAGGGGAGCCTTCACATGGCTTCTCCGCTGTCTTTCCCTGCTTTACAGGGGACTCCGCAGTAAACTATGGAAGGCTCCTTTCCTATGGAAGCAGTTTGTACATGAGCCAGGATCATTTTGGCCTCAGCATTAGATCAGCAAAAACCATGTTCATGCGGTGGAACCGTTCAGACACCTCAAAAATCTCTGCCAAGTATCTGCAGCTGGATTGAGAAAGGCGCCCTCGGGTAGGTCCAATTTCCGCACGCTGTACATGCCCCAGATGGTGCAGCTACGGAAACAAATGTACACCATTGCTGAGAAGCACCATGTGTTTCCAAACAAAATGTCATTGAGTTTTCCAGATTAAAGCATTAAAAATGTATGAGCAACAACTGTCACACACAGGGGAGCTAGTAACTCAGTAAGGGTTTTTCCCTTTCAAAACCATGTAAGTTCATTCTTAGTAACTGTGTTCTTACACAGTTATAGATTCATCAAGGTTAAGGTCAGGAAGACTCATTAGACCTTCGTTTGCCTTTACAGGAAACCATTGTATTGTGCCTATTGTCTCTAATCAAACAGCTATAAGGCCCAAGATAGTCTAGATGGCAGAAAAGCAGCAAGTCTTGCTCTGATGCCATCAAAAGGTGGAGAATGCTTTTATCTTCTGATAATCTGCTCTAATGATTAAAATCACCTTCTCAAAAACAAACAAACAAAACAGCAAACAACAACAAAACAGGTAACCCAAACCACATTCATTGACATATATCTGGTTCAGTTTTCAATAGTATTTTCAATGGAAAAAAAAAGGACATTGTATTCCCAGAGAGGGACCCATGCACAAATAAATTACCTGAGACTACTTTATGATCAACCAAATAGACTGAGCCACTTAGGTTTTCTATTGTCAGACACTTCTCTTGACCCTCAAATAATTTCAGTAATTCCTTCCTACACATTCTTCAACTTTCTCATTTCATTGCAAAGCTGTAAACCAGAACAATATTTTGCTATTTCAGAATTGGTTTCAGCAATGTTGCACAAAGAAGTAAAATTACCTTTTCCTGTTATTCACTACTCCGTGGCTTATATATTCCAAGACCACATTAACTCCCTTGCCCAGATCATCACAGCAGGCATTCAGGTCAAGTCACTTATTAGAACATCAAGAAGCTTTTCAGAGTGCTGCTTCCTTCATCCCAAAAGCACAACCACATTCTGTGCTCCCACACACAGAACTGTGCACTGGAACAGACCAAAATATGGTTTGATGGACTCTTCATCCTCTTCACTCGCTTTATCTTTTATAGATTCTTTCATCCTGTGTTTTTGTTACAGGTCACTGGTACAAACACTGGAGAGCTTTGAGAGTATTACTTAATTCTAATGTGCCCCAGAAACCCGACATCCATTCATTGCTGATTCTCCATTGAAAATAACTTGTTGAGCTCTGTCAGACGCTTCTTAATCCATTTAACATATACACCAGTGTTACTGAATAGTGCTAATGTCTACTCAAAATGTTATTTGGCACTCACACACCTTAAAAAGGTTTAAATGCACTAAATTTACAGAATCATTTTTGTCAACAAACATAATATATTTGAAGGGTAAAATTAGGCTTTTTATAAAGTCTGCCATAAAATCATGTCATTTAAACTATTTATGAATTCACTTTTGCATCATCTTTCAAATTATTTAACCTCCAAATAATTATAAACTAGCTAGCTTAACTGCATCTCAGGAAATACTTCCTCTCAGCAACCTTCTCCTTATATGTATACTAATTTAGAATTAGTATAGTCACTTTTAACATGACCACGCGAACATGAGCTCATTAATGGGTCAGTTTGTTGTTTTTAGGGAGACTGGCCTGGATTTGCTCCCCTTCAGAAGCTGCCATACGTAACCTGGGCTTCGATGGGACCTTATGCCCAGTGGCAGGTGCACTGCTCTTCCCAGTGCCCCTCTGCATCTACCCTATTTACAGTGCCTCACTAACATTTCCAAGGTAAACAGACAAACAAAAAGTCTAAAGTAGCTCAAAAGCAACTTTATCAGGATCCCAGTGCTGAGGAAAAATACAACTGCTCCTGACATCCTTGCATTCGCCCAGCAGGATACACAGCCATTGCTGCCTATGATCTTTTGATATAGGGCCCTCTATATATCTGCTCTTTGACTAAATAAGTATGAAGTCATTAACGAATTTCAATGGGCCAAAGGATAGGCAGGTTTAGGATAGGATTAAGCTATCAAGAGGATACCTATGCCTGGGTTCTGCATAAGGCCCATCCACAGAGACAAGAATTTCTTTTTACCCGAATCCATCTGTTTTTGTTCAGACTGGGTTACTTTAAGGGGCCTAAAGGTATCTGGGAACTCTATTCCCCTTGCCATTTTGCCACCCTACTGTTCTGGACAAGTTCATTCTGTCCTGTCAGGACCACTGTGGCTTACCTCATCAAATAATAACGAAACCGTGAGGAATTCAGCAGCTCAACAAAAAATGCTGTATATTCCGCACGCAAACACAGTGATTTCTCAGTGCTCCCGTTGCTATTCAGAAATCACGTAAGATAAAGCTGAGGCAGTAAGTAAAGCATGTTATAAACCCAAAGCCATCATACTTCACCAGCGTACCTCATTTGCTCTGCTGTCAGCTGCTCAAAACCACAATGAATAGAGGAAGGGGGCAAGAATAAAAGAATGGCAGAAATGATATGCAACCCACTAGAAGTTACACTTAGCTTTTGGCAGACTATTGACTCCTGAATGATCTTTGTCAAATCTCATAAAAAAAAAAAAAGTCTCTTGCTGATGAGTCTTGCTAGAGGCACTAAAAATGGGGTGCGGGAGGGGGAAAAAAAGGCAATGGAAAAGAAGGCTTATTTTTAATTAGTAAATTACCTGTGTCTGTGCTTGGTCATGGTTCTCATGCAATCTAGGAAAGCTGAACAGTGGAGGGCTTCAGCTTTTTGTTCGTTTTAAATAATTCATGGCATTTTAAATGTTTTCTGTGATGGGCTTGGTGGACCCGGCGGTAAATGAACCAGCTCTCCGTGGTGTAAAGCTTCGAGAGCAGGGCAGCTAGTTCATAAACACACTCAGCCAAAGCCCTGCTAGCAGAGGCCCCAACAGAAAATTTACACTGCAGGATCTGCTGGGGACCACTCGTACAGGGAGCTGAGTGCGCTTATCGATTTCAGGAGTGAGATGGATGAATGTGCAGCATGTTTGTATCAGTAATACAGACATTTTAGACTGGCTTTGTGTGGTGGCATTTCACTATGACCTGGGGTTTTGCACATCCTTTAACGCAACTATTGAAGTTAGGAAGGACAGTGCTAAGAACAAGGACTAAGCAGTAGGGAAGAAGTATGTTACCTAGAGCAACAATTTATCATTTCCAGGCAGTGCAGCAGGATAAAGAATAGCCTTTTGGATAAAGAATTGATACGAGACAGGAAGAAACAGGTTCTATCCCAACCTCTGCTGCAGACTTCATGGCAGGGCTTGGACCTGCCAAAGACAGACATAAAGTAGAAGAAATGCTCTCCGCCTCAAAGGTGGCCTGGGTAATGGCCTGGTACATGGTGACAAGCTCTGTTGCAAAGCTCCAGTTAAAATCCCAGGGCATAAACCAGAGTGATTTAAAGTTATCTGGATCTTTCATCACAGAAATAGTTCCCTAAGGGGTGCTGAGGTATTCCACACAGTCTTCCACTTAAAGTTTTCACTCATTAATCACTAATCAACATTAATTCAGTGTTAACTGAGGACTTGATTTTTTCAAGCAACTCATGCTGGCCTATGTTGGCTCATGGTGGCCAATATTCTCTCCCTGAAACTCCTTTCCTTTTAGAATTGATTTTTAAAAATCACTCTAAGAGATTAAGAATGCTCCTAAATATCAGCTGCAGGCAGGAGAAAATAGTTATTGGTCTGTTTTTAGAGAGAGATTTTGGCTCAATTTCTTCTTCCTACCCTGCTCATCACTGATGTATTTTTAAATGAATCCTAAAATACACACCAGGAAACTCTATTAAATAAAAATCATGAATGACATGCAGACCATGCTATTACTGTGCATAAGAAGATAACAAGACTCAAGGGACTACCCTTTACATTCGGCTGCTCTTGCTCACTACATAGCTGGCCCAGCAAATGCAAACGTGCCACAAAGAAAGGAGAGCGTCCACGAGCCTTAAACAATATCAGGCCTGGAAAGAGGCTGAAGAATAAGAGATCAGACAGATAATCAGGATGTGATGAGCCACAGCTCTCTGTGTTCTCAATTAACTAAGTGATTGGACATGCACAATCAGAGATCCGAAATGCATCATTTATAGGTTATCAGTGATATCAGACATCGGTTGAAGCAGTGCTGGACTCCCAGTGCCAATAAACTGGAGAAAAGAATTAGAATTCTGAAAGCTTTTTAAAGCCAGACTCTCACCTCAAGACACAATAAAAGAAAAGCTTTTAGATCATTCCTGGCACAGGAGTTGGAAAGCTGCCATGTTCACACAGAGTAACTATGGTAATCCATATCAAGTTGCAGAAATCATCTTTAACATACAGTCTTTTAAGCCCTTCGAGAAGCTTTCTTCCTAATCTGCTTAAAAATAAAAAATAAAGTGTGTTTCAAGGTCAAGCAGTACAAATAATGGGATCAAAGATGCTGGATAGGGAACAGGTCGAGGTACCTGTCTCTGAGCACCAGCCATAGACCCCGCAAGCATGGAGAGCTCTGCTTCAAGAAGCATTAAATGGGCAGGGGACAGGCACCCATGCCTCATGCTTTGTGTTACAATGTGGGCTTGATCACTTATCATTTGCAATAAAGACGGCACAATTAAGATGCACTGCAGAAAACCTACGCTTAATTGCTTCGATGCTTAGGTGGGTAAGACCTGAATACATTAGTGTGTCAGGATGACTGAATACAAAGGGCTTTATTCTGTTCTTTCCTAACCTAGTTTAAGCGAGACCCAGAGTTCTCAAATTCCTGGGCATTTGAGGATTGCTAGACATTATTTATGTAGGGAAACTCAGCCCTCGGTGACACTTTGACTCTAAATATTTGGGATTGCAGTGTGCCTTGTCTAAGGGAATTTGATTCTACTATTCACTTTGTCAGTATTAGAAGGATAGAAAATCCAGTTCCATTAGTGCAAAATTAAGTTCCATTATTTAAATCCCCTTGCTACCTGTAGCCCAACTCTTCCCCTCCTTCACCCCGCTTCGTGTGCATGGCAGCCCATGCTATCATTTATTCACCTTCATAGGTATCCTCAAGCCTCTGTGTGATTCCTGCATGTTTTGGGGAAAACAAAACCTTCAAATTAGAGACAAGATATGTATAATACATAGCTGTAACCGACACGGATCAAGAAGAGCAAAGGCAGCACAGAGGCATCCGAGGGAAAAGGCTATATGTAACCATAAAAGGTCTTACACATTGAAATCCCAAATAGCTGCATTATAAGGACCTATCAGCAGGACAACCTCACACTTGGGCCTGTGTTGCTCAAAAGACAGGGAAATCTCTGATAATTCCAATAGAACATCAAAACTTAAAAACTGCTCCACAACAATTTTATGGTAACAGACCAAAACATCAGAGCATTGGCATCTACCTCCACACACAGTTTCACACATACACAGACCTCCCTCCTTTTTTGGGTACCAAAGCTAAGATTTTTCCTTTCCCTTTTTTTTTTTTTTTTTTTCCCCCTTTTTTCTTCTCATACACAAAATGGCTGTACCTGCATGCATGAAGAAACTCAACACTTAGCTGTCTGGTCTGTTCATATGAATGCAATATGGGGCAAACATCTGTGGTTTAAAAAAAAAAAATAGATATCCAAAAGTAGCACTTGGGCAAAAAATACAATAACAGACACCGAAGTTTAGAGATGGTTTGAAAATCAGGGCTCAAATAATCATTTCTAATGTTCTGTGTTGCAAAGGCAAGATCCTGGATTTTTCAGTAGCCTGTAAGTTAATTTTATTATTTGTTTAATCTAACATTACTACATATATTGCTTAGGTGTCTGCTAAATGCAATACTCATTTTACATTAAGATGTTTTTTAGTCTTATCAATTGTCTGTACTTTGACATTAGCAGTTAGATAATTCTACTCTGTTTTCAGGGACAGTAGCTGAGGGAATCTCTAACGTGTAATTTAGAAAGGAAAAAAAAAAGAATCTGTGGAAGCAGAGTCTCAAAGAGAGCATCTTTTATAGAACCGCAAAGTTATAGGTAAAATAACCACAAGAGCTACTTTTGGAGGGAGGTCCCATTTCTTCCAGGATCAGCTCCTGTTGGCTACAAACTAGCAAGGGAAATGAAATTCAAATTGGCAATTGCAAATATTTAACTTGCACATGCAAAGAGGTTGCTGGGCTTTAGGTCCCCTACCCTTGATTTTTTGAGGATTACCCTTGGATGTAGTAATTGACACAAAAAAAAAGTAGGTTATGCAGTAATTAATTCAATAAAAAGATTCAATACACCTAGTTCATAAGTTAAACCTGCAGTGAAGGCAGATCTTTACTCTTTGGCCATCTGAACAGCATTCTGCTGGGCTGCATGGCTGGTTTTCATTTTAAAGTGAACATTCATAGCCAGTCACCCAGCGCACGTATGTTGATTTTAAGATACCAAATTATACCTTTAGAGGAGGTGCTGGCATTTATATATCCTTTGTAAATATTCCAGAGGATTATTTAGTAATTAAAAAAAAAAAAAAAAGACTGAGAGGAAAACCATCTAGACAGATTATGGTGAACTTCAAGATTTGTGGACATAAAAAAGGGGAATATCATAGCTCTCTCTTGCTAGGGAAGATCAGCAATGATGAGTGATATGACATCACATTTTTTAAGACGTGTACCGTTTCACTGAGGAACAAAGCCTTTCCATCCTACCTACTGTCTTCTTCCAGAGCAGTTGCACATGGGATGGCCATGCAGTTCCTACTGAGCAACTGCCCAGCCTGGGGCAGGATTTTGCACACCCATCTGTCTACAGAAGCACTTCTGGAATGGTTACTGCCTCCTTTCGTAGGTGGTGTCACCTTCCTCTTGCCATTCCCTATGCTCAGCAACCCAGCAGGATGCCCCATGTGCTACACTGCAGCAGGAGGAGATGACACCAGCCCAAGACCTGGGTCAGATTTGTCCGTGTGGAGCTCAAGGGCCTGCTCTGTGAGCAGCCCTCCTTTACTCTTGTTATAGCTGCCTGAGTTTTCAGGGGAAGATAAGAAATAAGCTGGTAACACTGACACAGAAGGCTCCCCAAATGGGTTTTGACCAGAAGACAGTGATTTAGTAAAACAAATTTTCAGAAAGAAGGATCAGTTTTAATAGCTTTTTTTTCAGAGAAAATATTTCTGAATGCTTCAGATGAGTTGGTTCTTTTACTTCAAATTGACTAAACTACTTTCCTTCCCATTTTCAAATTTCACTGCAAGTTCGCTTTACTTTGCCTCACCTTCAGGCTGTCCTGCCAAGTACCTATTTATTTTTAAATAGGCATTAAAAAAACCCCTTCCACTTCTGTGCATTGTCGCATGTTTCTCACGCCACTTCTCCAAGAGGGTTGCAAAGAGCCTATGACCTGCTCTTGTGATTAAAATTACCGCAGTCAGAATAATTTCATAGATGATGTGGGTTAAGTCTACCCAAAACCATTTGCCACACATGGAGATGCAGAGGCAGAGTGACTCTCACTCCAAGAGAGCCAAGGACACCACGCAGCAACTGCAATGGAAGCACCAAGAGGCAGCAGCAGGTTACATCGGGAGAGAAGCAAAACAGGACGTGGCCAAGAACCTACGTCCACCACTGCTTTGCCCAGTTCCTCAGCCAAACTAGCAGCACTGCTCTGCAGATCTCAGCACCCTTTTTTGCTCACAAAACAAAACAAAAAACAGGCTTTTAGATGCCCCTCTCCAGCAGCAGGGGAGATGCCAGGTCTGGATGCCTAAAATCTTCCTACTGTCCCTTCAGTCCAGTCTCTACTTAGGTCTCTGAGGAAGAAAGTGACATCAGCAGGGACTACAACTACACACAGTCCCTCTGCAAGAAATCAAGCACAAGCACTTCCATTTTTCCTTCAAGAAGTCCCTTGTATACCCCTATACAAAGAAAAAAAAAAAAAAAAACAGTAGACATGGAGTGTCAGTGGATATTTAATTAATAAGCTACTGTAGAACTGCTCAGCTAAATGAGCATCCGATGAGGTAATGACATCCGGAGAGTAAAAGCACAACTGAAACTCCAACTGCCAGATTTACAGGTCTCTGCTGCCAGGGTACAGCTCCTTCAGCTGGGGTGGTGGGAACTCTTACTTTGGGAAAGAGATAGAGAAGCTGATGTATACGATTCGTGTATGCACAACCTAATCCATCTGGAAAATGTCTGTGAAGATACAGTCTGCTACACCCTGCTTTTGGCACAGGAGGGAGAAACAGACGGAGAGATCTTCTAAAGTCTTTTGTTCTCCATGGTTAATAACCTAGAGCTTGTCTAATATGTGTGCAGGTTGGCCCTGTGGAGGAAAACCAGCCACGTTCACAGGGTGAATAATACAAAATGCGTGACAATTTTATGAAGAGAACAGGATAAGCTCTTAAAACGGCAGTGTCCTTTATGAAATGCTGTGAACAGCAAATCTGTCATGAACATCAGTAACTCACCTAGTCCTCTTAGTGCAATATGACACTTCAGTATCAGGGAAGGAAAATGGTCACATTTTGACACATGTTTACAAATTAGGAAAATCTTTTGTGTCTTCTCTATGTTTTTAACCTAAACATATTGCTCTGTTCTAACTGAGCACTGCAGTATTTTTAAACAAAGAATTTTCACCACATCATGTCATGCTCAAAATATTACATTGGACCTCATTTAGAATTAAAAAAATTAAATTGTCATCTTTTCCCATGAAAGGAATGTCCATTTCTGTCCAGCCTGATGTAAGTAACAGTACATTATTGCTGGCTGAAGAAATTTCCTTCCTCACCCCTGCAGAGTTTGTTCTATGCTCTGAACTATGTGATGTTATTGTCCTTAATTGCAAAATGCAAAGCTACAAATAACGGTGGTAACAAAATTATCCAACCCTTGTTAAAATGCAGCTGCAATATGCAACCTCCTTTGACAGTGAATTCCATAGGAGGACTTCACACTGGGTGAAGCATCACAATCTTACTTGCATCCATGAAATCCAAATAGTGCTGCCTGGCAGGAGAGAGTCAAAGCAGGTTTCCAGTTCTTGCTGAAAGGTACCCTTCAAGAACCGCAAAAAAAGTCTTAACTCCTATAAAGTCACTATGTGACTTCAGAGTCCACAGCTCATGACAATGAGACTTAAGCTCCCCAATAAAATTCAGAATTTTTACCTTCCACCATTAAAAATTGCCATGGAAAGCCAATATTGTTAAGCCAGGTTCAAGCCTGCAGCTTGCAACTTCCTATTATTAAATCACCTGTGTCTCCATGTGTTAGAGGGAATACAGATTTTTCTTGGGACACCAAGGCTCAAGGGAATTACCTGTAGTTAAACATCTGATTAATGGCTCATTAAGAATCAGCAATAGTGTTTATTCAGTCCCTATCTGAGCGTGGTTTTGCAATTATGTGCTTTTGAGTCTGCAGGTGTGTGAAATATTCATAATCCGAATGAAAATAGGATGGAAGTGCAGTTTACCCTTACTCATGGACTAGGTGTTCTGTATTATAAATTTAGACAAAACAGAAAAGCAGAAGCGCAGTTATTACTCTGTCCAAGAGGGCAGCACTTAGACAAGCACTATGCTCTTTACAAATATATTAGACACCAGATTTCTGCCTCTAATAATTTAAGTATCAGCATCTCCTATCTACTACATGCCACCCCTGGTACCTTTGGTGCAAGACTTACTTTCAAAAACAGCATTCATCAGCTGTTTATTCCTGTAGCAATCATTGCACCAAAAGGGTCTGTGCTTCCCTGGGACTGCGTTCAGGGAAAGAGAGGGGCAAAGAGTTGCACTGGCTCACTCTGGCTGACCTGTCCACTAGATTTTCGTGGTGAATCACTCATCTTCGACCTCCTTCTATTGCTTTCCAAACCAAAGGGCACACATGGCCACACAACCCGTTTGGCCTCACTGTCCTTCAAATGCTCTGCTGCTGGTTGCTTTGCCAGCTCCAGAGGGACTGCAAACATTGGGTAGCTGCAACTTCTGACCAGGTGCCTGGCCAGCTAGCAGCAGGTCACCACTAGTTCTAAAACGCACAGCCATAATGTTCTAACATTGATAGTGCAACGAGGAATGGAGAGGAGGAGGTGGCATGGGAGGCTTGTACATGGACGAACATTATAACGTTACAAAAGTTGGCTTCAGATACGGCAGAATCTACCCAGAAACAGTTAACTCTCCTTGCTGCTGGTATAAACACTGAACTTCTACAAAAGCTGCTTCCTTTTTCTAATTTATTTTGTACTGTTGTTTTTTAAAAGGGTTGTTTCAGGATTCCTTTGGGTGTCTTATATGCCATGCTGCCACCTTGCAGAGGCTCTCAGTGCTATTGTACAACTAAATATTAGTCACAAGAGAACTGGAATGGATAGTCAGGCAGAAACAAATCTAAGAGCAGTGAACCATCAAATGTGAGGAACGCAGGAGGAAGCTGACAGATGAAGGACTGCTACAGGGCCCCTAAATCCAAGGCACGTTTTTGAAAGAGCACGTTTTTCCAAAGGAGTGTTTCTAGTGGTCTCCCTCCACCCTGAAATGGCATCGACTTAGCTGTTTGCCATCCCTGCTTGCCTAGTGTGAAGTGCCTCATATTAGCCAAAAAGAACAGAATACAAAGAACAGAGCGGTGAGCAGTCTCAGGAAACCACGTATTTAACTTCAGTACCCTGTTAAATCAGGGCTCCTGGTGGCTTCTCAGAGATGCTTATTTCCTGACTCTGTGACTCTCATTTTTACCACTGGGGCTTGTTGAGTTGCTCAGCCATTTGCTGCTCTCTTGTAGGCAGACAGCTCCTTAATACATGAGATCTTTCTAAGATTGATACAGAAAAGGTCATACGCTTCTCCTCCGCTGTGTGATTAATGCTATTCAAGGCTTTAAAAATACACAGCAAAAAGCAGTAATTGTCAGGGTTTAGGTGTATGTCTCAAGAATTCATTGCTGCAATTAGGACACAATTTGCCAGGCCTCTGATGGGATAAAGGGCAGCTCCTGTAAACAGAAGAAATTGCAATGACTGTAACAGGAAAGTAACAAGGCATTTGTTCCCATTTTCACATAAAATATCTCCCTTTCCACCTGAGGCCAGGAATTCAGCAGTATGTTGGAATCCTACCGATTACGCAGTGGACAATAGAATCATGTTGCAGAACTGAAACATGCTACGGAAAAGCAAGACTTGAAAGTGACTTTTTTTCCCCATAGATTCAGTCAAAGAATTCCCTAATAGCATCACTAGAATAAGAGTGCCTGCAAGATTGTCCTGTCCAGCTTTCAAGCTTTAACCTGCAGTTCTACGGAGCACAGACAAGACTGTGCCCACTGTCATTTGGGTGGCTAAGGATCACCTTCTTGTGAAGAAGTACCAAGGGAATCTTTCCTGGGAAGCTCTTCACTATTTCTTTTATACAAAAGTTTTACCAAGGAATCTGAGGTCTTTCCTTTGTCACAGCACACAGAGTAGCCCTGCCCTT
>WBNA01000059.1:3589069-3674816 GCA_013398345.1 Nothocercus nigrocapillus | reverse complement strand
AAAAAAAAAAAAAAAAAAAAAAAAAAAAAAAAACAACAAAAAAAACCTGGTACTCTAATTGACTTCATCTGGGCCGTTAAGAAATGAGATGTTACAGCCAACCTTTGATTTTGAATCAGGAGGGTTACAGACCAGCTAGTCTGCCTTCCTTGGAGAAACTGTTATTTCTCCAAGTTCTCATTAGAAAGGAAGTTTTCACCACCATACATATCCTTTATTAAAGAGGCTGGGAAGGTAGACACAGATGTTAACTTTCATCCCTTTCCTTTTCATGCCCACTAGAAATCTGAGAGGATGAGGTAGCAATGTCTCTGCTGCACTATTTCCCCATTTCCACTGTGAAGAAGCTTTATGTAGAAATGAATGCTGAGATGAAGGTTACTTTGACAGCTACATAACTTTTTATTTTTTTGACTTCTGTGTTACCAGGGCTTTTCAAAAATCCACAATAGGCACAATTTAACCAGACCCTACACGGAGTCCCTTGCAGCTTCTGTAAGAGCAATTAAGAAACGCTATTCCCCAGGCTGTCTTCTCATCAATTATGTCGGCAAACAGAGAGGCGTGACTGGGGCAGACCCTCTGTTCAACAAACCAGCCTTACTTATCTTAGCTGTGATCAGGGGAACCAAGTCAGTAGAGAATGAAGATGGCTAAGCAGGCCCATTTTGTGTTTGACTTCTAAAGCTTACAAACCAAAAAGAAATGAAGAAAGTAATGAGCACAATCATAAGCACTTGAAATTAAATGTGTCCTTTTGGCAGATGCAAGGACCAGCCCAGCAGCCTTCCCCAGCAGAGGGAAGAAGTAATCTTAGGGATACCCAGGTTAGCTGTCCCTGAAGCCAGTTTCCCCCAGTAAGATATCTAAATATGAAACAACAACATGTTCCATAAACTAATCACATATTATTTTATTTCTTGCAGGTTTCAGTAATTACCACTTTTCTGGGGTTATGGTATTTTGGCTGGGATTGTTGGGGTTAAGTTTTTCTAGCTGGGATGCTGTGCTGACACACAATAAATACTTGCCCCTTACCACAGACCCCCATCTCCTTTCCAGTCTCTGCTGCAAAAGTCAAATTTGTGTTTCCGAGCTAATGAAACATTCACCAGTGTCTGGGCAGGAAGGGTTATTATCACACTGACTCTACTGGGAGGTAGAGCATATTACAGTATTTCTTAGATCGGGAACACAGCATCCGTATGAGCTATTTTGATATAAGTCTTAATACATACCTGGTATTGCATGTTACTGCCTAAGAAACAAGAGCGCGCTACTTCCTCGGGTACTGGTAGAAGTTGATTGGGAAAGTTACAGTAGTTCTAGCAAAGCCCACAGCAAAGCTGAAGCACACAGAAAACATGCACATACCTATTGGGCAACCTGTCAATAATCTCGGCAGCCTGAGTGAGCTGGGGGCTTATTATAGAGGTGTTTTTTAAAGCTTACAAAAGCTGTGGATGGACAACACTGAAAGGAGAAGTCATTTGCTTACCTGCAGACAAATGTTTTGTGCATGCAGAGGTGCCAATGGCTGGGGAAAATAGCAAGCTGAGATTATGGCTCTTTAACTAAAATCTTGGTCTACCATTACATCATTTCAATCTCCTATTTATTACTGGTTGCATCTGTTCATAAATTAGGACTGTAAGCTGTCTGGACCTTTTAATGGCCTGCTTGCTGCCTTAAAAGATCATCCATACAGTCATCAAAACAATATTAATAGGCCATTACTTCAATAAAGTGCACCATGGAAAGGTAACAGTGATGGAATTAGAAGGAGTGGTGATGATGAACTCCTTAAAATTCTCTAGTGCCTGGTATCAAAACACTTTACAAAGGAGATCAGTATTGGTAACCCCATTTCACAATCAAGGAAACTGAGGCAAGGAGCAACAATTGAATTGCCAGAAATTAAGGAAACGAGGGATTTGAAACTCAGAATTTGAATCTGGTTACAGACCACATTCTACCATGTTCTAGAGATTTGGATTTATAACCACTGTCTCTTTTTGAGCTTGAGGTTCTGTCAGCTCAGTAGGAACCTTCTCTGAAGAGTGGCAAAGGCTGGAATTGACAGCAGCCACCTTCACCAGCTCTTACTAGTTCATCCCCTTTATTCTTTCAACTCCCTAAAAGAATGCTTCACCCCTAGAAGAATTCATTTACTGAAGACATGAACACACTATCATTCACTGGCTATACTACTGATTATTTTAGGTCTTGCCTCAGTGGAGATACGTGGGAAAATTAATCCAAAAATCCTCTGTGGATTTCCACAGAATCAAAGTAGCTTCAAGTGATTTAAGTTAAATTAATGAAGGCCTGAGTGAGCCAATCTGCCCAAAGCTTTTCAGTACCATTTATATTATCCACTTTACCACATCTTTAATTTTCAATCAGAAAATTGTATGTAGACAAAATTTCAAAAATAAAGGACTAACAAAATCCATGAGCGTTTTCATATCAACTACTTTATATAACCCGAATCTTGTAGTCCCAAACAGTGAAGATGAGAGAAGTTTGCATCAGAGACTTGTGAATCCTGAAATCAGGATTTTGACAATTCAGAACCATATCACTGCTCTGGCTCCTTACTTTCTGAGGAAGGACAAAAGAGGGAAATGCCTTGATAAACAAAATGCATGAGCATAGAAAAAGTTGCGCTTGGACAGACTGCTCAGGAGAGAGGAGATCTGAGGAAATGCACAGCAGCAAGAAAAACAGAGTTCAAATAAAGCTACCCAGCAGATTTGTCACCATTCTCACTATTCAGATACAAACTTTGTGACACCTCATCGGGGTCCTTAAGCTCCAGCATCACCATGGAATGCATCACTATGACACAGTGTGAAAATGCGTTACTTGTTCTTTTGATCATCAGACCTGTGACTGTCATTGATCTAGGTGGCTGCACTTGCAAACATCTGTTTGAGAACTGCTTTTTAAATAATTATTTGGCTCTCTGAGCTTTCACTGAAAGATGTCTCTGACCCTCCTGGCTGAGAAAAGCCTGAAAACGTGACTTCCTAAGGAGCAAAATAAAAAGGCAACTAGACTAGGATTTCACCCTTACATTTCCCCCCTTTTTTTTTTTTTTTTTTAAATTCCTCAGGAATCTCATCTTGATCTCAGCATATTGAGGACCTTGTTCTCCCATTTCCAGAAAAGGAGGACAGGGTCTGGCAGATGATTCCTAGGAGACAGCATGGACTACCAGGGACCTTCCTTTCTGGGATGGAGGAGGCTAAAGCTGCACTAGATGTACTTTAAATAGATGAAAATTTCTATATATATACATATATATATATGTATATATACATATATTTTTCTCTCTGATGTAGGCCATTTGAACAGAAGCAGCACAATCAGTGCTGGAAGTAAACCAATGCCTTGGAGAAATGTTTCAGTTTCTCATGGGTTTGTAACCCGGCCATCATCTTTGATCTGCCCTATTTCCCTGTGTACTCTTACTACATCAATGTATCATCTTGCTAATTCCCTCTGCTAAAACAGAGTCATTCTTCTCCCCATACAGCTGTACAGCTCACCAAGGCTCTCATCATTTCATGCCACAGACCAGCTCCAATTGTCTTTCTCAAACACAGAAAACTGCCATTTTGTCCTATTTGTATCTTCAGAGAAGGCCATTGCAAAGATGATTTTCTCGGCTTCACTTCAGACTCTCTGCTACACATCCCTCCCCTCGCTTTCCTTCAACTACCACACATCAAACGTAAGCTGCTTGGTCTGTATTTTCAAGGAGCTTCACAACTTATATCTGCTTTATCCATCATTTATCACTGAATTTCAAGAGATCAGCTCTCACCTTCAATCAGCCCCAATGCCAGATGGAAGCATCCCTAAATCCTTCCCCCTCCCTGCTCAATACAGCTAACTAACATGAAACAGCAATTCCTCCCTTCTGTGCCAGAGACTGTGGCAGATGGCACCACCCTGTTTGTTACATGATAATCCTTTTTAAAGAAAGATAAGAAAACAGAAATACAGGGGAACTTTAATGAGGACTTTGCAATGGAGTTACAGAGTCTTTACACAGACTGGAAGTCATTCCTGGGGTCACTGAGTCCAGTTCCTGCTATCCCTGCATCACACAATCTCTTGATAAACTTGCTGAGCTATGACTTTAAAGTAGATGGGGTTTTGTGTCCATTGCTATTCTTACCACAAAGCTGCTCCCCAGTCCCAGACTGTCCTAAGGCTCCAAAATTTGCCTTCATTTCTAATATGAGTTTATTTATGGTCATTTGTTCTCCACTCTTCGCCAGTGTAATTAGTTCCCTTCCCTCTCTGATGTTTCTACAGACTGTTCTACAGACTGTGACCATAAGCCTCTAATGAACAAACCATGCTCTTTTAGCCTTCTCTCTCCATCCTCTTTTAGCCTTCTCTCTCCATTTTCCCTGTCTTCATAACATGCCCTGTCCACATATGCTCCTAATTTAATTCACATTTTTTAAGCACAGATACTCCACAAAAGATGTATCATGAAAGGACATTAGCAGCTCCCCATCTGTATCCCCGATACATTTCCTGACATAGCATAAGAATCCATTTGTCTTTTTCCTAAGTCCATCATGATGGTGGACACAATGATTTTGGACCAAGACTATTAAAGAAAATATTGACAAAAGTAGTTGCAAAACTCAGCCTGACATGTCATTTCCATGCTAACCTGTTCCTTATCAAGTGTATCGCTCTTCTAATAAACCCCTCTCCAAAGCATAAAGCACTTTACTAAAGCCCAGAATTGTTAGCCACGAAGACTTTCTTTAGAAGACCTGCTACTAGTAATGTGTATCACATTTGTCTGGCACAACCTACTTTTCACAAGCCCCTGTTGTGTTTTGCTCCATTTGCCATTCACGCCGCTATCATCTAAATTATTCTTTCTTCAAAATGTTCTAAAGCTTTATATGTAACCAGCCCTGATCCCCACAAGGATAAAGAGAAGGAGCCATGTGCAGCCATGGGGCTACATCATGTAACAGAGCAGCACCCTCTGCTCCTAACAGGCTATAGTGAGAGATTGAAGCCCCCATAAATCTGCAGCAAATCTGATTCTGCAGAGCTGAGGTTGCACTACGGGGTCCATTACCCATTTTTTGCCCTTTCTTAAACACACTTTATTCGCTATCCTGCAGTCACACAGTGCCACCCCTGAGCCAACAGATTTATTAAAAAACCTTATGACCAGGTTTGCAATTTCACACATCAATTCTTCCAGAATTTTAGGACCAAAAGTTCCAGTCACCTCCCAACTAGAGTTTAGAGAAATCTTCATGCTTTTATTTCCCTCTGGTAAAGCACCTCTACTTCTCTTTCCCATTAGCCATTACATGTTTATCCCAATGGAAACTGGTTACCTTTACTTTCTACGTACACACATCGAGATCAGGTCTCCAGTACGGCCAGCGATGCTTCTACGTCCTCAGTGAAAGTACTGTATTGGATTTGTGCTGAAACGTTAAGAAATACATAGGATATAATGAGCATTTCAGAAACTCAGCAGGGGTATTAAGATGAACAAGTATGTTTTAAAAACCTCTGCGCAATGCTTGAGGTGGAATAAGCACCATTAACACAAAACCTCTTCCAGGATTTGAGTGCACTTCTGCAATAAAGAGGAGAGACCAGTGCTTGTGGCAACCACAGCCACAGTAATTGCCTAGGAACCTTGTGAGACACCAAAGCCCAAAAGATGAAGGAAAGAGGGAATAACACACAAAAAAATGCTGAAAACAAATATTGCGAGACCCAAACAGCTATTTCACTGTAAAAAATGCCTCGTGCTTTATTTAGGAACTGTATCACAACACTCTTTCTTCCACCAAAATCAATGGAGAGCACTAAAAGAGTCCATTAGCATTGCAGACAGCTGCAGCACTATGGATCTTCTTTCTGAAATCCATGGGAGTCCTCAAATTCTCCTTGCGCATCCCTCCTAAAGCCTGAGTGAGGGGGAGAAAGCCCCACAACCGAAGCACTTAGCTCCAAGCTCGCCCCGTCAAACCGCTTGCTACGGGGCCAAAAGGTGCGGGATTGGGTCGCTTGAGCCATGAGAGCACAGGACAGAGGGAGCACAAAGAGGCACAAAATGAGACACTGGAGGACAACATTTCTAAAACGTATGAGGTGCTCCAAGAGAACGGATGTGGGTTTTTCTTCCTGTTTTACCCTAGGCAAATGGCTCACTAAGCTAAGGCCCAGCCAGCCTTGGTATAAAGTACAGATTGTCTTTCTTCTCCTTCTCTCCCTGGAGGGAAAATTGCAGGAAAGACCACGATGCCAGAGCCATGGAGCCAAACAAGGAGCCAACATGGAGAGGGAGCGGTGGCTGGCGGGCGGCTGCTGAGCAGTGTGCACACACACACCCGCAGCCCTGCTCCCGAAACCCAGTCAAGGCAGCCTTTCCCGCCAGGTACATAAAATGTCACTTCACAAACACAAAGTGACAGATCACAAGCCATTTCCATCCGTAGCAGTGCGGTCTCATGCTGAACCCATTCCCCCACATCTGGCTGTTGCAAGCGGATTCTGCGTGCCCTGCAAGCACACCTCTGCTAAATCACTGCTGAAGTCTCCAAAGTACCATTTTGTTTTATAGTCACTGTCAAACCAAAATGTTTCAAGTTAATTTCTTACAATCTACTCCACTGTCTGCTTCATTCTGTTTCATCCTATAGATATTTATTCCCCTGCCAAATGTGCATTTATTTGTTGACATTTTTATTAAATTAGACTGCAATAAATCTGTCCGCATTCATGTTTATAACCCCTCGTGCTCAAGTATTGAAAGGATCCCAAAGTAAGTTGCATACATTAAATGCATGGTCAAAAGCATCCACAGAGTGTTAACGCAGTCAACGTACTGATAACAAAACATGATAATGACCCAGCCAGGCTGGAAGGGGACACCCGAAACCAGCGCTTTTGTCAACGCGAGCAATCGTCTCTATCCCATATAGAAAGGCAAGATTCTGGGAATGGCTTCCCTTCCCAATTGCAATAACTTACATTTTTAATTTCCTCGTAGCCAGCATAGGGAAGTGTTTGATCCCTAGTTTCAGTACATTTTTTCAGATGCGGTTCTTAAGGGTTGTGTGTATCAAAATATTGGGAAAGATACAATGCTAGTGAACTTCCAGCATGTTCCACCCAGCTCTTAACAGAGAACTTAAAACCCTCCTTAGCTCTTGGAGCACTTGGTAAATACAAGAGAAAGGGAGCAGAGGAAATATGAGGCATAGGAGGGATATAATTTGCCTGATGTCACCCAGCAAACTGTCAAAAATAACGATCAGACCTGCTAAATCCCACCCAGAAAAGCCTGAGAAACCAGATTCACACGTTTCACATTCGTGTCATTTGAAGCTTGTTTCTGTAACGTCCATGCAAAAGCAGCATTTTTATGCAGTATCTTTTCAGCATAACTTAAAGCAGCGGGGAGACCAATGAGTCATAAATTCACAACAGCAAGGTCATTCAAGGTTGAGGCTTTTCCTCAGCTCTCCTGCTGTCCCTTGTCATATCAGTCAGGCCTTACATTATGCAGCACACGTGCTCTGCAATTCTTAGGCAGAAGGGTGACATACTAAGGAGGGTCCTTGTGCCTCGTTTCTCCCTCCATGCCGTTCACATGGAACTTGATAAAAGGAATGCAGAAAAATTCAGTGCAGCTACTCCAGAGGACTCTGAACACAGGAAATTTTTGCTAAATTACAATGTCTCAAAATTGGCAACAGCACACTGATTACCTCTCATTGTGACTGTGATGTCCTTGGCGATGGAGCTGGGAGACCGCAAAGAGAATATAATGCTCCTATATGTGACTCTAATGACTGATGATGCTCTGCTGTGGGTAGCAATTTTGAAATAACCAAGAATGACGACAGAAAATATTGCCTTTGTCTTTTAGCTTCAGAAGAACTTAACGTGTAACTAAAAGTACAATATAGTATTGCCAGCTACGCGTGCGGCTAATAGGAAAATTTACAGCCCCATCAAGTGTATGTCATGCTAATCTTCCCTGTACCTAGTCGTGCAGGACATCCAGGAGGCTGGGGAAAGTAGGTATTCGCTCCTTGATGTGTTTTCATGTGCAGTGTAAAATCTCAGGGCACAAGGATAGCCAACAAATGCTACAGATCACACAATCAAATAAATACATTAAATGTAGTATTTTATAAATTGGGAAGTAAGATGCTTTACTCACTCTAGTTGCTTCCTGTCATTCTGATAGCTTACACTGGATAAAACAACTGCTTAATCTCACAGAGAGAAGAATAATTTGGTTTTGCTACCTGCATAGACTACTGTTATGATGACTTCAACCTGACCTAGAATCACTGCTTGCAACCCTCTTGTGTCATGGAGAAGTGCCAGTGTGCTCAGGAATAACTTCTGTTCCATGATCCTACTCATAATCAATATATGCAGAGGGGACTTGAAAAGAGTGTCCCACATTAGACAGGGATGAGAGAGTTTTGCTCATTCCTTAACTACCATCGGATAGAGCATGAAGGACTTTTGTGCAGATAAATGTAGCTGTCACTCGAATGGAAAACACTGTGTCAGCAATCACATGGATGAAAGAGAAGAATATGTCCAGAGGAAAACACACCGCAAGGCTGAACGCAGATCCCCCAGCTCTTCTCTTCTGCTGGAAGCTCCAGATCTCCTCTGAGCTCCACCCTCCGATATCCATCTCTGCCCAACACAACTCCTGAGAAAAGTCCTGCAGATTTTACTCCTAACTCACAAGAGCAACTTGCAAATTCAGTCAGAATGAGGGACAACATAAAGTGCTGTAGGAGACAGCATGGACCATACTCACCGTTACACCCAAACTGAATATTTTGATTTTTCCGCACTGCCTGAACAAGCTAATTTAAACTTGTGCAGGTCAGTCTCCAGGGATTGAAGACTGACACAAGAGGGGCAAAAAAATCTATTTCTGATCTGCCAGAACAGCAGGTACTAAGAAGTCCAAGTGTTGTGCTGACAGGACATTTATGCTTGCCTTTGAGAGCTGGGCAAATAGAAAAAGCGGAAATTGGTTAACTTCAAGATAACACAGATGATTTGGAGAACTGCCACCATGGCGCCTTTGCTTTGATGATTGCTCGGGTTCCTGAAGATACTGGACTGAGCAAATTTTGTTTTAATCTATCCTGAAGGATTTTAGAGTCAAGATATTGTTTTGAAAATGAGGTCCTCGCTCAAACCCACACGCATACTCGATTACCATGCTGACCCTTCTGTTCTGGCAGTCAGGATCTATTAATCTTCTCTCTTTCCATTACTGCAGGAGCCAATCGAGAAGAGCAGTGTAATGACAGGCCCCAGTAAATCCTTCTGAAAATATTTTCCTCTGAAGACAGTAACTCAGTGCCCACAGCATCTAGTCTCCTCTGTTCATGAGCTCACAAAGAGATGCAAAGAAGATGGTGTTTCGTTGGCACCTAAGAATTAAATTTACCAGAGTACAGATAAACTCTGTTGTGTTCTGCCCAACAAAAAGGCCAGGGGTTGTCTGGAACCAGAAGAGACTGATAACGTTTAAGAATCTTTCAAACAGGCCTGCAAGAGGGCAAAAGAGTGGGTTTCACGCACCAGAAGCCCATCTGCTAACTTTTCCCTTCTTTGCTCCTACCTTATATTTTTACTTCCAAGTAGAAACTATCATGAAGCTCAGTTTGTGTGCACTTCACCCGTTTCACACCACTGCATCTTTCTGGCCAAAATCTGTTCTTTGTCATGAGCTGAAAGCCGTGTCCAAGACCTATATCCACCTCAGTCTGAAGGGCTGAGCTTTTCACAACTTTAAATGGTGATGACGGCTCTGGCAGACAAGCTCTGAGGAATCTAGCAGAGGCAATTTAAGAAGTTAGTGCTCCCAGTGGTCCACTCTCCCCAGAACAATTAGAGGCAAACGTGTACTTGCATTTCAATGGCTTCAGGGTAAAGGCTGGAATACTAACGTGAGCCCATCGCCAGCCACTGCTTGAGCTCAAACACTCAACTTTGCACGCAGAGGGTGTGCGGCTCACCCAGACCACAGGGAAGACAGGGGAAGACAACATCTTCCCTAACCCCACTGCTGAAGTCCGTCTCTCGCTACCCTCAGCTTCCTGCCACGCCAGCAACACGCAGATCTTTTTCATTCGTGATGTTTGCCACTTCTGCAAGCTTTCTCAGCAAGGCTATTTTGAGAGAGAAGTTTAGAAGTTTTCTAGATGGGAAACAAAACTAGTAAGCAAAGTACTACTACAGACCTAGGTGCCTCCCTTGCTACAGTCTTGAAGCACCTTCCCCGCCAGCAATAAACAAAGTCGGATCTATCAGAAGGGAGCTGGAGCAGATATAGCTGCATATGAACACAGGGAACACGTGTGCACCTGGGTGCAAACCACCCTGTGCTAAAGAAATGAATCTTGAATGAAAACATACCCCTTCCAAGTTGAAAGGCTCTTCCAGCTTTTCCTTCCTCAGTCCTGCTTTTGTGTTTCAAGTGAGTGGGTTTTTTCCTTCATTTCCTCAGCTGAACACTGCTTTCCCTCAGGAGCACTGGGGAACAATTAGAGCAATGAGAAAATGGTAAAAATAACACAAACCCAGCATATTCCTCATGACACTGACAGCCAGAACACTGTTGAATATAGCAGAGTACAGAAACATTAACAAGTTTAATGACCAAACAGGTGAACAAGATCTGTACTTTCAATTGCTAGCAAAGTCAGTTTCCTTACTAGAAATAACTCCAAAAGCCAGAGTACCTCCACGGCCAAATTAACACGCTTTAAAGTGCCCATTAATTTGGTGCTTGAGATGATAATCACTGCGTTTTTGATATTGTTTCATTTGTGGCAGTGCTGTAGCAAAAAATCATTCAAACACTGGTGGGTTAAAATATGTGTTTTCCCAGTGGAAATTAGTACTGAAAATCAGGCTAAACATATTAGTTTGAGCTGGCTCTTTTTCCCCCCCACCTCTTCCTGTAGTTTTACACTTCATATTCTCAATAATTGTAGCCCTTATGAACAATTATGTAAAATTATGTAAAATACAATATGATCAAGGTATTAGACTATTATTATCCCAATTGCAAATGCATGAATTATTTCTAGAGAGTAGCTATAGAAACCCCAGAATTTTCTGTCAGGTTGAGTTTAGGAGACTTTTTTTTTTTTTTTTTTTTTCCTATTGGGTGTTCACAACAATTAAATCCTAACCTTGATAAGTTTAAAAGGAAGAAAAAAAACCCAGCATAGTTGTTATGAGTCCTCATTAGGAAGGAAAAAAGCAGCTTTGATGAATTGTTGTTGCTTTGTCAACTAATTAATTGAATGGTTTCCTATTTATTTGAAGAGCCCTTCCTGGAGCAGGCACCTGGGGAGGGCTGGGATGGACATGCAGCATTTCTTAGGGGATAGGAGTGGAGAGATTACCAGGTGATTCCTGCCAAGAAGTGCGCAGATCTTTTCATGCATTAAGATCTGGCAGACTGGAAGAGGGCTTGGCTTGATAATGCAGTTTATTGAGTCACATGTTGAATGAATCACGGTTAGAGATAGCTCATAACTGACAGAAAGATATTAAAAAGCTTTAGATCTGAATGAGTGCAGGTATTTTCTTCTCTGCTTGAGTGTGCTAGCTTGATTCCTGGGGTGCAGTGATACATGCTTTCTCTTGGGTATGAAAAATATTGGGTTTGGGTTTTTTATTGTTTGTTTGTTTAGTATATTTAGGTGTGTATTTATACACATTGGGAAGGCCAACAAACATTACATTAATGCAAATCTATGTCCCAGTCCTGAAATCTGATCAAAATCAAGGGGATTAGAGATAGATGAAAAGTCTCAACTTCGCTAGTCACATTCCAGGATGTGCATTAAATCTCTCCTATGCTGAAGGATAACAATTCCCACTGATTTTGTAGATGACAAACTAGTATGCTGGGCAGAGGTGAGAGGGAAGAAACAAAATACCATGACCCATTCTTTTTTTTTTTTTCTATTTCCTCTGGATCTATATGATGATTTGTATGTAAGACAAAGCTCTGGAGACCTCTCGAGAAATGCTAAAATAATCCATTCTGTTTCAAAACTTACAAGAACCATGCAAATGATATTACAGTGATACAACAAATAATAGGGCCTTGAAATTAGGGTGAAAAGTCAAGGAGAAAAGTGTGTCTGAGCCAGGCTCCAAGGAAAAAAAGTTGGCTTTTTTTCTCTCTGAAGAGGAAACTGAACAAGGTGGCAGTAAATATGTGAATAAGATGCACCTAAAACTAAACAATTACTATTATTTGGTGAAAAGACTAGAACAAATATATATGTACAGATCCATAAAAGAGAAATTCTCATCTTGCATAATAAAGCTGGTGGTGATGGGTGGTTACTTAGCCTGCACAGGGAAAAAGCTTTTTCCCAGAGAAGAACACAATACTTTACCGGTCATTCCTGGTTTTGTTTCTGTTTTGTTGCATGCTTATTATGTGTTTTGTTTTCAATATCTGATTTTCCAAGATGTATCTCTCTTTCACTTGAGTATTGCTGTATCCTATCTTTCTTCTTCCTCCCGATCCTAACTGCAGTGCAACATATGGACTTGCTGCCATCACTCATTGTCACCCAAGGCCATCACAAAACTGGACTAGGGCTTCATTTAAGAATAAGAAATTGGATCTGAGGTAACAATAAATTAAGCAGCAACAAGGGAAACAAGACAATGACTCCATCAAGAAAAGGACTCCAAAACCACTCTTGTCTAGTTCGGAATACATGAGTCACTCTATATTAGGCCAGTCATTCACCTTTTATGGACAGCCATGGTTTTTAATGAAATTGCAGTGCAAAATTAATGCCTCATCTTCCTTTTCACACTGCAGTAGCCTCTGGTGCAGATTCTTTAATGACACACATAGGCATTGACAGCAGGACCCAAATAATTCCTTACTCTAAAGGGAGAGCACTGAATATCTGCATCCCGAGCAGAAAGCCATCTCCTGGTTTAGGCTATAGCCTACAGGAAGCAGCAGTAGGAGCTTTCTATCTGGAGCTGGCTGCAGATGCCCAGGTTTGCAGTAATTATGTAACTGGCAAAGCCTAGCCTGCTAAACTTAAGATTAGCATTAATAAATGTAAGGGAAAACTATCTACCTAATTGTCAGGAAAAAGCTATGCTTCCCATTTAAAGAATGAGACAATATTAATTGTTGTTCAACCACACAAGCTTGTTAACAGCCTTCTTGTGGCCTTTTTCCCTGAAAAGGAGAAAATGCATAAATAAGTGTGTGTGTTGGGGAAAAAGGGACTATAACTAGAAGTGAAATGCTAATGTTATTTCATTAAATGATTTGTGGAGAATGAGATAAGAGATCGACATTCTCAAAGAATAATTTCTTTAAATACCTTGTGCTCAAGATTCCCCTCTAGGCAACTTTTCATCTTTCTTCATTAAAAAAATAGCATTAAATTTTATTAAAGAGTCCCAATTAAGCTTGTAACTTGCTTCAAAGAGCATCCAGGCTTAGGGGGATATGTTAAACGTTAACAGAGATGGGAAGATTCACCCGTAAAGCTGATTTTAAAAACAGCATCTTTCTGACTGGTACAATTTGGCTTGCACACCCTGAAGGCATCCTCCCAAACTTAACCGATGCTTATTTTGGGAAGCAGCACATAAATGCTTGGATTTAAGGTCAAGTAGATGGCAAAGCTGGCTGTAACAAGTGCAAACTTTTCCTGATAGCTTTGGAAGACTGTAAAGGACTCTATCTTTTTTTTTTTTTTTTTTAAATGGGCATTTTTCTTAGATCCTAACCGGATCTAACTCAAGGGTGGCATCAGACACACATGAACCAAACACTGTGCATTTAGCTTTAATGTCACCCTTACTTGGAGCGCTGTGTGTCTTGCCTTCTTTCTTCAGTGCAATCAGCAATATGCACACGGGCTTAAAAAATATTCAGTCAGTCTTGCATGCAGGTAGGTCATAGGAAAAAAGATTTCAATCTCACATACCTTAATTCTCTCCAGTGGATAGGATTCACATCATTGAGGACATAGCTTTTGGCCATCCCTGATGCCTAAGCTGAATCTCTGCCAGTCTGAAATCTAAAGCCAATCCTCAAAATCACTCCTAGAATTCCACTACATTTTCCCAATAAGGCAGCCACCTCAGGATCAAAACCTTTAAGAAATCTCTTCATAGCTGCACGTAGACACACCCTCTCATTTTCAGAGTGGTAACTCAGAGAACGAAGAAAAAAGCAAAGGTGAAGACAGATGCCACCCAAGGCCTTCTGAGTCAATGCGGGAAAGGGGCTGTGCCAACGCAGGCTGCTCCTGAGCTCACTGCAGCCCCTGAGAGAGGCAAGAAGCTACGCGGTGACAGAGTCAAAGCCACAGCAACGTACAGCCCTCAGCAAGGCTGGAAACTGCCTTCCAGTCCCAAGCGCCGTGGACTGACCGCATGGCCTGGCGAGTGCCCTTGGGCTGCTGCCTGCCTGCAGGTAGGGCAGGAACAACACTCCACCTGCGCTGCTTTACATGCCAGGGAGGAAGAGCAAGATATAACTACAGATACTGCAGGAGCATTCA
Organism: Nothocercus nigrocapillus; assembly: GCA_013398345.1. Taxonomy (NCBI): domain Eukaryota; kingdom Metazoa; phylum Chordata; class Aves; order Tinamiformes; family Tinamidae; genus Nothocercus; species Nothocercus nigrocapillus. Next base: position 3,660,183 of record WBNA01000059.1, on the reverse strand, counting down.
GAAGATATAGTAAGACTTGCTGTAGAGTGGGAAGAAGTGAGACAGATGTCTTAAAATCAGAGTTCTCCTGCCTTGTGGGAAAGGCACACTCTGCTGTCCCTATGGCAGGTCTTCCTTCTGAGTGATGCTGCACAAGGAGACTTTATATGCAGCCATACAAATATCACATTCACATTTAGACATTGATATAGCCCTTTGCTTTACATTCATATCCTGCATTTCCTTCACCTCTAATCGAATGCTAATTTCATATTCATTCTTCATAGCCAGATTTAGACAAGGCACCCAGTGGTGCATACTTAGGGGGTTGTTATTATTATTTATTTTTTATCAGAGTATGTCATTCCCAGGTGAAAGATGTGCTGCCTGCAATGTAATTATGTATTCTGGATAATGCTTGCATTGACTGGAGGCATATAAGTCAACTGCATATTGCATTGTGTATTATATTATATTTATTATTTGCTGTCAAAGTAGTTTTGAAAAGCAATGCTTATGAGTTGTGTGTACTTTACTATAAATATAAGGTCTACTGAAGAAGGTACAAGGATCAGGATAAATCTAATCTGACAAATCTGTCAGAAGTAACCTCTACTTCTTTCCAATCTGCCACTTGCAACAAACAATCCAAACTGGGGCCGAATGCAGAGGAAAAGAACTAGATGGCTCCAATAGCAAATGCTACTGTGGGAAGCTCCAGGAAGGCTTGTTTCATGGGGTCAGTAAGGTGTACAGGGAGACTACATTTTCCCCCAAAATATACTAGTAGCACTCCTGAGATAAAGCTTTTTTTTTTTTTTTTTTTTTAAATTTTTAATTCCTTTTAAAAGAGCCAGGTTCCAAATGATACCTTTCTCACTCTTTCAATAAGATACTCTATCGCACAAGGTAAAAATCAATTATAAGTGAGAATCATATTGCAACATTTATACTCAATAATTTTCCCTCCTCTCCATTTTATCTAACTTCATCAATGATAAATAATTGAGCTGATTTTCAGTGGGCGAAATGTGGCAGCAGCTCTTCTTCATTCTGCTCCAGAACTGGCTGAATAATTTTACCTTGGTGCAGGAAAAAGAAAGCTATTGCAGCAATTTTTTTTTTTTTTATTAGCATGGGGCTTAAGCAAGGGGCTTAAAAGTGGAAGGTGAGTAGAACAAAGCTGCTGGAAGTAGTATAAAATGTTTTCATACTGCAGTTATGATTATTGCCATGGCCTTTAACACTGTGTTGCTTCTTTTCCATAGGGTGTCTCCTCCCTGCCCTCCCTGCAGAACCAGTACAGTTATCTGAGTGATTCACAGTTGCATCAGAGTCTCTGCCCTGAACCTGAGGGATGTGAGCTGACTAGTAACCACTGAGGACTTCCTTCAGCTTCATTTGCTGGCCTCTCCATGCCTACTTATGTACATTTTCTGAATGGGGAAAAAGAAATATCAAAAGTGATATTCAGAAAACACATACTAAGAACAAGCATATTCTGGATTCAGAAACAGAATGGTCTTATTTGATAGGGACCAAAACAGCCCATGAACAAGCTTTATCTCCTTCTCCCCGTAAAAAAATGTTTATGATATAGCTCATCTATTCTGGTTCAGTGTACACAGACCGACAGGAACCAGGACATATCCTGTGTGACAGCACAGCTTCTGTCAGGCAATGGCAAGAGAGAAGGTAATTATATTTTATGTTCCATCTTTTCCTCTGTATTCATTTCATTATCCTATAAACCTTCACAGGGGATAATCAAGAGAGATAAACTGGCTGCACAGCAAATACATTGAGGTCAAACCTGCCTGAACTTGCAACTTTACCCTAACTGTTCTATCAAGACATCACACTGACCCGCTCTCCAAGTTGACTAGATATCCCTTGAACACAACTCTTAATCACTTTCCCTACTCCAGCTTATCTTTTGCCAAAGATAGAGTGCAGTTGCTTGGCTGTTTATCACAGTTGGCATGGCAGTATCTGCCTCTAAGCTTCAAACTCCCTCCACTCAGAGGTGTAAAAATTAATAGATATCAGAACCACATTTTTACAGATAAAGCAGCATTTTGCTGAAAAGAAGAGCCTTTCTAAGCAGAAAAATAATGGCATTATTTTGTTTGTTTTGCAGATCTCTTGGCAGAATTTGCTCTTTATATTCCCTATTTTAGGCAGTTTTTTGATCCTGTTCCACAGAAGCTATTCCCCTGTATTCCTAGGGCTGTGAACATTTCAACATTACCCCTCATTTCTAGGGACCCCTCTGCATTAAGCATGGGTGGGCTCCCAGATATCCATGAAGGCCTTTCTCTAGAGAAGTGGTAGAGGAGGAATTTAAGAACAAAAACCTAGCTCTTGTTTCCAATCACAATCATAAAAAATCTTTTAGCACTCCCAGGAGATTAAGTATCAAGAAAAAGTCTCACTGTTGTGAAAAACATGGTGATAGAAGGAACTGAAAATTATGTGGACCTCTAGCACCTAGGGAATGAAATGTGGTGTTGAAGAAGTAGCCATCTAACTCACGTGATGCAATGTGCCTTATATTTATCAGCTTCTGGCTTTGTTGGCCTTGAAGGATGAACCCATCATTACCTCAGGCAGTATCTTTTAATTCACCTGAGATCCAGACCTGGTTCCTGGATACTTTCATGATGATCCTTAGCAAGACCTGTTCTAGGGAGCAAAGCCATGATTAGATGCAGTGTTTCTGCCTGAAGGCCACTTGGGAACTGGGAGGGAAAGAAAAGCAGGTGGCAGAGTGTCTGTTATGATCCAAAGCCGGCAGAAAACCTTGCAGCAGAAACACCACCTTTTATGCTACTCCCCTCCCTTCACAACGCCTCCAGGTTTCTAATGTGCATTTCCCTCACTGTAATTTTATTTTGCTATCTACATAGCGATGAAAACATAGGTATGGATTTGGACATCTTATTTTTTTAAAGTGATATCTATAATTGACTTCTGGAGCGCAACAGTGTTCACTGAGTGAATTGATTTAAAATTGCTGTAATAATGCTTCAAAATTCCTTTATTAGTGCTGGAGTACATCAAGGAGAATCAGTTAGATTGCCATCTAGGATAATAAATACTTACAGACAAGTGCAAGCAGCCCTCAAAAAGCAGTAATTTTACAACTGCTTTCTCTCTCATTCTGTTACTCCTACAGCTACTATCCCCTTATCACCATAAATTAGATGCTACCTATAGATGCTATCTGAAGGGATCTGTTCTTCATATGTATTGTGAGGAACTTGAGGAAGAGAAGAGATGAGAGGAAATGAAAAACAGCACTGGTAAAAAGGGAACTTAACTGGTAATTCCCCATTTCAAGCTAATGTTGAGAAGGGACTAATTCACCTTCTGTTTGTATTGGTGTAATTTCAGAATCACTCCACTGAATCAGGAAGCAGGTTTTTAAGGCTTAACAGTCAAGTCTTAAATTACATTCACAAGACCCAATTCAAAAGATCCTTCCAAAGGACCCAGGGCCATCTTTCTACTGACTTCAACAGGAAATGAACCAAGCCTGCTCTCTAAAAAACAGGAGAAACAGGGACAGTTGTATGCAGGCTGTCCCCCCCAGCCGATCTACTGAATTCAGTAGATGCAGGCTCTTTAAAAGTAAAATGTTCACTCCCTGAGGACTGCAGGTCACAATCTCTATATGAACCAATAAACAAAGTTGACACAAAGAAAAAAATGTTATTATAGCCTTTCTTATGCATTGTTTTCTCTTCCAGATGAAATATCTCAAGAATATTTTGTTGAATATTTTCTATTAGAATTAAGGCAAAGTTTTGCTGTATTCTTTCTCCTACTCTGGCTAGTTCAGCCTGTTTGCAGAGCAACCACAGAGGCTAAGCCACCAGGATTCTCTGAATTTCCATGTCAAATTCAATAAAAATACTACATACACTTAAATTCATAGCACATACACACTTTTAAACTTCATAGCATATAGATATATACACATACATACACACACAATTAAGAAGCTCAGTAGTCAGTTTAGTTAATGCAATGATAGTCAACAAATTTCAGATTCAGTAGTGATTCAAACCTCAAACCAAGAAGGATTCTCAGAGATATATAGATCCAGTAGGATTCGTTTACTCCTAGAATTCTGTTTATCAGTATCACACCGCTGCTAAGTGTGTTTTGTTCCTACATTGCCGTGATAACTGGTGAGTGTATACTCACCTGTCTGCTGGGGCTTACCCTAACTTATTCACTAAAGAAGGATTATTGCTATAGCAACAACTGCATCCTATGATTCATTTGCTACAAACAGGCAGAAAACATTCAGGAACAATCAATGCAAAAATACAATGGATACCTTGACCTGGTTCAACTAATGTTCTCCAATCTGAGTTATTTCTGCCACAGGTTAAACATTCTGCATTCAGATGGCTCATATGCAAATGGTAGAAATCCCACTTCATTTTCACATTCACGCCATGACTAGACTTTGGCAGAGTAAGAAATAGAAAATGGAGTTAGAGCTTGGTCTGGTTGGCTGGGAAAGACCATTAAGACAGTAGGAAGAACAGGGCTCTTCTGTTACAGACTTGTACAAGAAGCAGAGCCACATCTTCCAGACATTACTTCTGACTTAACATTTCTTTGCTCAGGGCTCTGAAGTCACAGTGATGCTTTTATTCCGAAGGGAGGGGTGTTCTGCTACTCTCCTACTCAAAATTACAAAAGAAAAGTCCAAATCATTAGTAGCCTGGGCTATGTGGAGGGACTCCAAAGTTCTGTGGGACAAGCACATTTACATCAGTTTGTAAACATTCCCCAATTTTACTATCTGTGTGATCATGCAAAATCAAGGAAGCAAGCAACGTATGGTAGCTTGCAGGGCAGTGTAGCAGAAAGATCTGTGTTATTAATGAGAATTGTCTTTTTATAATTTTGTCTCACAGATGTCTATCTTTAAGTAAATTTGCTCTCATCACTTCTAGTCAAGTCTATTGGTGGAACTGACATGAATGAACTAATAATCATCTGCTCTACTCCTAAAGGTATGATGATGCATGAAAACCAAGCATTGCTCCCAGGTATCCAAATTATAGACTCCAGAATTGCCAGTTATGGCTTAAGTAGAAGAAGCATCTTCCAGTTAGCAACAGAGCTCTTTAACAAGGAGCAAGTAACGGGACATATACCAGTATGTTCATAGTCACACGGAAGTGCCTTATACCTTAGTCCTTACTCTGCAGGTCTGTAGCTGCAGAACATTTTGGTAATGATGCCCCTGCCTCAGCTGAGAAATCCAGCAAGTGTTTCCTGATCAAAGCTTGTGTATCTCTGAGGATTTACATTTGAGGCAACTACCAAGAGCCAGGATAAAAGCAATGGTAGACTCTCTAGGCAGAGATTCACTACCAAACCATACAAATTGTTTCTGAATAAAGTACTGTCTTTACCCTCCCACCAAAAGGATTTTTACTAACTGAACATCTTTTAAATACTGCTTAAAAATAGAATTGCAATTTCAGCATGGAAACTTTCTCATGGACTTGCTTCCTTGCCATGTAAATAAACCCTTAGGAAGAGAAGCAACTTTGCGCACTGAAGTCTGAAACTTGTCAACTGCTGCAAGTAATTCTTCCCTTGCACCACTGTTATCTGAAATAGCACAGCACCAATTTGTGATATGAATGATCTATTGTAGTGAATCTGATTCAGTGCCTCATAAAGGCAAATGCATCACTCTGACCCATCTGTTCTATGGACATAATCTTAATTGCAAACATAGGGTCACCACCCAATAAATCAGCAGTGCTGCAGTGAAGTCACCTACATTTATACCAACATTTAACCAGTGCTGCCTACAATCATTGTTCAATAGTTTAGAGAGAGAAAAAAAAGGGGGGGGAGGGGGGCGGAGATTGCTATCAACACCCTTTTGTTTGAGGTGACTTATATCAAGTGAACCTAAATCTCTTCATGGGAAAAATTCAGGTCATATTCCTATGAAATCCAAAACTTCCATAGATTTATGACCAGAACTTCATCCCATACATACAGCACAACAAGAAAAAGAGATGTTCAGGGTAAAGAGCAGGAAGCAAACAATACCAACATCAAAGTGGAAAAATATGTCAAGTCACAGGAGAAAAATGCCACAGAATCTGTGCAACTCACATGTGTGTTCATGGCTTCTTCCAGAAGAATTACGTTCTCACTAAACCAAGGCATCTCTCTTGGTTCACCTATTTTCTCTTTTTTCTCATCCCAAAAATCTGTTCTTTTTCTTCTGTGTGTTCTGTCTTTTTTTCCAAGAAAATCTTCCAGTAAAACTGAAAGTTTTTTGCTCTATCATGACTTAAGCCTGAAATGACTTATGAACATTCCAGTCGATCTTCAGCTGAGATTAGTCTTCAGCCTGTTGAGCAGCCTGTGCAGACTCTGGAGCATCAGTCTCAAAAGAAAGGCAAGAAAGCAACTTCATGTTTCCCTCTTCCCTAAATGGCACAGGCACAGATGATCTCATTAGCTCATCATGTAATTTACACTTCTAATATAGCTGGGGAATTAAACAAATATTCAGAAATAAGCAACAGGACAGGAATAGAAGAGGAGGAAAACTCAAAGCCCTCACCCATCTAAGCTGCTTCTTTCCTTGCCAAATGTTATATTCTCTTCCTGGGAACCCCTCCAAGTTTGAGTCTCCAGATGCCATATTGCAGCAGACTGCCTGGAATCCCTCCTACCACCTCCATATCACTCACATGCTGAACAGGCAGGGTAAACATGAGGCAGAGAGAATATTTCATCTTTATATACACGGGAACCTGCAGGATGGAAAGCATTCACATTTTGGCTATCTTTTCACAGGTCATTCCCAAACCTGAGATCCTGCTAGGTGACTTAAGGTCAAAGGAAAAATTCAACAGGGGCATGAGGGAAGCCCTAATTATGAGCAAATGATAAATGATAATGTGCCCTAGGATAACAGCATGTACAGTGAAGATCAGCAGGTTTCATTCTTACCTGGATGTTTCAGTCCAAGTTCATCTTAGCTGTTAGCATTTATCTGAGCCAGGAACAAAGTTCCTCTAGACTCCTATCACATCACCCCTCTTATAAATACATAATATAAGATGGAGGAATTTGCTATTGGAAGTCCCTGTCTTTCTACAGAGGAAGCTTAGGCAGAGAGCTAAGGACCAATGCCTAATGTATAGATAGCTAAACACGACAAGTCTCCTTTCTCCCCAAAGGGCCAAGAGCTGAACCCACGACACTTTATTCTCCACCTCTTTTTCCCTAATCTAGAGAGGGAATGTTGGGTGACTCTCCCCCAACATATTCCAGGCAGTCTGCTGGAATATGGCCTCCCTAAATTTAGGTAGGAGCTGAAATTAGGAGCTGGTAGCTTGGAAGAAAAGACCTAATGAGAGAAGTGAACTTGTGCAACATAAAGATCTCTCAATACACAGCCGGCTTTCATCCTTTCCCTATGTATCTCCAGAAGACCAGTGTTATCTCATCTAGGTCTCCTACCTAATTTTCATTGAAAAATGTACTTTAATGACGGCTGTCCAGAAAGAGAAGTCTCAAAGCACAAGTGGCATTATGTTCTCATCCACCTCGCAAAGCAGCCTGGAGCAAAGTCTGGGCCCCAATTATCTGAAGTATCAGAAGTGACCTCGACAGTGCTTCACTCTGATGCCCTTTTTATAGCCTATTTTGCAACACCTGGTCTTCTAGTTTCCAGTCCCGGTAGGAGATGCCCTCATACGTGATTCTTCTTTCCATCCCTCTCTTTCTTGAACACTCTTCTGCCATGGAAGAAGAACAGCTAGTAAAAATTTAATTGAGGGCAGGGGGATTTAAAGGTATGCATCCTATTAAATTTAATGGGAACTGAGCATCTAAATCCCCTAGACAGCTTGAAAATTTCAGTTTCTATTACTAATGCTCTTCTCATTATAACAAGATTTGTACATGACGGTTCGAGAGCCCTGGCTCTGCTATTAGTGATGTGGTTCTGTGTTGTGCATCTCACCGCACTCAGCGTAGGCTGGCTTGCTCACAGCTCATCTTGTCACAAGCTCCATAGCTAACATGAGACCAGAAAGCAGCCTGTAATTTCACTATGATTGGTGAACTTCCCTCCCCCTGCATAGAGAGAGATTTCCACAAGAGAAAAATAATGCCAAGTAAATCTGCCTTTGTTGTGATTATTTGAGAACCGTTTAATTTTAATTGCAATCATCAACTTCTAGTGCGCAGTACAGTAGGGCAGATGTGGCCACGTTGCACAGCTGCAGCATGATATCAAAAGGTAAACATTTTAAAGGGTCACTGTAGACTTTACTGGTCTGTCAGAATTGCCAGATTCCACCACATTAAATTTTTCTTCAGCATGCTGCTTAATTTATCAAAATTATAATTTACCAAGAGGATGTTTCTGGAAAGAGAATTTTTTAAAAAAAATTCATTCAGATCCTGTAGGTCTTTTTAAGGTGTTTATCTATGTTGGCTAATCACACCTGACAGGTCAACCATTCACATTCTCATTGGAGATTTTCCAAGCAATTCTCATATCACTTGGACCTGACTGTCCTATTGGAGAAAACCAAGCAGAAAACCTCCAGGGAACCTGTGGAAAAGATGACAGTGGTTGGGTTTTCCTCATAAAACTTTATGGAGCACCAAGGATGGGCCTCCTGGAAAGGTGGGATTTTCCAAAATAAATTTCTCTTATTTTTCTTATTTCGAAGAGGGTTCCCAGTGAAATCCCTAAACGTGCTATCAGTTTACTAATCCTAAGGATAAGAATTGAGAAGCATATTAGGGAATTCAAGCAGTAGCAATGGCAGGGTCAAATGGATCTACAACTGGGTATTTTCATTGGTCCTGAGATCCATGAAGTATTTGGGGAAAGCCCAGATTCTTTCTGTACAAAAACCGCCCTCTGGGTTGTGCCTGGGAACACAGCAGTACATCTGAACCAGCCTTCCACACAAAGCCACTTTCTGTTGTAGTAACTTTAGGGAAAGTCGAAGTCTTCTCCATGGCATACACATGGCTTCACAGATTGCATGATAGAATTCCAAGTAATTAAAAAGCTGATAAAAACAGTGTTAAAAGAACCCATATATCTTCGGGGCACTTCAGATAAGCTGATCATTGCATCTTCGGAACAATAAATGTCTTTTCTTTGAAGACAGAGATGAAAAACAACATGAGTCACTGTTACATCAGATAGGATACGAACAGAAATCTCTATGATGTTATTAGAGATATGAGTGATACTGGGAGTTGTGGTTCCAGGAACTATAATAAGACAACATTAATGTTCCAGATGGAGGTTGAAGAACAAGTGCTATTTATTAGGGGAGGCCTTGGCTATTTGTTTACCAACACATTTATTTGCTATAAGCACTGAGTCAAAAAGATACATAATATATGGCTTAAGGGAGAAATGAGGACAGATAGAAATCCCACTTTAGCAAATCATTTTGTTACAAGTGAACCAACATAAATGGAAAAGGAAATTTAAAGAAAAACTTTTTTTTTCCCAAAAGATAAAATCAAAAATTTAAGAGCACTAGTTACTGACATAATCTGTAATGAAGATCTTAGTAACTAGACTGCAGAGGAAGCACTAAAATGTCCTTAAGTTATAGATTCAAGCATCACCTGGAAATGCTACATGAAATAATTGTTCCATTCTCCACTGGCGTCAAAAGTGATCAGTAACCTGAACGTACGTTGAAAGACACAAACCAATGAGAAAAAATCCAAAAGAAAACTCAAAAATAACCAAGAGGTCTGAAAAGCATGAGAAAAGTATGAGGATATATCTCCAGGGGCTTAAATAAAAGCAAAGGAGATTTTGTTTAAAGATTAAGAAAAACTCCGTAGCATGAAGCAGTGAAGTGCTGGACTAAACTCTTAGATGATGGAAATCCCCATCTGGGAAGTTTTGAAGAACAGATCAGCCAGCCAGCCAGCCACTAGGAACAGTTAATTACATGTTTCTCTCCTTTGTGGCCAAGAGATGGATTAGATGATCCCTCAGGTCCCTTTTGCTCTGTTCCTGTTTCATCTGTGCAACCTCTCCTGCTTTTACCAATCTTTAATGAAGCAGAGGAAGGAGACAGTAGAAGGGAAGATTTCAGATGCTTAGCCAGAAAGATGAAAGACTCAACAAGCAGAGGGAAATGAAGACTGAAGTCCAGAGGAAGATTAATTTGTGACTGAGGTCCCTGACAGCAAAGGAGAGAAACTATGCTGTATTCTGTCCTGACTGTCCTTAAAATTTCCTCTGGGCTCCCTCCCTCTTGGCCCATCTTTGAGGAAAGCTGTCCCCAAGACATAGGCAACTTGCATCTGGTCTGAGCCACAGTACAAGCAAAATTTCCCTATTTAAGTTATATATATTTTTTTTAATCCTTCTACTCCTTATATTTTCCCTAATTGTTGATGCCTGATTATTTTGTTGATGCCTGATTATTTTCTCTGCTGTATTGCACACAAACAATTTTTCATTAAAACAGGAAAAGAAAAATGAAAGTGAATATTAGGTATATGGTATAATCTTCTGTTTTAAAATTAGTAATTACCGTGATGAGTGTAGTATATAGCATTACTTAGACTATTCCACTTGCATCAAGCTATTATTGGGCCTTAAATCTCTATTTCTCAGGCCATTAGTTAAAAATATAATGTTTCAGCATAAGAGTAAAATAACTGGGATGATTCAGACCACTCCATGCTATATATTTCTTTTCTCTCTTAATACAACTGAAGTGCAGTTCCCAAAGCAACCTAGCCTGTCTTCAACCACAATCTTATATCTGCCAGGGAAAGAGATAAGAGCTTTACACCAATTTGGGTACTCAGTAATCCTCATTCCACAGCAGTTTGTTTCCACAAGAGGGCAAAGGATGAAGTCCTGGGCTTTGCTGACTCTTGCGGTGTTATATACAATTGCATAGAACTATTTGCCATAAAGTGGTGCCCGACGTGTATTATTGCTCTATATCACCACAGCATTATTACCTACAGTGTTATGATGATATACCACATGTCGCATCACCTCACTGCACACAGCAGCTCCAGCCTCACACTTGCAGCTCTGTGCAATTCAACTCTCTGCAGACAAAAGTGAGATCCACATTGCCCAGAATGGAATTACAAGTCAGTGAGATGCTTGCTGGTGTTTCGTACAGGCATCAGCTCCCCTCCCCCTGTCCTGAAGCTGTTAGTATGTGCAGTGAGATTTGAACAAATGGCTGGAATTTTATTATTAAATGCTTTCTTACTTGTTCCTCTAAAACGTATTTTTTTAAAGTAAGCAATCCTATTTTCAGCAAGAGAAAAAGCTGCTGTCATGTTGGTATACTGTATAATGGAATACACTAGCACTGTATTTCATTATAATTCAGTGTGGTTTTGTGTTAGTTGTTAGGGATTCAACAGCTTAATGTGAATTCTAAAGATTAGTATTGCAAATAAAATACTTTTGAAAAATGTGTATTTCCCATTTCATTCTAACAAGCTTCAGTAAGTGCAGAATACTACTGGTGGATATAATTTAAATTCAGAAGGGACAAAGTTATATACAGACATTTGGGACCTGAGTGCTATCTAGGCACAAAAAAAGTAACAGGGCAAGGTTTTCTGGAGAGCAAGCCTGCTTTGAAAGGGGCTCCAAAGCCAACAGAGTTGAAGACAGAGCCTCTTTCTCCTGTTGAACCCCTCCCCACCACAAACATGGGAAGCCTCGATTTCCCATCCAGGAAAGAGTGGGAAAGAGTGTTTTACCTTCAACTTGTTCAGGAAGACTTTCCAGGACAAGAGTATGCATATGACGCTCAGTCTGACACAGGGACCAGTGTAAAATGAGGTAGTGCCTCCCCACAACCCATCATGGTGACACAGAGTAGAAAGGAAACCCGCAACCTTTCTGAGAATCACTGTAACTGCTGAACCTTACAGGTTTTGTTTAGTCCAAAGAACAGCAACAAATTCATCTTCTTACATATTCAGGAGCAGAGGCCACTCCATTATCTAAACATCACTAGCCATGACAAGACCGCTCCACTGGTAGCGCCAACTCTTGCTTGTCCAAGTTACTGCAACAAAGCAAGTTCATGTCATTCGTAAGTGAAAGCACTTTTGTCATATTTTGGCAATGAGGACAAGAAGATGGTACAGAACAAATCTGCCCTTTAGAAAATAATTAACAAAAAGAAGAAACTGCCCTACAGGATCTTCTCTGGCCCAAGGTTAAGGCAGCACCCTCATTCAGAGTGTGGAAGGGTGAAGAGAGGCCTGAAGCAGCTTCCTCGCGTGCAGGCAGCAGCAACACAGCCCAGAAGGGAGACCAACTATCCTGCTGGGAAGTTTGCTCATTGCTGGAGAAGCTCCTCAGAATGAAAAATTGGCCCAAAGGGATGGCCTTACTGCTGCGGCAGAGTCTGCCCAGACAGCTCATACAAAGATGCCTCCATGTACACAACCATCAGCGTGCCAAAATCCTCCCGGTTTGGGGCAAGAGTTTCCTGGGATCTGGGTTAAAACAGAGAGCAATCCACACCAGAGCAGACCCGGGGGCACTTTCTGTGCAAGGGGTTCACAGAAAGCCAAGCAAAGGACGACACTTATCTCCTCTCTCAGGACTTCCAACAGAATGAAAAAGCCAGCAAAAGAACGAGCAAACTCTAAAGGCTTATGGGACACTCGTCCTCTGCACAGATGGTCTCACATGCCAACGCCATGGTAGGACCTGAGGATGTCACCTCTCCCCTCACTCTCTGCAGTGTTACATCTTTGTTGGATGTTAAGAAAAACCTTTTGAGATTCAGCCTAGCAGGACCACGCTTCATAAGAAAAATCACTAAGCCCAGAATAATGAAGTAGCCATGACTTTCTGACAACCTTATTCCTAGGGGATCATTTTTGTATTCCTCCACTGTTTTCATTTTCTCTCGCCATATATTAAAACTGTATAAAATGCTTAGTGAGTGATCTTCAGGTTCAAAGCTGAAGGATGATGTATTTCTAGCTAACGGCCTTTTTTAGGAAGTGGATCGAAAGTAGGTGGTAGTATTAAACAGCAAGATAACTCTGTAATTAGCAGAAGTCTTGTGGGAACAGAAGACTGATATACTCAGTCCAGGAAAGTGCTGGAACAAGAGACATCAGGGAAGACAATATGCAAAGGGAGAAAAGAAATAGCATGGAGGCCAGAGGGTGAAGGGAAAAAAAATGGAGAGATCTCATAGATATGACACAGCTGGTGCAGAGGGAAGCAGATTAAAGGAAGAGAGCATGTGCTCTCATGATGGCAAGCCTGTGTCCAGTGAGTGAGCAAAGAAAGGGCCAGAAAACCTAGGACTCCATTCCTTACATGAGGGGACAATAAATTCAAATGCCTTATCACTGAGCTTATGATAGAGGAAAAAATATTGTGATATTAATTCCATTACTACTTCCACCACTAGAATCTTGGCACTATTCGCTGCTGGCTTGTGGTTCTTGGACTGCTACAAGCCTAGGTGTTAACTCAGGTAAGCCCGAATAGGGTGATATGAGATTTAACCATACCATAACTGGGGCTGTTCCATTTATACAAAGATTTATGTTCACAATTCTGCGTCTTTGTATAAATAAGAACAAAATTTTGACCCATGTATTGCAGGCAGAGGAAAGGCACCCCATGACATCTCACTGGCTCTCCACGCTTACTGACAGACCTCCAAGCAGGACAGGATGCAAGCATTTGCATACACTCTTCAGCAGAGAATCCGCTAGGAATTTGCAATAACATTTTAAATCTTATTGGATCTACGTTGCACCCATTAAAAAAAAAGCAGTTGTGATATAATCAAAGATTATGTCAACCTATGATCTTGTTTGGCTCTCTGGCCACACTACGCTATGGACAATGTTTAATTAGAAGTAAATAGACTAATCCTACAGTAATGAAAAACAAATTAGAAACTTGTCTAGATTACTGTAGATATGCACCCAGACATGAGATAATTAGGCTGCTGTAAGGCACCCTGGCACACGTTTCAAACCGTTCTGCCGCTCTCCCCTCATCGCCCAAGGATACAGACACAAATGCTGAGAAAGAACTCACATCTACTTTTAAAAAGGACTTATGCAAGATTTTGCACACGCAGTATTGAAAAAAGCAGGTGCAGTCAAAAAGGCAAGAAAAAGACAAACTTCTATTTGTGACTTGGGAGACCAACTTATAAAATACTCATGTGCAAAAAGGAGTATCCACACATGAAACTGTTACATCACTGTGTTTTTGGTGTGAGTAGCTATTAAAAGAAATAGAGACACAAAGAAAATTTCTTTGTTTCAAAGAAGAAATGGTATTTTAACATAGGAATTTATGAACTACACCTACAGAACGAGTGTGGTTGATCCAATGACAGAGTGCCAATATTCTGATTCTTACTGTGAGCAGTAAAAGCTGTTTCCATCCACTTTAATCTACCTTACGCTTAATGTAAGGTTACAGATTCTGGTGATAATGAATTCAAGTAATACTGATTTTTAGTTTCAGGTCATATTTTAAAATATTCTCCTACAGTGAATTTCACTGACTTGAACTGCTAAAAATATTTTTCATCAGGGCTTCTTTCACAAACTGAGACAGTTCATCGTTATAAGTTGGTATCTGGTGTCTTTAGGGTGTTTATATCTACAAAACCTAGACCTAATCTGCTTTTGCACAGATTTTCTTCTAGTTAAGCATTCAAAATAAATAAATAGAAACTTGAGAATAGCTACAGCTGTTCCCTCATTATTCTAGGGAGCTGACAGAAAAATAAAGCATGATCAGTCATGTTATCTAACTTTTAACCTTCTTGGCTGAACTGTCTCTTTCAATGCAAAGCACAGACAGGATGCAGCAGGAGAACAAGAGAACTTCTATCATACTGTAAGGTCTACTTTTCTGGGCTTTAGTCTCCTCCATTATTCACAGACTTCTTGAACTAATTAACCAATAACAATATTTGTTCTTAGCACAACTTTCCTGGCAATATAGCAGGGATTGCATTCAAGCCACCTGTGCAATACCAGAGTATCCAGTATGGCATAGATACATTCTTATTATACTAACATATACCCAAATTTCTTTTCTTTCCAGACTAGATATAACCAAAGTGTTGCACCTCTACCCTTGTTAAAAAAATCACAAGGAATCCTTCGGGTTATGGCAGCATGGAGTGATCCAGAATTTCCAACCAGGATGTGGCCAGGTTGCTATTCTCTCTCTTCTGTTTAACCACAGTTACTTTGGAGTTCTAAATTCGATTTGGTATTCTCCCTTTCCCCTGCTAATTTTTATTATGAGGTACTATAATGCTGAAAGTCTGGAATACTGCACACAAAACTAGCTGTCGGAAATGTTCTTTGAAACAATTTGACATAGAATGTATTGTTCAAACAAAAGACATTTCAGCATTTGACTTCATATGGAAACATCGTATTTTAGCCAGAGCAAGCAAAACACTAATATCCATTATGATTTAAGCCATTACTAAGGTTCAACACTGCAACATGATTACAGAACATGAGCATTATTTTGCAAATGTAAATCAGCCCTTCCCAGAATTTTATGAGCTGTTACTCTGAATCAAAACCCAAGGATGCAAGAACTCTGAAAAATTCCAAGTCCGGATTCAGTTTGAATAAGTATTTAAGTGTTCAACCTGAATATTTATTCCCCTGGTAGTTTGGTACTGAGTCTGCAGAAAACTCTATGAAAAATTTAACCAAAATATTTTGTTCCAGCTGTTTTGTATTTCTGATTCTGGTCTCAGTTTATGCCAGGATAGGGATAGTATTTGCTGAGCAATAGCTGAAAGTGTTTATTCCAGTCTGGTCCTAAAGCATAATTACTGTTTGGGAAGCAGAATGGTTCATCTACTAAAGATGGTTTCATCATTTCCAGCTTAAGAAACTGTTTTCAGAGCAGCACCTGGGTGCCCTGTCTTGTGCTGTGGCTGGGACTAGGGAAGAAATAAGTAATATTTGGAGCTAGTGTGGATGCTGCACTTTGCTCCTTTATATCTTTTCCCAAAGTATTGTAGTGAGTGTTCAGGATCTGGCTTGTTTTATTGCTCAGCTGTGGTCCAGGGAGGTGCTTTTAAAACAATGCACCTCCTACCATCCTTGCTAGCATGATTCTTTTAATGTTTGAGTTCCCTTTTCCTCTTAGCTTTCTCTGTATATTGGTTTATGTACCTGCTGCTAAGGCCTCCCTTGTTCTTTTGCTGGAGAACCCTTGACTTTGAAGGGTAAGAAAAACATCCTGCTACAAAGGACACTAAAGAAATCCGCAATGATTTTTGTTGCTTTGGTAGGTAGAACTGACCTAGATACCACAAACTGAGGAAGGAAAAAAAAAATGCAAATACATCCCTCTCTATGAAATTATTCTGCACAACAGAAAACTAAAGGATCTGAAAGGTGAGCGATGATTTATAAAGACAGGTATGGCAATATTCCTTCTACTTCCCTAGTTGTGGATTTCTGATGTGCACAGCTGTGTTCTCTTTTCCACTGTTTGAATGGCTGTCTCTGCAGCACAAGTCCCCTGAATTTTTTCCTCTTAAAATTTTGGTTCAGCTCTCTCAGTTTCTTATTAAGCTTCTCCTTATATGTATCTATAGCATATAAGAAATTAAAATGAAAGAAAATCTAAAACAAAACATCTGTGCACAGACACGTGTCGCAAAGCCTGTCTCAAAAATAGTCTTTCCCTTCCACTTTTCTAATGCCTGCACAGTAAAAAAAAAAAAAAAAAAACTTTGCCATTCCACAGCCTATGGTTATGAACAAATTTTGCTTTTCAAAGTCAAAAAAGTGACAGGTGCAAGAAAAAATTAAACTCACTTAGTCAATGCAAGTTTAGAGTATCTCTAATGAATTGAAATTACTTCTCTGAGTCCCCCTTTCGGTTTGAAAGCCTAGAAATCACGATGATTTTCCTGTATTTTTTTCACCACATTATAATTAAGCTGCAGCATGTGACATCTCTCTATTCAGCTATTTTATCAGATGCTTATCAGCTTTTTATCAGATGCCTGCTAAATCTTGTAGCCAATGATGTACAACTGGCCAGCAAGACAAACCAGTCACAGCTCCACACTGTAGGTGCTGGTCAGCTGGAAATGTTAGGGAGAAAAACAAACAAACCAACCTTAGAAATACAACTTTTAACAGCAGGATACTACCAGTTTTCTCTCCAGGAGTCATGGCTGATATACCCAGCACAGCATCAAATCCTTGCAACAGTTTAAGTCATTCAAGCTCATGCACAAAAAGCCTGTTTTATTATAGAGGCACTGTTGGGACCATTAGTGCAGCTCAGAGCAAGTATTTCAGCTGTTTCTGTCCATACCAGCTCAGCAGAAGCTTTTCTAACCTGCACAGACAGTGTGACGGGCCAGGTCTCCCAGCTCACCACTGCTGTGCTCTAGCCAAGGGTACTGCAGAGCTGGACACATCCCCTTCTACCTCTTCCGAGATCACAGGGACAAGGACAGTACTGTCCTGAGAACCACAAAACACTGCAAGACCTTTAACCAGCGGGTACCGTGGGAAGGCACCATATATATTGCTCCCTAGACGTGACCTATGGCTTTTTTCTTTGTTTTTATTTTATTTTATTTTTTTCACCCTCCCTTTGATACAAGAACCTGCATCAGTTCTTTCTCTTCCTTTTTATTCTGAGTCACTTAACATAAACGTGATGAAGCAGTTTAGAATAGCCCTTTAATTCTCTCGCAAGCACCTGCACTATGTCATTTAGGCAAGGCACCGTGAGCCTGTTGCATTTTGCTTTCCTCTTTTTCTGCTATCCATAAGGTGAGAGATCTTTTCTTTTAGTCCTTCCTTCCAACCCCTGTCCCTCTTATTTCTTCTCCAAGGAAAATTCCCTGCAACCATACAGGAAGCTGCACTCCCAGGAGCTCAAGGCGACGCTATGTCCCTTCAAGGACATGCATTTGGGAATTTTAAGCTCTATTAATGGGTTAAATCCAAGTGACTTTTAAATTCAACTCATCACAGCTGCAGTACTTGTCCCTTATGTTAACATTACCTGCAATGCTATAATTACACTCCCAAATTCTGCTCCTATCTGTAAACTCACACACACTGTGATGGTTGTTCCAGGAGGAAGAGCTGATTGATGCAGAGTGCTGACTTCAATCACAATTTTTACATCCTTTGTATAAAATATTAAGTATTTCAAATAAAGTCACATATTTATAAACTTGATTAGTCTACAGCACTATTCCTTATCATCAACTTGTAAGTTTTAAAGTTAACTACAGAGAATAAACATTTAATGCAAACCATTGTAACTTGATAGTAAAAGTATTTGTTAAAGCACTATAAAAATGTTATGTTTAGGTTTTTACAGGCCATCATTAATACAGTAAAATGTAGTTATGCTTTTATGCCTTGTTGACTGACAAAAAAAAAAAAAACAGAATCTGAAGGAGACCATGAACCTTCCTTAACAGAAACCTCCAACAGGCCCATTCACAGAAATAACTTCTTCAAGGTTATAAAATACACCTGCAGTCAACAGTACTCATCATAAATAGGTTAGGAGTCAGCAGAGACATCAAAATCATAACGTACTATCTCCATAAGGTATATGGTTGCTACAGTTCAAAACAAGGAAAGATCTGACACCAGGAACAAAAGAACTTTCTTTTGTTTATTTTGTACAGCGAATTTAGAATAGCACTCAGCAGCTGGCAGCAAAGCTCACCACACTGAGTGGGTGGGGGTTTGCATGAGCATGAGGAAGAACAGGTATGTATGTCATTCCCCAAACTGCAGGAAATGTAATCAGATAGGAAACCACTGGAGATGATTTACTAAATTATTTATTTAAAGCTGTGTGGACACAATGACAGGTATCAGGGTTTTTATACACAGGTACTCTCAGGAAAGCAAATGCAAGCTACCTTCCAAAAAATCTCTTCCCCTTTCCCCCAAGAAGTCTAAGACTAAAAAGCAGACAGAAGCAGGCCTGTAAAACTGGTATTTTCCTCATCTTCCCAGAACCTTTGGATTTAAGGAGGGTTCTGATAGGCAGAGAAGCACCGTCTTAATGAGGGGAGGGAAGCTGCATGCAAGATGAAGCTGGGATGGCGTAGGGAACAGGCTGAGGACAGCGCAATGGGGCAGACTCGCGGGAAGGAATTTCGGGATGTCAGTGCCCAGTGGCGGCTCATCCACAGAGCTGTCACAGGCAAGGGGAAACTGAAGTGCAGAATTTAATAACTCGGAGAGTCTTTGTATTAAGCAGGGTTTAGGAACAGTGTATTTTGGAACCAAATCCTGAAGCAGTGTCAGAAGCTCTTATATCTAGTGAAGATCTTTCTCATCTCTTAAGTCTGATGATCTCCTGTTTTATTCTGCTCCTTGATTTTGAGCTAGTTCAAGGTTTCAGCTGCAGGAAATTGGAGGGACTGGATTAAGTATAGTGCTTGGCTTTTTCCTGTAAACCATGAGCCTTAGATGCTCAACTCACAAGTGTTTTGCACGCAGAACTGTCTGCGGTTGCAAAATGCTGATAATTGGCAAGTCCAAACTGTTGATAACAACTATTTATTTTGACCCAAAAAAACCAACCAAACAAAAAAAAAAAAACCTGTACATACCTGGAGGAGTCCAGGAAGAAAACCAGAACTACATGTCCCAATAGATTTCACAAGTCAGTCCCACCAGGGTAAGAGAAAATATTATACATGAATTATCACCCTAAAGGATCTTGCTGTAATTTCTGCTAGCAAAACTTCACAGAACCAGTTAATGTTAACATATATTCAGTACATTCAGTATCAGGAACTGTGTACACCTACCATCACATACGGGAGGCATAATAGAAGACCAACCTGTAATTAATGTCACAAAAGGGAAAATCTCTCAAGTGATGAATGCGGTAGGGCAGAAATCCCTAGAACTCCTCCACTTCTGCTGTCACCATCAGCTGGCATTTGTCAGAGACGAAATCTGAAGGCACAAGGGCCATAGTGCAGTCCAGTCCCACTACGATGCCAGTTTCTGCAGTGACTCTGGTCCACTTACGGCTCAGATCGCCCCGCAGTTTGCACATGAGCGGACACCATCCCTGCTTTATAATAATGCAATTTACCAACTAAGATGAGCATGGCCAAGTGAACTGCCAAGTCTGTGCTAGTCAGACCTTGGTTCTAATCTCAGCCTTACTAATTTCGTAAAAAAATGACCTGTTTTCCATTCTGCCTTCTACCTATCCCAGCCTAGGGGAAGAAGACTGGAATGAACGTGCACATCACAGGTGCTGTCATACAGTGGATAGCCAAGTGAGGAGGCCCCATGGCCTTCTTCATTTTCATTCAGCTTTTAATTACCCCAACACATTTCCTCATCAATGAGGGTACTCCAGTGCACACCAATTTTGGGAGGTGGTAACTGTAACCACCAGGACAAGGTTGCAAAGTAGAAACAAATGGTGATGCACAAGTGCACTAATAAACACCCAGCCTAACATGCCATGACTGTCACATACACAAACGCACATACACAATTCTTTTTGTGATTAAAATAAACCAAACATCTTATTCAATACTGATGCCAATCTGCTTGCAATGGATGCCCACCTGCAGCTGAGGGTTCTCCAGATTAACACAAACTACAAACCTCAATATTTCTATTTCTCATGTAGCTACACTTGAGAGAAGATCTGAGTTCATATTTCCAAATCCTGCTGCCTTGTTTTGTTTACAGCTTTTATATTTCTTGAGCTAAGTATATTTTGTCAATCACCTTAAAACGAATGACTCGTCAGCATGCTTAAAAAAAAAAAAAATTACAAGCCTGTACTGCAAGACTTTGAATACAAACAGCCGGCCTGTTCCTAGTCTTGGGCTTTACTGCAGAACAGCATGGCTCACCTTATCTTTAGAAATGGGATTTACGTTCCTGAACTCCTTTAGAAAATGTTACCTTCTTAACTGTGCACAATATATATATTACAGAGACAGTTTGTACAAATGAATGGAGTTATGTGGAAAACTGTCTAGGTCACGTCAGGGCTGGGGCTGTTCATCAAATGAACAGCCTGGGAGGTGCGTGCTGAGCGCATCGCCAAAGTCAAGTCCTAAAAACACTCTGCCTTTGCCAACGAGAAGTTTACAAACCATAATGAAAAATTGCAATGTTTACTTCTCTCCCCTTGAAGATGTGGCAGCTCAGGCGCAGGAGGGCTGTCATTTCTCATTACCCAAGAAGTCCCTGGCAGAAGAAAGAAGACAGCCAGAAGTTGTGGCTTCACAGCACCAGCTCAAACCTGCTTGACCAGTGCATTGTCTAAAATGAGGAAATAAAAGTATATATCTGCTTGCTTCACCTCTTGCACTTTATCAGAGCAGCAATAATGGTTTTCCATACTCCTCCAATCAGACCTATGGGAATCAGACCTTCATAAAGACCTTCTTTTCAAGCTCAGTCTTGGAAAGACTGAGCAGCATTTAGTTTCATCTTTTCATAGTGTTTTTAAGCCAAATAGTGTGTTTTGTTTGCTTATTTTTTGATTTTCCAGCACAACCGATCTTCCCTTCCTTAGGATTTTTACGAAGCACAAAGTCATCTGCATGAGAGCACTTTTAGCATTTAGCTGCCCAAGAGTGAAAGTGGGTTCTTATTCTCAAAAAGCAGAGATGGAACACCCCTGAGTCTGCCTCCACCACAACAGAACATATGCCACTTTTAATCAAACTAACTGCTTCTCTGTTTATTAATCTAAACTCCCAAACCAATCTCAGGATGAGAGGGAGGGAAATAAACAAACAAACCAAAACCAAACAAAATCTTAACAAGTTTACTGTGTCATCAAATAAGACTGCAGCTGGCTGCTCAATCAAAAATCTCTCAAAAAATAAAAGCAGACATTTCAGGATTTGGCAGGAGAGATGACTTTACCTACAGCCTCCAACAATGGCTGCTGACACTGACCCTGCAGCTCTCTGAAGATGGAAGTAGCCCCTTTTAGACTTCACATCACACTTATTTCCCCCTTTTTGCCTCACCAAGCTGCTTTCAGCAGGTCTACAGCTTCATTTAGAGCTGCTTGTGCAAATTTAATTGCAGCTGCTGGTAGCTATCAAGCCTGGTTTTCAGAGAAACAGCACCTTGAGCATACCTGGGAAAAGCAACATAAAGCTCCTGGGGAAAAATGCTTAGAATGAGCTAAGCTTCTTTTTCAAATATTACATGCAGCTCCCTACCTTTACTGCAATTCGTGTGTCTATATTAAAGATATGGACTTAACTTTGCAAAATGACTGGAGTTTGTGTGGAGTCAATAAACTTCCTCACATCTCCCTCCTTCCAAGCTTTGACCAGACCTGCATTCTCCAGGTGTGGGGAACAAGTGGTGGGACATTACAGTTCCCTAAAACCGTGATTGATCTTCACTCCCATTGCCCATTAGGTTCCAACAATGATTCAGGGTGTTAAAGACTGAGGCATTAGGAGCTGTAAGTGTTCATTAAGAGCACTGGGCCCCATGCTGGAATCAACATAAGGGAACAGCATGTAGCACCACATCGACACATATTTAGTTTTACAGTCATCTCAGACCAACCCAACACAATGGTGCATTTCAGCAGAATTGACTGAAATGTCTCCTTGAGTTAATGCTTATCTCCACACTCTGAATTCACCTTTCAAGAAATCACCGTGCCAATGGAGTTGATCTAGTGTGCAGGCAAGCACGCTGTTATTCAACATGCCACTTCAGAGAGGTTACGTCCAACTGGCTGCATGCAGAGAGCTGCCAGGGAAGCTTCGCTACAGAGAGAATTGTTCTTTGATGGCCCAAGAATTGGGGGCATAAGGAGAATAAAGTGCCCTGGGCATCCCTTGCATTGCACTGGGAGCTCTTCCAGCCCCTAGACAGTGAGGTGTTGCAGTCACCTGCATAGACATCGCTCTGCTTTGCAGCTCACGAGCAGCAGAGATTACAATGATTAACAAGGACACTGGAGCTGCTTGTAGGGTGAGCTTGCAGCCTCGGACAATGAGAAATCATTGTGATTAGCTAGTTACGATGATTAAAATTTCACAGGGTGAACAGAGATCCATGGACAGGCAGGTATAATGATTAAGTGGGTCATGTCCACCACCTCATCGAGGGGAGGCTTCAGATTCATGGGCAGCAAGACGGTTATTAACATGGCGACATCAATAGTCATTAACCTGGCTGCATCAACATTGTTCACAGAATGAACTTGCTTCACAGGGGGAGACAGGGAGAAAACGATTAACACAAGAACTTAACAGCACTCTCAGGGTGAATTAAGATGTATGGGCAGAGACAAGATTAATGCAAATACATCAGCACTGACCTCAGTGTGACCAGATTCACAGGCAGAAGACACATATTAACATTGTCTTGTCAAGTCAACTTGCCAGATGACTCTTCTTCACAAGGGCCAGAGAAGTGATTGTGCCTCCAGAATCCAAGGTTAAAATGTTACCCAACCTGGCAAGAAGTGAAATCAAGCTAAAAGAGGAAGCAATTATCTAGTCTAGACCGACTACCGGTAACTTCTAGTCATAGAAATGTTTTGATGCCAGTTGTCCAGTGCCAAATAGATCAAGTGGTTTGCAGAAATATTAGAAACCATGTTATCTATTTGGTCTCTAATGAAAGAGAGGACTTAAAATATTCACAAAGGGTTAAGGAAGGGCAATTTAATTCTGAGCATACAAACAAATCTAGGTGCTCTGCAAACTGAAGTTTCCAAAATTAGCACAAAGGCAGTGAGTAATAGCAGCATGATATGCTGCTTTTACACTCATATATGATAGAACATTGTATGAAACGTCCAGTATCGATAGAAGCAGTGGCAGATCCACATAATCCACATTCAACTACTCATTAAACTGAAAACTTGGCAGACCAAACCTCTCTTCACAGGAGAAATGTATCAGGGTGACTGATTACAGCCCAGCTGGGTTCTGCAGCTTAGAAGTACCGGCATTCCTGGCACTCCATGTATTTTGCCACCACCAAATGAGGGCAGGAGGGTAAAAAGGGGGAGGTAACAGTTGTTCTCTCTGCAACTGCAATACTTTTTTTTCTGGAGGGACCTTAGACTCAGACTTCAGAAAAGCTGGGGTCCAGTTCGTACCAGCGAATTCAAACATGTCACAACTATCTGATCTACGTTGACCCTTTCTCTGAGCCCTGCAGCATGCTCACTATGGAGTATGCATCACATTTGGAGATGCATTTTAAAGGCAACAAAACTGGCAGAAACAACAAGGCAGGGAACAAAAGCTGCTATTAAGTGCCTGGAATCAGTTTTTCCTATAAACTGTTTTTTAACCACTGTAACTATTAGTAAAACTTTTGTTTCAGTATTCTGGCCAATTGTATACCAATAGGCTTCCTAAGGCCTGCAAATTTTCTGCAAATAGAGAGCAATGATCTCAGAGATCCAATCTTGAGACCAGGAGACAAGCTAAGAAAAGGTCAGCAAGGGATTAAAGTGTCAGGAAAAGCTGTCTCCTACAGGTTGGTTACAATGCAATTCTATGTACAAACAGCTAGCTAATTATTTCTTACTGTGTATCAGCTAAGGCTAACCTGATTAAAATCATAAATCAGTCAGTGCCTCTGTTTTTATGCTGTGAGGATCCATGTCTGTGTTTGCATATTAATTAAGATATGCTAAGTAATCAAAAATGTTTGCTAGGAAAAGAAAATCAATTGTAACCTGACAGAAGCAAACACAAGAGCATGGTACACCAATTTTTCAAAAAGCTTCTTATGTTTACACTGTATCATTTGAAATTATGAGCATTTTCAAATGACCTATGATTTTCTTACATCAGATGTTAAGGAGAAATTTACCTGTCATTTCTGTCCCAGGACTTGTTTCTACTTGATGGCAAAATAACAGGAAGGATGTTGTCAGGCCAGAAGGCTGCATAACTTAGTGAGTTCCAAAATTTTTTTTTTTTGTCTGTTTTTCCCCTTCTGCTGCGCAATATCAGATTAATGTCACTGTTCAGCAAAGCCTAGAGTATTGATGTTGAAACATTAAAGCTATTTCATCAATAGCAGGTTTGGAGAGAGGTCATTTATGGCCATTAGAATAGAAGAGCATTTATTCTGGGTATCAGAGAAATCCCCATGGGTCCTAGAGATCATGCTGCAATCTCCCTAATGCCATTAATATAATGGCCTCTTTCTTCTTTATTAGACTTTTATGGCTAAGTAGGATGTAAGGAAAACTATCAAGTCAGTGGAGTCCTGCACCCTACCGTTGCTCTTGTCACAGGGTCCATATGCTGTTCTCTGTTGGCTCTCTTGTGTGAGAAACAGCGTTCATTAAGTGATCTAGCTGAGCCTTTTCTCCTAGCAGCTACAGCATGCTGCAAGGCTAATACTTCCCGCAGCACGTTAAAATACCTTGCCCTGGTTAGAGTGCACAAAGCAGCCGCAAATGCCCTATTTCGTCTTATCCTCACGTTGCGCTAATTCAAGCGGGAGCGCTTAGGCTTGGGGTATGTTTTTCCCCATTTTTCTCTGGGCCTAGGACTGTCACGGCTCAGCCAAGTGCAAAGGCTTGAGGCAGAATTACGTCTCCATCCAAGTGCTGCCTGCAGCCCCATTGCAAGATGTGAAAATCGTTCCCATCAGGAAGCCAGGAGCCTTTCTAAGCAGTGCTGCCTGAGGAACCATTCCTCACCACCTACCTGCAGCTGAACCCAGACACCTCCGTCTCCCACCCCTACTGCTCCTGCCCCATTTTCACACCAACCTGAAACACTGCTAGACTTGCAAACCCTCAGTCCCCTTTTTTTTGCTTTCTCTGACATGATAAATCACAGGTGAAATCAGTGTCAGTTAAGTCTGTACAAAAACGCCAGACAACAGGTCATGCTACTGGGCCCAGTGACAGTGACATGTCCCAGAGAGGTTTATGCAAAATACTATGCTAATTAAGGCAGGAGGTGTATATGCCACATCTCTCCATCTGCAAGCAAACAAGAGGTGTAGATACATTTGGAGGATGCTGCTGGAAAAGCAGCACCAGAAAGACAGATGGGTTGAGCCCGAAGCAAATAGTTAATCTCCCAAAATGACTATTTCCAAACTAAAAATTTTGCCCCCTCCCCCTGTCTGCAATAACTGCAGAGACTCAGCTCCCTGTCTGCTCAACACATGGCTCCCGTGACAGCACCGTCCTGCAGGGCAGTTTTGGATTGACTAATGACATTGCCTGTGATCAGGGTGAGGCTCTTTGTTCAGCAGTGGGCTTGTTTCTGCCAGGAGATTTCAAATGGGAAAAGGCCTGTGAAGATCAAGAGGAATAAATTTCAGGCTTGGAATGCAGCCATTTTACTTATTGCAAAATGCCCGACTCCAGTACAACATTGCAATCAGCTACTTGTAAGACAGGTCCGAATGGAAAGACCAAAGGAAATATCATTGTCCATTATGGATGGACATAAAATTAGAACCTTAAGGAGAGTTTTGCTCATAAAATAAAAATGTTTAAATCTTTTACATTCTTTAGTGCTTTTTCCCCCCTAGCAGGGTACTTAAAGTGCCCTGGAGAGAACACTATTTCTAATCTTCAACTCCTGCTTTAAAAGTTGCACTAACCAAGCAGGGAACAGACCCATTTCAAACAATCTAGTTAAAAAAAAAAAAAAAAAAAAAAGGGCAGATAGAATATCAGGTACATTCCTGTAGCAAGGCAAGAAACCTGCAGTCACTTCAAGGACATCTTTATGCACAGGAGAAAAAATAGAGAATAAGGTGGGGGGGGGGGAAGAGAAACAGGCTAAATTCATCAGCTAATTATTCACTGTGAATTATTTACTTGAATGTAGTTAATTAAGAAACACTTTTAACACGAACTTTTTCTTTTTTTGTTTTTTTGGGGTTTTTTTTTGTTTGTTTTGTTTTTTTGTTATCACTGAAAATTAAGCTTAATGAGAAACCTTCGCAATGACACAACTCTGATGGGGGCAGGCAGATGTAGGCCTGGCTGCAGATGTACCTGTCCTGCCAGACGTGAGCCAGCTCTGACATCAAAGCTGACCAGCTATATTAGTGTAGCACTGGGCCTGGGTTTACATGGCCAGACTCCCACGTGCAGATACCAATGTGGATATCACCCTACGCACACAAACGTAGTTCAAGTTTAGAGGTCGCTTACACTGAGCAGGTCAAACATTAGGCAGAGAAATACGGCTATATCCAAATATGCTGGGTTAAAAGTACCCCACGTTTCTCAGAAGAAGAAGCTTGTATTACCAGATGCACAACTCCTGGGGCAGCTAAACCTTGTTTGGAGCAGCTAAGTGCTATTGCAATACAAATTAAATGCAATTGCAGTAGCTGACAATCTAGACTGAAAGCTAATGTACCAAATATTTGCATACTTTAATGAAAAGCTGCTAGTTACTCCAAATCCAGGCTTTATATCCCTTTCCTTGGTCTACTCTTTGCATTGCTTCCTGCTTAGGTTTAAGCAACTATCTGACCTCCGCATCTTTTCTCACTGGCAAGATACAACAAGGAAAGCTCCTGAGCAAGGATAATTTTGCCTGCAAGATGATTACAATTTGCAGAAGGGCTTTCACAGGGTAGGGTCACAGAGCATCCACCTGCCCTTCCACACATGCAAACAGTGCAACAGCGTCCTGCAGAGCCACATGGGCAGCACAGCCCAGGGACACCCGCACATGGACAGGGGAGAGCAAGGCCTCTTTGGGGCAAAATGTCCTCTCTCTGCCTATGCCTTCAGTATGCAGCAATTTAATATCCTGCTATGACTGACAGCTGTGGAATGAGGAAGATAACACCATTTATAAGCCATAGACTTTTCCTCCATGCATTTCTCCAGCAGGGACTGTATCACTTAGAGAATGCCACTGCAAGGTTTCTTTTAAAGCATCCCCACAGAAAGGAAAATACATTATTTTAGTAAGTTATCCTGAAAACACTATTTTGACCAAGCTGAGCATGTCCTGCAGTTGCAATACAGATCTTACTGATCTCCACTGTTTCCAGACAGATAACATGCACCACAGGCTTCACACACATAAAAGACCAGAGCTATGAAACCTTTGGAGCATGAGCCAAAAGTCATCTATCTCCCCTCTGAAAAACAAACAAAGAAAAAAGCAGTAGTTATTCCAATGCAATTAAGAAATATTTGTCTTTTTCAAACATGGTCTTATTCAAAAGCTAGAAGCTCACTGCAAAAGCTGTGGATGATAAGTAAGCTATAGCCTATATTTTATATCGGGTGGTAATAGATGAACCTAGGTCTTTCTGGAATGAAAAATATCTGTTTAGGGATGAAGAGCTGAATTATCTGTAACATTTTACATCCTGATTTCTCCAGCTGCTGAGCAGGATTGTATAGTCAGTGTCTGAATTAGCTTTAAGACATCCTAAGATCATAAGATCAACCTTCCTTGAACATTTCCCCTTGGTGATCATCCAGTATGCCACTTTGACACATCTGTTTGTGCCTATCAGCAGCAAACAATCTTGCTTGCTAAATTAATACAATTACATATATCGCAAACAATTTTTCACAATTTCTCATGTATACTATATCACAATTCCTCATTTATGCTGTAATTTATATAAATGTTTTGTGATTCCCTTGGAATTCTGGCATGTATTTCGGATTGTAATGACCAAAATAATGCAGACTGACAATCCCCAAAATAACTATGCATTTCAGAATTTGATTTTGGGGACTGTTTTAGACAAATATTTGCTTTCTAAATAGTATTGCATTACTAAAGCTTGAGCACCAAAACATTTGCAGAAAGCAAACATGAAATCAAAATTGACCACTGATTACAATCAAATGTAAAATGATACTTTCTACTCATATTGCTCACACCACTTTAACAATGTAGCTGCACCTTTCCATAACTGTGTCACAGCAAACGTTAACATAAAGCAAGGCTGGTGTCTAAGACATTGCTCCTAGGCATAATTTATACTCATTCATAAACTTTGGAGCATATTTTTCTCTCTCTTTTTTATTTTTATTTATTTATTTATTTTTAGATAGCATAATGCCTTTCCCTACTTTCAAATTAAGTATTTTAATGACATTCTGCTAATGCCACAACTAACCTATGATATGTCATGGTTTTAGTTTTTTCTCTACCACCAAACAAGGACACATTAAATAATAGAACTTTGCTCACATGTAGTTATTTCTTACTGTCAGAGTGCATAGTAGCCCAATGCAAAGAGATGAAGAAGCTTCTTGTAAAGCCATATTAAGGCTTATCATTCATCAATTCAAGAGGCGATAGCTGCTCAAAGATTTCCTTTTCCTGCAGGCTCCAGTTTAAGAAATGAAAGCCTCACTCTCAGACTATCCACAGAACACGTTTCAAGCCTGACACAACAGCCAGGTAGAATTTGCAAAATTTGGGCCGTATTTGATGTGCAGCTTAGCTTGCACTTGCTTAATACTTAAAAACTCCTTCAGCACAGGAAAACATCTACATACTCAGTATGCTTATATACTGCTTTCTTTTGCTGGCAATGCGTTACTCACTTGCATCTACTGCATTCTTCAGCACAGACACTGAACTAATAGTACTTACTCATTCCTTTGAATCAGACACAACTACTACACCAGATTCAAATTCTGTTCTTGTCTAAGCTCTGCTACTAAAGGATTCACAACTCAGCCCTTCTCTATATTTTCTGCATATTTGTAACTAAGATTATATATGAACACTCTATGTTTACCAAGCACTATTCCTGACAGACTTTAAAACTACACGAGTTTAAGCAGCAGGATGTGTCAACAAACATTATCCATTGCATATACTTTTGTCTTGGAGGAAAAAAATAAGGGGGGGGGGGAAGAAAATTCCTTATTAACTTCATGCCTATATTCCACATCAATGAATAAATCTGCTGGAGCCACAGGAGATCTTGCTCAAGTTTCTTTCATTCAGATTTACTGAAGATATCATTATGTAGGCAAATGAAAATTGACTCCCCTAAGAAACAAAAATAAATAATAAATAAAATAAATAATTATCAGAAATAAAGGCACTATTTTACAAAATTTACTATGACTTTTTGGTGTAAATAAATGGCTCTGCTCTACTACCTTAAAAACAGAGGCACAATCTCTTCAACATCTAAGGTTTCTGCAGTGTAGGATCTAACAGTAAAGGAGAAGGAAAAATGCTTTGTCTCTGCTGGCTGCTTCCTGTAAAGGAATGTTGAAGATTGTATTTTGTCTTTCTTATCCGTAGGAATATAAATGCTTGCAGAAGCAAAAAGTATTATCTAGCACAAACAGGCAAAATGCAAATTGTCTCTTCATCCTACCATGTTACTTTGCCTCAGTCCTAAATACCACAAATCTTTTCTATTTTAATCCCAAGCTATCACGCTTTTTAAAGAAAATACCCCCAGTCCTGCCCGGAACACTTTCATGGAATCTGACCCTGCTTTCCCCACGCCTGACCACCAGCACACAAAGCAATCAGTGACGCTCAGAGGTGATGGCTGGATAGAGAGAAGCCCACGTTTGTGTCTAGTTGGGTTGGATTTGCATCTGCTGTTTATAGCGGGAAGATTCTGGTGAAAAAGGTACTTGGACGACACTTCAGAAACTCACTCGCATCCCATTCTGCTCCCAGGCAAACTACCGGGTACATCCAACAGCTTGGGCACACTCGCTAGTCCCCTTTCCATCAGCAGTGGAGACAGACTTCAAGAGCTGGAGGTGCTAACAGACAGTTGGCAATTAATTTGAAACAGATCCTGTAAATCTGTTGTTTTAAAATTTGGTAACTAATTTGTATTCAGAAGCTATAATATCCCTGATCACAGTATTATGACAGTTTCCTCTTAAAATCCCTGAAGCTTTAATTGAAAATAATCAGCGGTGGAAGTTGTTTTAACAGTCCACATTCGCTGACATAAACAAACACAAGACTTGAAAGCTGCGACTGCTTCTGTTTGCATCTGCGGCTCTCTCACCAAAAGGCATGTTGTTGATTCCATTTATTCCAAGTACAGAATAAATGAATGCTTAATTTGGAAGCCTATAAATAATGAGCATGCTCAATTACAGCAGCAGCATCTAAAAGTAGGCTTGAAATTATGTTCCTGACACACAAATGCTATTATTGAGCATTTCTATATGCTAAGCCCCAGATATACCCACTTGGAAGTTCATAAGTAAGAGTATTTCACCTGCTTCAGGACAGCGCCCCATCTACTGCAGGCACTAATAGCTCCAAATAGCACAAAGGTTCTTTATGCAATATCCTCATTGACGAAATAATCCCTCATTGGTTCTCAGAGACAGCATTAAACACAAGGTGAATTTACTGCTATAGGAAGTGCCGACTGAAGAATGATGCCTTTATAAAAGCTCTTATTACTCCAACCAGAATATGTGATCTGGGGGGTATCTGACAAATTCAAAATATTTAAAACAATCAATAATAGTGAGAGATGCCCAGGTTGTTACTGCTGTCCTGAGTGACAAGCTCCTAGAGCAAACTCCTTGCCCAAACTCCTTTCTCAGGTAAAGACAAATAGTTCTGGCAAACTGAGACATGGAACAGGTGGGCAGTAGTAAAGACAAAATTCATGTCCCTTCCTCTTTGCAAGCTCTCTGGACTCATGGAATAACAGGATGCCGCATACAGCAATCAAGAAGCCTTAACATACAAGGCAGGATCAATCCGTACTTCTTTACTCAATCTTTTTCTGCTTTCTACCAGCTTCACCTTTCTTCATTACAAAATTGTACAAGAAAGATCTGACTCCTCAGACAGAGATTAACATACCATCTCTTCGTTTTCCTATATTCCAGTACCTACCAAAACACTTGGAAGTTGACCTAGCACTACTGAGCTTGACTGATGGTTTCTTCACCCAGCCCAGTGGCTGACAGGCCACCCACCATAAGGAGATTTCCAGAAAGCGCTGGAGAGAGGAAACATGACTCCCGGTCAGCTGCTAAAGCATCGGCTACTCCGAATCCAATTGCAGCCTGGGAAGTTGTAAAAAGTAAGTTAGAGTCACTCGCCATGTTGAGGAGAGGATGCGCAGAGTTGACAGGATCACAGCAGAGCCCAGCACAACTCTCCTTTCATAGCACACACATCAGAGAACGTTTCTTGAAAGCTGCAAATTCGCAGATAGCTGATAAGTGCTTGGCTCTCCGAAATGTGTTTGTGCACATGGCGGCAAGAAACATGGGACAGAAAGATCCTGTGCTCTAACAGGTTCTTTTCTTTGCCAGTGTAATTTTGACAACCCTATGTACAGTTTCTAAACCTAATCCACAAACACAGTTGCATTTAATTGGCTAGCAGTGTTTTCTCCCTCCTCTTGCCACATGCCTAGCCTTAGGCCAGCTATTGCAGACAGGGCAGCTGCCACGTTGGAGCCAGATCCCAGATTTTCTTTGCTTCCAGGAGATTGGTGATAGCACAAAAAAGTGGCATAGTTAGATTCTCCCCTTTCTTTCTCCCTCTCTGACCTCCCAGAAGCACGTCAGACAGCATTTCTGCCACACTTCCTCATGCTTTGCCAGGACTGGATACAGTTGAGGCCCCTTTGCTGGCTGCACTGCTTAATACTAAACACAAATCCCTCTGTTTCCTTTCCCTTATTCCTTGACCTCTGTTTTCCCATCTTGTAATGAGGTGGTGAATACATACTTATGTGCATTAGAATGAGGTGGTAAATGAACATTTACTTGCATTCTTGACTTTTAAATTTCCGTACCCTATTTTAACACGGAGATCACCAGTAGCTTGTAATTATTTTTAGGAAGGCTATACTAATCTTTCCCATTTCTTCTCTGCACACGCAACCACCTTCTGCTGCTCAGAATTCAAGTGCAGCCAAAAGACCCATAATACAGCAGATGCCAGATGGCACCCAGGCCTCCAACAAAAGAAATCAAGCTTCTTTAAAGACACAGAGTAACAGCTTCCCCTTTACATTAGAAGGCACCATCACAGGGAGGTACCAGTGCAGGGGAGAGAGCTAAACAGCACAGAAGGTCTGGGATGCACCACAGCGTTTCTGCAGACACAACTCTCACAGGATGCACAGGTTTCATACTCAAATTTGCATTTCCATCCTGCATGCTGAGGACCTCACAGGGAAAGCACTCCAGCAGTGGGGGCACGGGGCAGGGAGCACAACCCATTAGCCACAGGCTGGGGACAGTTCGGAAATTCTTGAGAACTCTTCCCATCTTCCTCCCAAGTACAAAATATAAGCAGAAAACCTGCAGAAAGAAGCTAGAATTTCTGGACTCTTAAACAAGAAAAAGGACATTTACTTTACAAAAAAACCTGCCCTTTCCCCTCTCCAAGTGATTACTTTCCATTTGGTTTAGATACATACCTGCATAGCTCAATTCTGTGCCACGGACAGATAGAAGATCGTATACCTTTCACTAACATTTACATTTATACGTAACAGAAGAGCGAGCTGTACAGCAAGAACTCCAAGTCTTAATGCTTGAACAATACAAATACCTACACGGGATTTCCTCTCCCGAATTGTACAGCTTACATAGCCTTCCACGAGCTGAAGAGCAGACATGAAAATCCCTCACTTCTCAGCAATCCTATCCCTGTTGGCTCAGCCTTTTTGCATTTCAAGATGTAGGAAAAAAAGACAAGCAAAAGTCAAATTTGTTTTCTGGGGAAGTTAGGAAGGCAGAAAGAGAAATAAAAGTGGGGAGAGATAAGAGCAAGGGGTTGAAAGAGGCCCTTCTTCTCCCAGGATTGCCTGAGGGTGGGCAGGCAGCAGGGAGGATGCACAGAGCGCGCGACTCAGAAAGTCAAAGGGAATGGCTGGTAATGAATGACGACCCTACAGAACTGAAGTAATCACAGTAGACAGGGCTGTCATATTTTATCTGTGTACAGACTTTTAATTTCAGAGGATCTCTGCCAGTCATGTTTTCTAAGACATTCCCAAACACCACTGCAGTGACCTTGGAGCTCACTTACACGGGAAGCTCTCGCAAAGCACCTCCAAATAAACCCCTGTATGTAAACTTCATGCAGTTTTGTGATCCACCATTGCCACAGCAGAAAGGGAAGCCCTGGGTAACAATAGCTACAGATTTTCAAGCAGTCTTTCAATAAACATTTAATAGGATATTTGTATTCTCTAACATCAAATCTATAAAACTGCTTCAAATGTAAATCCTGGACTGTAAGAATTCTACCACATTCACATCTCTGGATCTTCTAGCCAGAATGCAGTGAAAACATTTTTAATCATCTGCATATGTCGCTACTTATCTAAAAACTAATCCGAAAAATTTAAGGGCATTTTTTAAAAAAAATCAAAATTTTACTGTGCTCTAGTCTTTATGTCTAAGGAAGAGTGCAAAACGTCTTTAGTTTCAATAGATTTACAGTTTCCTTAGACTGAGTTCACACTCCAGACCTCCCTTCTGCAGCTAGAATGAACTACTGATCCCTCAAACTATAGTTGAGGAAACTTGGGCTCAAAAGAGATTTGCAAAATTTTTATATAGTCTGACTATCCTGACACTCCAACTGGGAAGGCACTTTGCAATCCTGGGAAAAAAAGTGAACATGCACACACTCCTAAAGGAAAAGTTTCACAGTAAGAAGATGTTTTCCTATGTGCATTCAGGATGCACAAGTGAGACAGAAGATGAAAAGTGATCTTGGCAATTTCTGCAAACTGGATACTGGATTCAGCAAGCCAAAGGCAAAGCTTCATATTCTAGGAGCACTAAGACCAGCTACAGAATTCTCCTTCACTGCTTTTCCCTTCACCTTGCAAAGCACGTGAGCAGGGGAGACTTAGGCATCAGCATCAGAGAAAGCAAAGGAAAATTGTAATTCCAGGAGGAAATTGTATGATGCCACTCTTCGACTATGAACTGAGTGCTCATAACTTTCATTGCCAACAGTCCATAAAACTTGCTGTCAAGTACTCAGCCTCCAGAAGGCAAAGAAAGCGTCAAGAAATGCTTTATGCTGTTGCTAATACACTACAAAAAAAACACCACACACAAAAAAACCCTTGATAACCAGATCTTGATAAGCAGGGAACAGGCTAGCATTCTCTGGAAAGAAATTTGTCTGAGACTGTAATGGCAATGTAAAGAAGGCATTTGATTTGTGTAAAAAAGCATAGATTGAAACAAGCTCCACAGACTAGGGGGTTTTAACAATCAAGAGATCCAGACAGATGGACAAAGTTGTTTCCAGCCAGCTCCCTGATGGAGAGACTATGGGCAGTCAAAATCAGGCAGACAGCAAAGGTCGTGTTTCCCCCACTCTGCTCCAGCTGAGCTAGACTTGTCCCTTAGATAGATGCACTGGGTTGTAGCATTTTCCTTGCTGATCTATGATTCAAACAAGTACTGCCTCAGGGCAACTTTAGTTTGTGCTTGGGTGCCCACAAGCCCAAGAGACCACAAGGGCGGACAGAAACTGCTGCAGGACGCCTGTGTGCTTTTCCTAAAACAATGCCCTTGTTATTATTTTTTTTCTTCTATATCTTTGAAGAGGGAGAATGTGCAGACCTGCACCACCTAGCCCTTCCCCTTGGCCCAAGTAAATTCTAGCTTCCGTGCGATGGAGAACAAGGCCTCCATGTGAAAAGGAGAACATGTCCCTAAGCGAGTCAGCTAGGAGGGAGCACAACCCACAGGGGCGCAGCACAAGGGCAAAACTGCTGCGACTATTTCGGCAACATTTTAGTGGCACGCAAAAAAATATGTAGAGACCAAACAGTTCTTTTAATGAAACAAGAGCCTTAAAATATGAAAGAAATAGAATGATCTGCCCGTATATAAAAAACTAATTTCTCACTAAAATCTGGCTAGAATCAAAACAAACCAAAACAAACAAAAACCACCAATCTGAAAAACCTGAAAAATCTTAAGATAAAACATTTTTCAATGCTAAGTGGAATTTGTGAAGCACCACTCACCTAACCTGCTGTAATAAGCTGCTCAATAAACTACATGAAAACGTATTTTATGTACTGATAGTATCTCAAAGTATGAAAGGTGTTGCAGTTGTTCAGCAATCAGTTACCAGCTGGATTATGGTCCACTAATGCTGCTAGGTTTCTGAAAGACAGAAGGCAGCTTTTCAACCATTTGTTATTTTAATGATGAGGAATCTCACCATAAGCCTTGTTAAAACTTCATTTAATCCATTACAAAAGAAACAAAGACATTTAAAAGTGAACATAAAAAAATCTCAATCCATCAGAGCAGAAATTATATGGTCTAGGGAAGCTTTAAAGGAGCATTCACAGAATAAAATGGCCCTGCTAATTAAAGGGCTGTATCTTTTCATATTTGACATTTAGGGACTATCTTCAACAGGGACTGAAGTGCTCAGCACGATGGCACTTGTAATGACAAAGAGAAACAGAGAGAACCTTTACAAACTTGCAGTAAAATCACTCCATCCATTCCAAATATCAGCCAAATCTCTGCAAGGGTGGTTTCACTGAGCTGTATTCAGAAAATGTCTCAGAGGAAGCAGACGGTACAACCTCCCTGTCCCCAGATCACGAGGAAATGCTCCCTCACTACCATCTGCACCTCTCTATAAGGTGCACCCTATAGAGATCACATCCTTGGTTTAGCAGCCATCCTCAGAGAAAACCCAGCTTCAGAAATTTGACTGGGATGCTCAGAAAAGATGTAAAAATCCATCTAAGAAATTTAATGTAGAATCCAGGGAACTGAGTGCCTGATTTTTCTATGCAATCTGAGACAGGCCCTCAACAAATGTGGAATAATCTGAATACTTCCTCTGTGTGTGTGTGTGTGTGAATATTTCCTTTTAAACTGCTAAAATCCATCTCAAAAAGCAGTTAAGGTTAATTATAGCTGCCCAGCTTCCTTCCCCCAAAATTGCATTCTATACTGTTGAAGAATGCCATCATTACAGTCTATTAAGTGAGTCCAAAGATGTCCACCTGCACAGACTGCCTGCTGGGAACTGGAGAGAGATAAAAATGTGTTGCGCCTCTTTGCTCTTAACTGATATACAAATGTCAGACCAAACCCCTGCTCTTTCAGCTGATGGGAAGAAAAATGGTCGAAACTAATTTTCATTTAAATTTCTTAATGCACTATACCAGCTGTTTGTCATATCCTGACACACTGTCATGTTGTTTTACAGCGTGATGTATTGTAACATGATATGATGTGAACATATTTCATTCAGAGAAATGCACTAATGCCTTGAGACTCTTGAGGACGAGACAGGTAGTTACATTATTTCTTAGCACTTGATCTAGATTTATTGGAACAGGTAGAAACACAACATAAACCACCTGTGTTCTTTTCAGGCTATTCTGGAAAGCCTCACCCCATTCACTTTCAACAGTTATAATACAGAGGTTTCTGAAACTTCTCCTGAATTAGACACTCCAGTAAAAATAATCCGTGGCTAGAGTGAAAGCACCTACCCACACTTGCAAGCAGCAAGCTCATATACATCCCACTGAATGTAAAAAGCATTTGATCCAGCCATATATGGTATGAATTTTTTGCAAGATAAGCCCAAATAGTTTCTACTTAAAAGAATCAAGAATAAACTCTCCTGAAGGCTCTGTAAAGTTTCCAAATCTTATCCTTGTGTTCCAGGAAGGAAGATTTTACTTGCACAAGTTCATTTATACATATGCAGGGGAAGGTGTTACTCATATATATGATGGCAGCAGTATATTACACTTCAGAAGTAGACATATTTACATTTAAGAAATTTCCTACATGCCAAGTTTATTTAAAACATTCTTCTGTGTAGCAAAACACAGAGAAATATTCAGTTACAATATGCTTGTTTTAACAAATGGTTTTGGAGAAAAATAGGTTTACAGATCTGTTTCGAACCCCCATCTTCATTAAATGTGGCCATACATGATCGACCAAAGTAAGCGCCTCGGGTGAGAGCTGGTCATTCAGTCCACGTTGTCCCCCACTGTAAGCAAAGCTAACAACTACAGGTATTTGCAAAGAACAACTGCCAAAACCAAGCGTTTGTCCACAATGGTCTGCAAAACTGTTCCCAGCGATCCTCGGCTGTGGTAATATCTCTATGGCCTGGAACCCAGCCAAGAAAAGGGGCCCATATTTTCCCAGTAATTCCCAGATAACTCCTTGAACTGCAGGTGAAACTTTACAATTGATTTAACACAATCCATATCCTCACTAAGATGAGCTGTCATACCTCTTGCAGCCATCAGTAGCAGTGTCTATGCTCTCATTGCTCTAGGGTGAACAGTGAATCGGGTCAGCCTGCTACCGTAACAAAAATGTTTTTTTTTTTTTTGCAGGTCTCATTTTCAGGTAGACCAATGGACAGATAAAACTCATTGTGAGACTGCACAAATGCTAATCTGATAGAAAAAGTGAGAGGAAATAACGTGGTTGGCAGCATGGAAAAGAAGAACTACTCTTTGATCATTATCTTCCACAGAAACTGAAACACAAAAGCACAGGACCGAAACCAGATAGGTTCTATCCCCAGGTATTTCCAGGAGAAAATACATGCATTGCGTGCTTATTTTTCAAATTAAAGAGTGCTTTGTGAATGATAGTTTGAATTTCAATCAATTACTGCTATAGCCTTCTACATATTCTTTGATTTCAGTAACTGGACTCATCTCTCCTTGTGCCAGTAAACTGAAAGCTGACAACTATTGAAAGAGTGCTCTTCTACTCTTGCCAAAAGTAATATTTAAGATTCACAAACAGGATTTCTAAAATACCTACTGGGGTTTGGCTATAAGCTGAAGAAAGCAGCAGTATAAACAACATTCTTCAGTTTGTGCAGCCCACAACAGTGCTGCCCACTTAATCCACAAAGGATATTGCCTCTCATCTAATTGAATAACTACATTGGTTATACATGCACCAGAGGATCTTTGGATCTTTAATATTCATGTTTTCACTGAAGTAGACAATGATTTTCAGATAGTTATCAAACGATTTGCTTCAATGAAAGCCAATCTCCAGCCCTGCTAATAGCAAATGTTTACGAAGGTGGTCAATGAATGCAAAGCTTCTTGAGGTGCCACATAAAGCCCCCCATCAATCTCCTATCTCTAATCCCCTTTTACAGTGTAATCCAAAGTAAGTGGATTAATCATGCTGATTGATATGATGCAATATAACTCTGTAGGTTGTGAATATTTTCAAGCAAAGGTACAAGAGACACTCCCCATTACTGAGGAGTCCCCATTAAATCAGCACATCCTACTGGGCACCAGATTCAGCAGGACATGCTAGAGGAGAACCTCTGAAGGCAAGGTCAGAAACTTTCTGAATTAGATGCATGCAAAAGTAAAAGTCAGGAAGTAGCTCTGCAACAAGGCTGAGCTTCACACTCGAGATTCACACTGTTGTCAAGGGGAAAATGGAAAGTCTTCACCAGAATAACCATTTTAACTTTCATTCATACAAATAACGCTAGAGGTGGGCTCTGAAGGCAGCAAAGTAATGTCAGGCCCAAAGTCAATCTTCTAGCTTACTCCATATGCACTAGCATTCATTCAGCTGTACACTTGCCATATGATTATTGAGCTATAAGGAGTCAAGCGGTATGTTCTGATCCTTCAGACTTATGTCTGTAGTGGGGCTGTCTGAAAGGGACGACACAGCAGAATTGGAGAAGTTAGCTACATTGCCGAGATACAGAAAGAACAACAACTGTGCTCTGACACATCTGTCCCTTCCAATCCAGAAAGGCAGATTTCTCTGGCTGAGTGCACTCGATAGAGTTGCCAGCCACACCTACCATGCAGACTACTTAGTTCGGTGACATATTCTCGCCATCACCTGCAGAAATGCCCTGATTCCCCAACAGCAGTTGCAGAATTTGACTGTAGCTGACAGTAGACTGCAACATCCAATAGAGTTGTGTGGAGTGCCTGAATGCCTAAGGACTTCTGTCATGTGTCAGTGCCATCTATGTTAAGGGATCCATTAGGAGTGCAATGATCTAAAGAAAGGTCAGCTGTCATAACTAATGCCAGAAGTGTCACCTTCACTTAAAACCATTTTGCAGCAAACTCCCTAGCTAACTAGATGGTGCTGATATCCTTATCCTTGTCTTAAGGCCAATGACACATCACTAGGATGGCACACATGTAAAGACGTATGCTGTTGCATTGCAAGAGCTAAGCCTTTTGCAGATGAGTCTCAAAGTCCAACAGCAGTGCCGCCATCCCTGCTACTTCTTTTATGAAGTACTTGAAGGTCTTTGGACAGCACAGGAGCTGGGAGCCAACAGAGCTGTGCAGCTGAAATGGTAAAGCATCACAGAAAAAATTAAAAGTTTCTAGGTAAAAGATAACATAAAGCCTATTTCTCTAGGTTCCCTTGTTAAATTTCCTACAAGGGACAATAGTTCTGCCCACAATCAGGAGAGGAAAACAGGATGCAATACCACAACAAATTAAATCAGAAATAACTGCAAAAAAGTTAGCTGAGTTACAGCATGAAAAGCCAGATTAGAGACAAAGCAGAAACATCATGGTGGAATTACTGTTCCAATGGATGAACTTGTATGCTTAAGGTAATCCAAGTTAGCCTGAAGCTTGCTTCTTTGAAACTGTGAAAGCTGCTCTGAGGCTTGGAAAGCATTAACGCAAGTTGATTCATCTTCAGTTGACAGAGCCAAGGTGTTAACGGCAACACACAACTGCAGTGTTAAACATGAAGGGTTAAATTCCAGCTATCATTGCAAAAATTTTAACTAATCTCAGCAAGACTGATATGATTTAGGTGGCAACTATCACACTACTACGTGTGGCAACTATCACTCTATTAATTACTATGCATTTTAAAAAATACAATTAATGTTTCATAGTTACCATGTAATTCAAAAATAACAGGATTTTAAAAAAATAACTAAATTCTCCTCAGTAGAGGCAAGGTTAATGTTTGAGCCTGGTTCCTGTTTTATTTGGATTATTCAGATAGCAAGATGTGCATAATAATTAGCATTGGTCCTCTATTTGAGTAACAGTGAAATAAAGACTTAAATAAGCTACTTTACCACAATAACATCTGTTAAATGGTCCTTTGAACTAACTCTGTAAATTATGAAATTAAATTCAAAACATAGGTGCCTCATCAGAACAGACTACGTCTGCATCAAACTGCGCTCTATACTAGTGACTGAATACAGTTTAATCTTGTCACAACAGCCTTATTATAGTGCATTCCAGTCCAGATCTTGGCACACATCTGAGAGAGAGATGGCATTAACTATGATCATCCCAAATTTCTGGCTGAATAACACCAGAACCCAGAATTTCTTCCCAGGGTCATTGAAGTGGGAAGGAAATGTGTATTTTATCAGCAATAACACATAAGAGGGAAAAAGGAACTTAAGGGAGAAAAAGTTGGCTCTCAGACACAGGGAATTAAAACTGTGCAAAAAATGAAGCTCTGGGTGGAACAAGGGTACAGAAAGAGCAGTTGGACCCACAGAATAGCCTGGCTATACCAAGACGAGAGCAAAAGAAATTCCAAACTATTTTGTCATAAAGAAAATATCTATTTCTAAATGTAAGCCTCCATCAGGTTTTACCAAACAATCCCACTTCAACCATAGCAAAACCTGTGATCCGAGCAGCCATCCACAGCACCTTGGGAGGCTGGAATTGTCCTCAAAGCTATGCAATTGAAAAGGATAATGGGATGTCCCAGCTAAATTCAAAAGCCTAGCAAAACTGGACTGCTTGTTCCTACTAAGCTTAGTGACAGAAGTCTGACTGATTTGAGCCAGAGCTTAAGTCTAAGCAAAGAAATACAACAAAGTCTCTCAAACCTGAAGAAAATAAACACAGAGGTGAAAATCTTTTGTTTCTCACTTTCTAGGAGTTTCCCTTCACAGTAGTGAAAATAGAAAAAAGTAGTGAAAAAAGAAAAAAGGGGGGGGGAACAGTATACTTTTATGTAGCCACTTCTGCTTATCAATTATCTCATTCAGAATCAACCTCTCACAGACATACAGCTCTTACTCATCAAAAAATTATAGTGCAGTAGCTTAGAAGTGACTTGATGAGTTTGGCAGCTGAAAATACTTTTCATATTTCATAAAACAGAACAAAAAGCATTTTACTTAAATTTAGGGTTTCATTATATCTATATAAGAGCATTTCAAATAAATTTAAATAGAAATTGGCAATTCTTACTGAATTCTGTAATGTTTTTTCAAAAGGAAAATTCCGTGGAAGAAATCAATATTTCTGAAGGCAGATCATTAAGGACTTGAAAGTATACACTTCTATTCATAAATGATTTGGAAAAGGAAATGAATCACAAAAAGACAAAGTCGGCAGGTGATACCAAATCATTCAGAATAATCAAATCCAAAGCAGACCATGAATTATTGAAAAAGGAATTTCTAATACTAGGCAGCTAGATGATAAAATGGTAGATGAAGTATCAATAAAGAAAAGTAATGCACGCTGGAAATTATGTGTAGATACATACACTCTGATAGGCTCAGCATTAGGTTCTGCCATTCAGACATGAAAGGCTGAAGTCATTGGTTAGTTCTCTACAAAATCAGCTAGACTCAGTCAAAACAGCTAGAAGAATATCAGAAATTATTAGGACTGGTTTAGGAAAAAAGAAAAAAAAGAAAAAAAAACACACAGAAGCCATAGTTAACGATTTTGCATAAAACCAAGGCAGATTCACTCCACAAACCTGCTTACACTATAAGTACGTCATCTGACAAAGATGATAGTAAAATTAGGAAACACACGCAGAAAGGCAAAATGGTAACTGGAAATATGGAACCACTTTCACGTGAAAAGAAAACCCATTCGTCGGCTTGGAAAAAAAATGAAGACAGATAACATATCAAATCATGACAGGTGGAGGAGGGGATCAGAGCCTGTGTTTCACCTTTTTCCACAGTACAAGAATGCTAGGACACCCAACTAACTCATCATGCAGATTTAGAAAAT
The DNA here is from genome assembly GCA_013398345.1 of Nothocercus nigrocapillus. NCBI lineage: Eukaryota > Metazoa > Chordata > Aves > Tinamiformes > Tinamidae > Nothocercus > Nothocercus nigrocapillus. The sequence continues at coordinate 3,617,130 of WBNA01000059.1, read as the reverse complement.
GAGAGGCAGAGCAGCTTCCTCTCAGGGAACGATGCCATTGTGCAGCACATCCATAGGATCCGAGTGAAGTGAAAGAGAAAAAATGATTCCAAAGAGATTTATGTGCCTTTGCGTAGGAGAGGTCTAACAGGACTAATAAACACCAACAATGCAAATACTTAAGCCTAGGTAGCCAAAAAAGGGAGAACAGGCATCGCTCTACACATGTCCCACTCTATACATTCCCTTCCTAAGCAAACACCTTTGTTGTTATTATTCCCTTTAATGATAGAGAGAGATTCTAGGACCACAAGGACTTTGTCCCATCTAGGTACAGCCAGGCTCACAGAATGAGAGAAATCTTTAAGTCTGCACAACATGAGAAGTGGAAATCTGTTAGTGGCCTTGCAATTCAAAGGCACGAGGAAGTTTGTTCCGAGTTGAATGGGAGGTGCTTGTGCTTGGCGCTTCTGAAGTAAAATCACTATTTCTCCATCGCCTCCAAAATGGGGACTTTTCCTAGGAGAGAGCGAGAGAGAATAGTTGGTCTTTTCAACTCTTTAGAGAAAACCATTCTAATACTTTCGAGGTTACTGGAAGTGGAAAACCAAATTTCATTCTTGATTGATTTTTTCAGTAGATGGAAATGCTCATTTAATTGTTTTTTAGTATTTGACCTTTCTATTTCATCTGGTTAGTCTTCATGATGATGAAACAGCATTCATGATATTCACACAGGGTAACTGTTGGAGGCTAAAGCGTGAATGCTGATTTTCCTACAATGCTCTGCTGCTGTGGACACCTCCAGAATGAAATCAGAGAGAAAAAAAGCACTAGTTTTTGATGCTTCTAGGTAATTTTAAAATTACGTTTCCTTGTAGCCTATGATTAGTCAGTGTTGGGGGGGAGCATCTGTACACACGTGGGAACAGGAAAACTACAGAAATCCATCTGTTGAAACACAGCAGAGCTGCTAAAGCTGAATATGTGAGGAAAAACCCTCAAAATAATTATTTTCTTGACAAATGTTACCAAGTCTTTCAAGTCATACAAATATTATCAACTCTTCCAATGGTGTGACAGTTTCACAAACATTCTCATGGATCAGAATGCAAAGGGCAGAACACTTTCATTGACAGTAACAGAGCTACAGCCAGGTCCTACTCACTGGCTGACTTCTTTTGGTACTTTTTGTCTGACCTGCCTATTGGCTCCATGCTTGTGGCTAAATATCCTGTCTGTTTTCACCTATTGTGACTTCCCAAGTCATTCTAGACACCTTTCAAGGATGAATGTGCCCTATTTTGAACCCAGAAAGATTTCAATCTGAAAATGGCAAACATTTTGCTTTACATAAATAGATTCCACTCCATATAACAGAGCAATTGACAGGAATCATGTACGGAAAGAGAGACTGCATCTAGAAAAACAAAGTTGCAAGTGATGGCAATTTAGCAGCACCAATCAATTCACTGTTAGTAGATGGTTATGCAGTGCTGAGAAGAGCTGTCATCCAAGCAGGATGCTGCACTTGCATATGTCCCTGAAATCACCTTGATGGTCTCCCAGTCCAAAGATTTCCTGAAGAACTATACCCTTTGGAGACCTGACTTTAAACCTGTTTGGGCAATGGACTACTTTTCAGCTTGCAAAGAAAAAGGCAAAGCACTGACCATTCCAGTCTGATGCAGGTTGAGACAGTTTCCTTCTTAGGCACCTGATAGCTTTTTTTTTGTACCCTATCGTGATAGAATTTTGAACCTAAAGATCCACTGGTAACCTAAATTTTGAGCCTAAAAATCTGCTGGAAATCAATTTGACATGTTAGGAAAGAATCCTTTTTGCTGGCTCTGCTACAGACAAAAACAAAGAGGTTGCAGTAATTGGCACTTCCACTATACCTTTCTGCAAAAGGTCAAAAACATCACTCTTCAGAGCTGGCCTGCAGAGCCGGCTTGCTGGACTCCTGGCTGCACAAATATTCATTCCTATTTCACAGTTAAGGAAAGGGGAGGAGGGAAAAAAAAAAAAAAAAAAAAAAAGTTTCTTGTTGAAGAAGTCACTGAGAAGGGAACAGATCCCTGGAGCCCTATGGGCCATACTGTGCTTTAATGATTAGATAATACTTTCCCCCTATGCAAGAAGGGGGCAGTAGGAAGAGAAGAGACCCAGAGAGTGAGTAAGGCTGAGTATATGTACTGATCTCTATAACCGCAGGTCTTGATCGCATTCCTTTTTCTAAAATGATTGAACACTTTCCTCTCGCTACAGATATTCTAAATCCTTCTAATATTTCTTCTTTCTCCACTCACTTTCTCCACTCCTTAAAAAATTTACTGTGTCTGATGAGTTAGGAAGGAAAAAAAAGAAAGGGAGAGACAGAGTTCCTTAGGGATTATCATGCTCAATGATCCTTTCAAACCATCACAAACCCAATTTAGAAAGCCCCATAGGCTCTCATTAAATGTTTGTCATAAGTATTCATCTTTATAAATTTACCCATGACCGTGCTCTTCTGCATTTTAGCCAGACAGAATGCTAGTGGGGCAACGAGCAACTGCTATGATTTTATTAGCACCCACATTTAAGTTCCTTTTGATCACTAACACCCTCTGTTCATGTAGAGCCACCATATGCTAATGTGACTCTTAAGGTTAAAAAGTCCTGCTTACTTTTTTCTCTCCTATTTAGCTAGCCATTTTTTTCTGAAGATCATACACAATGGGAGAACAATTATGTGTTGCAGGAGTTTGGCAGAATAGAATCAGGCAGCCTAGGGAGAAATTCCCTTCTTCGCTTTTAAAATAACAAAAAGAGAAATCTCACCAGCGCAGAGCAGTGCAAAGCAAGTATTACATACCTTGACTTTTCTTGTACCCTTCAACACCGGGTCCCGAGATAGACTTACTTTAACTAAGAATGAGCAGCAAAACAGATTTAGTGATGTATTTGCCCTGCCTGCAGATACGATGACTTAAATCTTAGTGTTGCTGTATTTACAGGACTCCCTTGTACATAGACCACTGCCAACTCAGAGCCCCAGGGCATTTCTTCTTGTACTGAAGGGAACATCTAGCAGAGCCTACAGCTGTGCTACCTGACAAGACTACCCAACTGCTTGTATTGAATGAAGTCCCTTGTGCTGTCTCTTCACCTGCAATAGACAGGAAAAGCATCTGAAATAAATGCTTCCCTTCCTCAAGAAATTAACTATATTGCTGAGTACTAAGTATGTACTAAGTGTTGAGATGGTACAGGCAAAGGTTCTCGGGTGGCCACCAACCTCTGGAGCTATTCTTACAGGAATTGTTTCTGCTGCAGTGGAATGGATCAGGACAAAGTGACAGAACACTGTGGGGGTAGAATCACAGAGTTCAGCATAGGAAAAAAATAAAAAAATAAAAAAGAGGTTTCAGTCCTCCGCTACAGAAATCAGAAATCTGTCATCTTTCATAATGAGCCATCATCCTTTGGCTAGTTTCACCCAAATTCTGCAGAGGCACAAGAATCAGATATTAAGTTCCTTCAAATTTTGTGGAAATAGGTATATGGATACCAAAAAGAGTTTCAAATGAGTGCAAATTAGGCTGCGAGAGCACAGCAGCATTGTGTAAAGCACTAGGGAAGGCTTGGCAGAGAAAAGAGGCAGGCATCTGTGTTGCAGCCCTCAGGCACCCTGCAGCTCAGGGCACCTCAGGTATTTTGTACATATTCCTACTACATCAGAAATTAAACAAGAAGAGGTGGGAGATATGTTTTAGTTGTACCTACTGAACTAGAAAAAACTGCTTATGAAGTTTCTATGTACAAAAACATTCCTGCTGCATTCTGACACTTTTCTCTGCCTTATTTTCTCCCATATCCACCTCTCTCTCCAGTGCACTTATCTGATCAATCCTGAACTGTCAGTCTGGTGGACAGAATACTGTCTTCAGGGTTCTTTCCTATCATAAGGCATCAGAGGCTCATATATACAGAAACTACTGATAGAAGCCATGTGTTTAAAAGCAATCCTCTCACAAACACCATCAGAAGCTCAAGATATTAAAATGCCCAAAAAAAGATAGAGGACTGGAAATCAACTTTAATACATTTGACTCATCTGTTGATTTTAATTGAATGGTCTGTATCTTCAGCCAATTTCATTATTTTCCCAAGAGCAGGAAGTGTGAATGAAAGACAAACCTCGTTACCATCTGAACGTGATAAATCAATAATTTACAATAAAATTTAAGCTAATTTGTTTCCAGTAAATCTCACAAATATGTTTGGCTCTAGTAACACACACTCCAGCACCAACCAGCTATGAGTTATTCTATTTTTCTGGATTATCGTCATTAGTTTAGATACAACGCTTCTAATTTTACACAGAACTAGAGGAACCCTCACCCGTATACAGTCTCAAGATCATGTGGAGGTATGAGCAAACAGCATCCAGCTTCCTCTGCCTTCACAGCTACTCTAGAGTGACAGTGCAAACATTTGAAAGAGCGCTGTTCTTATTTTCTGTTCTGTTTAGGGTCATCGATTCTTCTTCAACCACAGAATTGATTTCTGCAAGTTCATGTTACACAATTTATCTCACTGAATTCTGCAACCACTGAATGTAAAAGTACATTCCTCTTTTAAATAGGACTGCTAACCTTTCTAGCACAACACTGGAAAAAGCTGAATATGGCCATGTTTCTCTGAATGCACTGAAAGCAAAGGATGAAACAAATGCTTATTATTTATTCTAGTTCAACTTCTGTCAACAGGAAACAGCAGCAACTGTGGTACTCTGCTAATGAAGTGCTTAAGTTACTCGATTCCTCCAACTGCAAGAGAGAAGATGTTTGTATAGATCCCTGCTATGCCACAGGAGAAAAAACTATTCCTTACCTCAATGAAGCATAAAACACAAAAATTTCAGAATAGAACTCTGTGTTCTGCAGAAAGAACAAATATAACATTGCTGGAGCATGGATAAGAAACACAGATCAGAGAAGGGAGAAAAAAAAAAAACAAAAAACAAAAAACAAGCACCACGACCACCCCCAAATATAAGAGAAGTGCTCCCCACTGGAATTCCATCAAGGTTAGGGACACAAGCTTACAACAGACATATTGATTCTAATAAGAACAAGACCCTCAAAAGGCTCTCTTTTAAAAGACAAGCACCTCAAGAGAAAAGAAGGGAATAACTAGAACAAAAAAAAAAAGGCTCAGTAGTTCGGTAGTACACAAGCCCAGCTTTCAATAAATACATTGTGGATGTGTGTAGACAACCTAGGAGATTGAATCACTGAGTACTTAAAAGTGCAGCCTCAAGATTTGTAAATATTGGCAGATCTTAAAGTAATGCATCCAAAATTCTTCTCCCAGAATATCTCCACACCAGCACATCTGTCAGCCCGGCACATCTTGGATGTGTAGGATTCTTTGTACATTCGCAGTAGAGTTATTCTGCCCAAGTGCAATGCTCATTTCATATAATTTCCAGATTCCCAGAAATCTGAGACTTCTAGAAGACCAGCACACCTCTGCCTAAAACAGAAGGGCAGAAGATTACTGCTCATGTGGTCCTGTACCACCAAAATCACTGCATCCGCAGGTCTGAAGCCCACTCCTGGGAAAGGGCTGGTCCCTTTAGAGTTTGATTATTCATACAGCACCCACACATCTTCTAAGACGATGCTTAAATCTATGCAAGAGGAACTCCTACAAGCTCAGATCTGACCAAACTGTGGTAGAGACAGCAGGAGACAGAGCCGGTACTCCACTATGGTGGAGCTGAAGGAGGCTACCGGCGTACATGAAGCAAAGTCTTCTCTTGACATACTAAGATCCGTGCAAAGGGACTGAAAAAGTTATAGAAGAAAAAAAGAAAACTCAGTTCCAAAAGAAGAAGCTTCCACAAAATGAATGCATCTTCAAAGAAAACTTCTGGAAAAAGCAGTAACTGTGTTCTAACCAGCTCCCTTCTGAACAGAAGCTCTCACCACCATTCAGGAGAACTCTTGTAGGACAAGATGGCCACCTCTAGTCTTCGGCCATGAGAGAAATGACAGAGCTTATGCTCTGTCTAAAAAAAAATGCACTATGCTTTTACTAAAAAAATCTCCAACCACTCCAGGTGTGCTCCCATTGGCTCAGCCATAAGACAGAGGTTACTTCTTTTGGAAGGAAAAATCATTCTCTCCTGACCATTTCAGCCTCAGCTGCTTTGCACAGGGCAGGGGAGGCACTGACTGATAATGGAGATGTCTTGTCACAGAAACATGTCTGAATACCCTAATTCACTTCACACAAGGCAGCCTTCACTGCACGGCTGTATTAACTTCACTGAAGTTCTGCCTGAGGTCCTCACTAACTTACACTCTCCTTTAAGTGAGAAGTTTCCACAGGTTAATCAGCTCCGTAAGAATAGTACTTTTGCTGACTTGGAGAACTCACTACCTTGGTGAAAGAAAACAAAATAAATTAAATTAAAGGTCAGAGAAAGTTGTGGCTAACTTAGAAAACTTCTTCAAATACAGCTGAGCATTTGCAAAACCTTAATAAGAAACAATCACCCTGCTATTTTGACAGCTCAGTTTAGCGAGTGAAACACTGACTACCCTGTAGCTCAGTAATGTAGACAGCAAAAGCTACATGATGAGATCCTGCTTTTGGTGATTCAGCACAAGAGGCTCAGGAAAGCGCACAGCTTGCAGAACAGCAGGGAAACCATCCCCTGTTCAACTTCTAAAAGTCACAGAAGCAGCACACAGTAGATTCCCTCTTCAATTCCTCCAAGTGAAAGCGGTCAAAAAAGTTAAGTTAAATGTGCAAAAGATCATGATGAAGGGTATTCTGCAGGGAAGGCCATTGATCATTCATAGCAGAGAGCAAGTATTTATCATTATGCAGAAGAAAGCAATGAACTCTCAGAACTAAAATCAAATACAATCAATCATTGTTCAATGATGAGAAGAGCAAAAGACATCAGATGTTACATTCACATTAGATATCAGATACTAGATTTGTCAGATGCAGGACAAAAATACTGAAGAAAAATTCTGTTGCTTTTACCAGCTGGAAGCTAAGTAAAAGCGGAAAAGATTTTTTTTTCAAGAAAAAGACAAGAATATTTGTCAAAAAACACTACATAGCAAGAACCATTGAACAATATTTTTCTACTTGGATTTCCTCTTCCTTTACCAAGAGACCATAACACAGAGAGTGGCCCAAAGGACAACGGGTTCTTGTTTCTTTTTAGCTACTATCAATTTAGAGAGTTGAATTCCAACTTCCTACTAATTTGCCACTTGATAAGTTTCCCACTTTTTTAGATTTAATATTGAGAGAGTCTTCATTCCACCTGCAGCACATTGAATACCCCATCAAGTCAAATCAAACCAACTGACCTCATATCATTTTCCCAAACATTTGTGATGTTTTCATCACGCTATCCCCAATAGGATTTTTAATGAAAGATTCATAACAACTGACTGAAATCTCTGGCAGTGGAGCAGTGATTACATGGCAATTACTCTACAAATATTGTCCATAAATGCTCCGTATTACAGGAAGCATTTCACTTATGCTGTGGATGAGAAACTCTGGCAATATCAAATAATTTTCCCAACTGACAGCTATATCTGCTGTTTAGCAAAAAACAGCTTTCTGAACAGAAAGTAGGAGCACTTCGCTAAACTGCAGTAGAGGCTGTTCTAATCACCGTAAATCAAGCAAACCTTTTTTTTTCCCTCCCCCCCCTCCCCCCTTCCAAAACTTTTCTCGAAGGACCTGTGGGCAAAGTGAATTATTGAGGAAGTCAGTTCAGGGATTATAGCAGTAACACGACCGTTTAAATTTCTGGGATCTATGCTCAGGTGTATACTGAGTGATACAAAGGTTAGCATAATATAGGAATGTAAAACCATTTGACAAGCTATACCTATCTAAGCATTAGTGTTGCTACAATCTGTTTTGGAGAACCGAGTTCAAACCACAGTGTAGATCAGCAAAAAGAATCATGTTTGGGATACTGTGCAGGAGACACAGACCTGGCAAACCACACTGCCATCCCCTAGGCATTGAGAGCTTAGTCAGACCTTTCTTTTCTATTACAGTACAAACTTAAACTGAAGCTTTAAGAAACAGACTTAACAGTTTAAAACCCATACCCACACCGAATACTACCACGAGTTCATCATCAACTAAGGCTTTTAAAGACACATCCTACCTTCAGTTTTACTTGCAGAGACAAGATCTGCTGAATCTTACAAAGCTGGATTTGGACAAGAGACTTCCAGAGACTTCTCAGCAAGGGTTGGAAGTTTAAAATGTATAAAGCAAATCTTAGTAATTCAGCTAATAATTCAGCATGGACCCTACTGAGTTGATCCAAAACAGCATGCCCTACTATCTTCCTTAAATACCCAGAACATCTCCCATTGATTAAAATAGCCTTCTCAACACACCCTCTGAGCCTTAAAACGCCCTGGTAACATTTCATTTGTTTTTTTCATTTTGTTTTGTTTTTACAATTGCAGGTGTAGCTCTCACAAGGATTCCACGTGCCTTAGATATTTGTTTGCATTAGGAGAGCTATCAAAGTCATAGTTTAAAGTTATGGTAATTCTATGCAAATTGTATTAATAAAGAAACTGATCTGTTTGCCTCTAATACAATGTTGGAAAATTGGCTGTTTTATTGCTGCTTGTCATATTACGGTAACATTGGTGAAGAAGATTTAAGGAGCCAAATATGCATCTGTGGCTATGTAGCACAGTACAGCAAATTTGCGTGTTAGTGTCAGCATGGCTTAGTAGCAGCCCTTCCAAAACTAACTTCATTTAATTTGAAAGAATAGAGCCGCTTGGCATTCATTTTATGACACCAGTCTTCCTTCCCACTTGCAAAGAGTCTTCTGTTTATTGTCAGTTTATTAGATTAAAAAAAGAGTCATGCAAAGAGTTTTGCAATTATGCATGGGGAGGGGGCTCTAAATCTGCATCTTCAAACTTTAACGGTAAGAGTTACTTTCTGCAACAAGAAGTCAAACAACTCAGGAAAACACTAAAAATATGCTTGAGGTGTAATCCCTTTCAGTATAGCAATTAAGCTGTTTAAGTGATTTGTTCAATGGGGGTGGACATCCAATTAGAATACAAAAACCTGGAGAGTTGTGATTTTCAGTTAAAAATAAAATCAACAACAAGGGATTTTTCCTTCTATGCCTCACATAAAAATACAAATTTATTAGGTCTCGTTTAAAGTTATTGAAGACTATCAAAAGAACATTATTCCAGCATTGATTCAAAACCATGGGGTGCACTATCAGCATAATTAAAATGAAACTATCTTGAGCTATTTTCCTATCTTACTTCCATATTATTGTCTAATTGTACAGAATGTCTGTTTGTTGTAGAGGCAAAGTAATTAAGCACAGCACGTTGCAACAATGGGGATCATAAAGCCAGAGCTGGCTACATTACCAACACAGATACCAGCACAGGAAAACATTAAAAAAAGGATCATAGTTGTAATTGAAAATAATTGGATGATCCAGTTCATTTGGCTGACAGTCATTTGCACACTTCGGTGCTCTTAAACCCTGAATGCTCCTGGTTCACCTGTACTTTTAAAATGCATGCTTTCAAGGGAAACTCTGGAACAACATTAGAGATCTGTTTGCATTATCCATGGCAGAAGACCTGAGCATTGATTTCAGTGTGACTATCCAGTCCACCAACATTTAAGTTGCTACCTACAAAAAAGAACAGGTCAGACTGAAAGCATGGAGAGAGAAGAAGAAAAAGAAAAAAAAAAAAGGCAGCTTTTGATAAGACCCAGTCCAGCATCTCTTGAAATCAATGCAGGGATTTCCTTTCTCATTAGCAGATGTGGAGCGCGATCCCTCCCTAGAAGGGTTCAGAAAGTTCCTCACCTATCCTAAAGTGCTAAAGTGGAAACATGCTGAAGTCTGTTTGGGAAGCAGTTATGAGAGCTTCAATAAGAAGCTTATGCCTGTCTCTCCAAAGCACCTCAGCAATCTCCATCTCTCAGAAAATTGTAGTTTCATAACTCGCTGATTTTGTACACCATGACTCAGCAAAATCAAAACTCACTTCTCAGCAAAATCCAAAGTTACAAGTCAGCAATATGGAAATAGCCATGTCACGACTTCTAGAATTGCTGAGTCGTACTGAGTAGCTTCAGCCTCTTAAAGAACCTGTCACTTGCTAATCATCAACTTGCTAATCATCATTCCCCCAAACCTACAGCTGGACACTCTGGGGGTCACGCTTGTTTGCTTCAAAGCCTTTACAAAAACTCTATTACTCTCAAATTGCCACCACCAGCTGGAACTACAACAAACGTGCAAGTAAAATGCAAATTTAAGTACAAGAATTGGAAACAGAGGAGATTTTAAAGGACCATGCAAGCCTCTTTTGCAATGCAAATAATTGTTTCCATAGTAGACATTTTTGCTCAAAACATAACAAAAAGCCATCAAGACAAGTGCTGATGTGAAATAATTATTTTGGGATATCATCATGTCAGGGTGTATGAGGGGAAAAGGTAAGAGAGAAGGGGAAAAAAGGAAGTTAAAATTTCAAATCAAGTTGTCTTTACAGCCTGGATTTATGCTTCATATGGCCTGCAAGAGAGTTGTTAGAGGACATTTTTTAAGATTAAAGTGACAACTTGAGGTTCACAGCTCTTATGGGCCGTTGAGGGATGACGTTCAGAAATCCAACCTCACACAACTTGTTTCAACAGCACCGGCATGTCTGCTACTGAAAGACGCTCCTACTCCTGCTCACAGACCTTGCTCTCTTGATGACACTGTCTGCTAGAGCGTGCATTGCAGAACTGGGTGCGCATGAGGGAACATTAGTGTGGGCTCTTGACTAATTAAGTCATGGCTGCTGACCTTTCCAAAGTCAGCTTATCAATCTGCAGCATTCTTAAAATTGCAAGGACTGTTTATTGCTAAATAATTTAAGTAGTCTCCTAAATAAATTGTCTTCACAGTTTTATAAAAAGAGCTCTCCCCCATGGACAGTTTTAACACCCCTCTGGGATCCCTTCAAATCAGCAGCCTTCTACAGTCATGCAAAGGTTAAAACAAGGTTAAGTCAGAGCATTCACATTCAATGAGCTAATTCAATACCAAGCTCATTGAAATGTCCTCACCTGAAATTATGCATCAGCCTTAAAGAGTGGCAGCCTTGCCTAATTAGTGCAGAAGCAGTCTGGGACTGGTAAGCTTGTTTCTTTAAATCTGAGCTCCAACAAACCTCTCTCAGGCCTTGCCTACCTTGAAAGGAGCTAGAGTTGTCCCTTTCAGTGAGGCAGCATGAACTCCCTTCTGTAATAGGCAGGACAAGCACTTCCTAGTCTACTCCAACAGTCCTGAAGCCAAAACTGAACTGCTGGGAGCACAGCTGCTCAGACGTTTCATCAGCTGGCACAGAAAGGAGTTATAAAGCTCTTCATCAGGCATTTTAATGTATTCTATAAATTTTACTAGGGGATAAGGAGGGTTATAGAGTGTAGCGTAGGGCAGGAAAGACCTTGGGGCCAGAGAGACACAGTGAGCCTGGATCAGGGCAGGAGGGACGATCCAAACAGAGAGTGAGGCCAGTGAGGCAGCTCCAGATCACAACAGAGATGGAAGAAGGAAAGTCACCATCCACCAGGGTCGTGAGGGCCACCACCAGCTACCTGAGCCCAACCATGTCAATGAGTGACATCCCAGCTCTCCTTAAAGCACTGAAGAGCACCTTGCCAGGATGCCATAGTCACAGCAGCATGCCTGGAAGCAACACTAGTCCTGTGACATCCCCAGTGGGAAGGAGCATAGTTCATTGCAATGGCTTAGCTTCGAGTGCTAGGTGAGCCAATTCCTTTTTGTCACTCTCCAGGCATTGAGAGATATTTACTATTAACCTTTAGGTTCAGCAAACTCCCAACCACTCAATCAGAGTCAAAGCACCAAGAGCAGGACAGCAAGGTCAGCCAAGCACCAAGGTCAGGGTTTACATCCTTTCCAAGCAGTAAACTCAGTGCGACCTTAGACAAGTCGCACATGCTTCTCTCATATGTCACAAGCCGTACTGCTGCGCAAGTTCTAGTTCAGAAAGGAATGCTAGAAAACCAAAAAAATGAAGGTTGAATTTGGCAGCTTCCTGAGAGATCACTTATTCAGACATCCTGAAGACTGGCAGAGTACTGCTATACTTTGCTGTTCTTCATTTCCTCAGAAATAATGTTTCAGCTACCACAGACAATGAATATTTCTGCTCCCAACTCTGTACCTCTAAGCCATGAGCTCAGGTCATCTGTGAGGTACCACCCCAAAGCTGGGGGAGCGAGACACCTGCTTTGAATTAGATTAAGCTAAGCAGCATCTCTACACAGATAACATACCCAAAAACCCATAGAAGGGTGAGGCATATCTTTGGTCTATTGGCAAAGAGAATATTTGCTTTACTCAAGCACTTGAGTGTTCTGAAGTTTAAGAAATGTGACTAATTTTATAGCCTCACCTATTTATTTAATTTAAAAAAAAAAAGCATTTGAGAGTCTCTAATTTTCTGTGGGAAACCCAATCAGATATTGCCTAGCATTTTTTTTGTCACCACTGCTGCTACTTTATCAATGTAAATTCTATTGAGCTTTAAACAGATGATACATCCCCAGGCTTTGGCTGTATTATCCATCAGACAAAATGCAGTTTGTTTTTCAATTATTTCTTACATCCAATCCAGTTTTTTTCAGTGCTAGGAAGATATAAAGTACTCCTTCACTTTAATTTTTTTTTTTGAGATGGAATTTAAAAACTATTTTTAAACAAAATAACTTCATTTTTTGTTATAAAAAAATCCTCATTTTTCCTTTCACTTAAGCCAGGACAGTCACAACATATGGCACAGTCAAACTTTTTAACATCATATGAATACATAAAAATATCTCATTTCATGTGCTCTGCATAACTGGAGTCATTGCATGGGATCCTGAGACATGTAGGAACCACCTGTGTCTCCCTTTCCATCTTTCTGCTACCATGGAATTGTTTAGTATCATACATTTTTCAGTATCTTGTCTGGTCTATCTTTAAATGTGCCAACACTGAAATACTGGCATGTTTGCAGGGAGACCATTTCATAATACAATATATCTCACTGTCGGAATTTTGGCTGATATTTAAACCATGTTTTTGTTTACTTTCACAGCATTAGCCCCCTTTGTACCTGTAAATAATTATTTCACTTGAAAGCTAGTATAAGTACTTGGAATACCTTCTTCATTGACCCCTACCACTTAATCATTGTACCACATTACAGATACTGCATTGCACAATTTTAGTCTTTCTAAGCAAGTACTTCTATTTGGGCTCATAACTAATTTCTCACTCTCCTGTAAGCTCTTTACCAAGAATATGTTAACCAGCAGGGATGGAGAGGGCTGAAATTAGCTGCATGCTCCACCTAAGAGTGCTTTATGGGCGAGTACATTAAAACTTAAAGTTGTGAGAATTGAGAATAAAGGAAGTTCTAAGGAGCCTATTTTAAATAAAATTGTGTGTGTTTTTTTCATTCTGACTTTGCATCTAAATTTCTTGGAGATTTATAAGTTTAGACAACCCTTTACGTAAGAAAGTTTTACCACATTTAATATTGAGACTCTGGTTAAATCCAGCATTCTGGGGTGGTTGAATCTGTCAAAGACCAAAAATCTGCTTTCTACACTTAAAATCCCGCTTCAAATCAGCACTCAGATCAAATCTGGCATGAGATGCACACTGCAAATATCTTTATCTCCCAACAAGATTTTTTACTTGGTGTAAATTAATATTCCTTGTTCCAGTGAAAGAGAAGTGCTCAAGCTACTCAGGCAATAGAAAATTCAGTTTTCTGTTTTGAATCAAACACACCTGGGACTTGGACCCAGATGTGAAACAAGCACCAGAACTAGCTGCATTCTTCACTATTTTGGAGCAAGTCTGGGTACACAACAAGAAAGTGCAAGCTAACATAAAGTGCATAAAGACTAAACATAAAATACTAGTATCAGCACTTACAGGACAGAGACTGCTGCTCATAGTTGGCTGCACTTGGAATTGTGCTAGTACTGGCATGGAAAGAGAATACTCTTAAAACAAAAGTTAATATATAGCAACTTTGAAGAGCCAGCTGTGCTATTATCTCCCAAGAGCTGCTGGAATTAACACAACATTCTTGCTGAAAGCCTTCCTGAGGGCCTTTTTCTGATAGTTTCAAACACCACAGGTCCTGACTGTTTCCTTAGCAAGAAGGTTGCAATTAGTAAAAACCTCTCCAAATTCTACGTTTGCTTATTGTTCATTTTCATCTGACCAAGGTGCAGAAATGCTAACACGTGCCATCAGTGACTAATTGCCAAAAAAGGGAAGTAAAATGAATACTTAAGAACAAACTGTAAGCTAAACACCATTTGCAGAAGCCACTGTCAAATGCTTTCAAATAATAAAACAATTTCTGGATAGTAACGATTAGGTTTTGATTACATTTTCCCCACTGTGATCCCCCCATAAAAAATTCTAATATAAACAGCTAAGAATTTAAACACCTCTACCCTGACTCTTAAATCTTGCATGGGAAAAATGAGTGGGTTCCCCCCTCCCAAAAAAAAAGGATACTTCTTGCTTTCTTTAGTCTTTTTCACCCTCTTGACTTCAATTCAAGTAATAACTCAAGCAATCGCAGCTACTTTAGCTATATTATCTCACTCATGTCCCCTCCTGTTAGCACCAGACAGTGAAAAGAACATGACGTTACATAATACTACACGGTCTTGCTGAATGTAATGCATGTTGTCAGAGCACTGGAGTGCTAGGCTTTAAAGGGAACCAGTTACATCCGTGAATGTAGCTTGTGAGGAGCATGCCTTAAGATGCATGACTTCATCCTTCAATAGCCCCCAAGAAAACCGATTCTTCATTGTCTATATGAAACATTTATTGTGGAGACCTTCATTCTTCTCATCTTCCCTATTCTCTTTTGCCCTGACCAAATCAAATACTGCTTTTGCTGTTCTCAACCAGTCCATCATCTTTTCAAAAGAAATGAAAGCAAGCTCCTCCCTCTCTCCACAGGATTTCTTTCACTCCAGGAAGACCACATTGGGAAAAAAGTACTGTTCAAAAAGGCTTCTGTCAAGTCTCATGACTTCCTAATTTGAGGCTGATCGCTTATGGAAAGGGCTGTTTAATTCATGGTGAGTAAATGAGGCATGGTGAAGCCACAGGACAGAGAGATTTTAAAAAGTTGGAGACCACTCTAAGCTAACCAACACCTGCAACATACAGTCTGGGATGGTAAGATTCAAACAACATTTGGCTAGGTGCATCAGGAAAGAAAAAAAAATAGAAAGGTCTTTAAATGGTAAGCTTAATTGTGTATTTGTAGATATTGTTAAAGTCACATGCCAAATACATAAGCTACTATAGTAAATTTTCATACATCTCTTTTGAAATGGTATGAGATATCACTTTGCAGACCAAACATGTTCTGCTCCTCAAGTGCAAACCCAGTGAAATCTTCTGGCCATGAACAGAAGCTAGTAATGGTGAGAAGCAATAATACCACATACCTTTTTACTTCACTAGAAGGTATGGCATCCTTTGGTCTGAGATAATTCCAAGTTTATAGCGCACACTCAGACTCCTCATTTTGACACCAGTCCTCTGCTCCATCCAACTAGTTGATCTGCAAATCTGTAAAGCAGAAATGGAAAAGGAGATTAAACAACAGCTCAGCCCTGAAATTGCTTCAAGATGGAAGAACATTCTAGAGAGAGAATGATGAATGATTACTTTCTATACTCTTCTCCCTTTCCAACTGTAGGAAGGGGAGCAAATCTATATCTGTACTTTTATCCCAAAAGTTTTTTCATTGTCAAAAGGAATTAGATACATGTAAGAGCTTCAGGAGCTATCTCCTGTTCAATAGGTTTTCAACCAGATGAGTACTTTTGTACTGTAAACATCAGTCCATAGCAATGCCAACCTATTTTGTACAGACAATGCTCTGAGATCAAGATAACAATTGTGGGTGAAGATAATATAAGACCAGTTCACAGAGTTGGGAGTAGAACACATGTTCCTAGGCACAAAGACCTAAGACAAAAAAGAAACTGGCCTCACTAGAGATATTGATCAAACCCAAAGAAAAAGGTAGTTGGGTAGCTGAGGAAGAGGGGCATGATGTTACTAAAAGATGTCTCCCAAGGAAAGGGAACAAGAGGTGATTTATCATTCACTAAAATTAGAGAGATTAGCAGAGTGAAGGAGAGAAGCAGTCATGACTGACAGATATCCAGCTCCCTCACTATTAGCTCTTTTGTCTTTTATACAAATGCCTCGTTCTGACACTTCACAAGGTTCACCCTCTTGGTGACAACTCCTAAAAAGACTATTCCTTTAAAGAGAAGAAAAAAAAAAAAAAAAAAAAAAGACCAGAAAATAGAAATAGCTATACACTAACACTCCAGTTAATGATACTATACTGACTGGTATCTATTCCCAACATACACAATCATAATTTTAAATTAAATAGCTCTTGTATCACCGAAGAAGTTGACATTAACTGAAACACTACATTTTTAGGTCTTTAGTACTTTCACTCCGTAGCCCAGTAGCTAAGATCCAACATTACCTGGTAACAACATCAGCTTTGGCGGGATTATGCTAAAGGCTGGGCTTTCTAATATCACACCCCATCACCACATTCGCTACAAATATGGGGTTGTTAGTGACTAGATGATACTGTGGTGATCCCTGTTTTGCTTTTGTTTGCACTTCTGTGCAAATATGAGAGACAGGTATCTTCAAGTCTTTTTTATATTGAGGGCTAGTCAAGGAAGCCCTCATATTACAGTAAACCCACACAATAATGGGAATTTGAAAGAGCGAACATCATCTCTAACAAACAAGTCCAAATTAAGCTATCTAGTTGCATGCACCCCACTACATACATATACAAAATCGTCCATCATTGCCTCAGTGAGGTTCATCTATAAACATCACAGCATAATACACTTTCCAATAGAGCAAGTCACCTTGAAAGCATCTTTTTGGAAATCATAGAAGAAAACATTATTTACATTTGTCTGCATCTCAGCAGTAATGTTAATAGTGGGTAGGATGGTAGGATTTTTTTTAAGAGAACGGATAATTCTGGATGCTCAGTAGGAGTCCCCGAAAGAGGCAAATGATTTTTACGAGGTGCAATTCCCTACTCTAAGTTGAGCCTGTTAAGGAAGGCAACCCGGGTCACCCATCACCTTTTCAAAAATCTAGCTTTTCATCACCAGTGTGCGTTTTCATAAAGGAAACGTGCAAACGTGCAAACAATGTCAATAAGTTTGGTCCTAGGATTTGTTTTTGAAGTCAGAAAACTATTACTGGTAGTCTCTTTGCAGGAGCTGTAAAAGATGATAATTTTCCCTTGTAATGGTCCTAACATAAAGCGTGCATCAAAAACTGCACACTCTTCATATCCATCCAGCTGTGTTGAGCAATAAACATGATAATTATGCAGATAAGGCTTAAATAAATTCCTATACCTAAGGGCAGATGAGTGCTTTTTTAAGCAAAACAGTAATTAACCCTCCATAGGGCTGAATGAGCAGAGACCTTTGCTCCTTCCCAAGGTGGGACTTGCATCTTGGCACCTTGTGGGCATCTGTCACTGATGTGAACAGGTCAGCATACTTCAGAGAAAACAAGTCCAGGGCTCTTCCTTGTGAGATTCCAAGAAAGGTCACGAACAACAAGATCTACCAGTTTCTAGACCTTGACACTAGAACTTGAAGTTTGTTTCAGACAAATGTCAAAGGAATTATAGGTAAAGGAAAAAAAGGACAAAAGCCACAAGTAAAATTGCTAGCTGAAAAACAAAGAGGAGGTACAGGCTTGGCAGTGAAAGAGAAGCCTTGCAATAAACTAAGAAGCCCAAGGGCTCAGAAGTATGAAGAAACTACTGCAGTTTAATGAGTTCTCACACATGGGTTGGTCTGGAGTAACTGCTCATATATGCATGTGCTCTTAGCTCACGACAAAGATGAAAATGTGTTTATCTTAACCTCTTCCATTAGGCTGAGGCTGATGTGTTTTACCTTGGGTTTGTGACAAGCCAAGCATATATATGAACTGTTAGAAGCTCATGACCCAGGCTGACAGCAGCTCTGCTCTGATAGGATAAGCAGGACCAGCACTATTCTTATGTTGCCAGGATCCCTATTGCAATACCTGTATAGCTCTCCTTGCCATCCTTTCTATTTCAGTTATAAATCTATTGCTACAAACTATATCTGTACAATAGGAAAATTCTCCATGCTATTTTTACAAATGGAGCATAGAACTGAAGAATTTCACCAAGTTAGATTGTCCCATTGCAGATAGAGTAATAAATCCTACATGCGTTTGCCTGTGCTTTTTATTTCATCATTCTTGGCCAACCTTTGGGCTGAGACTGAACACCAAAATGAAAACAAGGTAATTTCAGTCCATATAGTTACCACTTTAATGACAAAATAAGAAACACAGGAAACATCATACTGGTTTTTTTGGACCTTACATGTAACCCAGTATCTGTCAGTCACCAGCTACAGATGCGCAGAGAAAAGGTTCAAGTCTAAAATGAACGTTACCCTGGGAGGAACAAGAAACGTCAGAAATTTCTGCATTGTCATGCTTACTACTGAGCACATTTTCATTCCATGTTTCCCAAAGGCTTTTGGAAATCACCCAAACTTTTTATGCCCCCACCCTCCATATCATACAGCCACAAACTCCATATTTCAGTTACATACTGTGTAGAAAAAGTGCTTCTCCTGAGTTTTTAATCTGCTGTGTCATGCAGGTGGAAGCATCCAATGTTCCTCAATTCCCTTATTGTGAAAACTAGTGAGTAATCATCCTTTTGCATTTCCAGCCCACTTGTGGTATTATTGGTCTCTACTGGAGCCATTTTGCAGAGCTGCCTCGCCACAACTTTGCCTGGACAACAGAGAGGCTGTGCCAACAATTTGATGGATGGCAGGAACTCTAAGCTGAAACTGTCCTTAAATCATCAGGAACAGGTAGTCACAGTAGTCACAGCTCACATTTAGTCCTGTGGCAGGGGCAAGAATTGATCTCAGCTTTGTACAAATGGAGAAAAAAAAAAAAAAAAAAAAAAAAAAAAAAAGAGAAAAAAGAGATAGGTCTGATGCTGCTACTGCAGTGAGAATCTGCAGCTTCAGCCAGGCAGTGAAGGAGCAAGGATGGCAGGATTAACAGCATCCATATGGACAGATTTGACCACGTTATGTCCAAGCCAGGATTTAAGTGCATTCTGAGTTTCCTCCACTTGCTCTCCTGCTGATACAACCATGGCAGCACTGCTGTTACCTGCTGCTCTCATTTTGTTTTTTTAATGCCCCTGGCAGTGCTGAACAGAGAAGGAAAGACTTGAACAAAACCTCTCTGGAGTTTCCAGGCTAACCTACAAAGCTTGAACACAGATGGAATCCTCCTAGATTGGAGAGGGATAGGTTTAAACACCTCTATGGAAAATTTCCTAGTCACCATTTCTTTTGTTGACTCTCTTTTAATAGTCTTTTCCTGCACTCCCTCCCTCTCCCCCCACCAATGACTTGATCTGTTCTAAGAATGGACTTTTCTGGAGCTATGCAACATCATAAAGAACCTAAATCCCAGGAAACCCAGCTCAGGTTCCTTTGAGAAGCCAAGGCACAACTGCTCTGATTTCTGCAGCAGACTGGCTGTCCTGAGGAGTGCCATGCTGAGATGACAAGTGAAACCGCTTTCAAATCCCTTTGTTAGAGCCTGACAGTTCTGTCTCAGCCTGCAGGGATGAATCAGAAATCCCAGCAGGCTCCTAGGAGCATGAAGGAAAAGGTATCTCAGGTAGTCCATAAGCAACTTGGCAGTCTATACCTGTATAATCATCTGCAAAAGAAGCGTTTCATGCTAGTGTCATCTTTATGGCTTTTTTTTTTTTTTTTTTTTCTTCTTCTCCCTCCTCTCTTGCTCTGACAGATGTCCACAGGCTTGATGCTTCTCCCTAGCCAGGACTCTGAGGTTTCAAGGACTTTCTTCTCTTACATAAAACCATCAAGAATTTAAACAACATGTGAGAGCGAACTGAGGTAACAAAATATAAATATTGGCAATCTTTTGTCAGCTTCCCAGCCTGCAAAGAGCAGCACCTCCCCTGCATGGATTAGAATATTCCATATGCCCCTTTAGGAGTACATTTAACAGTGGTAGGATGCCTGTGGACTTCCATAGAAGAAAAGCCAAGACAACTCTATGAAATCCTAAAAACTCTCTTCCAGAACTCATTTTAAGATAGAGAATGGGTGAAAGAATAACTTTGGATAGAAGAACTAAGACCCAGGGAATGTGCTGACCAGGTCTCATCTTCCACTACATTGAGATCTTCAAACACTGCCTCACTTCAGCAAATAGCATTTTGAGCTCTTCTGATCTGAAAACCGTCTACTGATATAAACCTGGAGTTCAGCTTAACGCCAGAAATTCCCCGCTTCCTTCTGCAGGCTCGTCTCCTACATCTCTCTCAGGATTTCAGTCCCGTGCTGCAGACTGTACTAGCCATCCCTTCCGCTCTCACTGCTCCACGGGATTTCTTCCCCTGCTTATCACAGCACTGAACAGCTTGCTGCCAAAGCCCTTCACTTATCAGTAATTCTCTGCATCAAGCTACAACCTGTACTCATCTCTCTGGACTTGGGCCATCCTCTAATAACTCCCAGCAGCTTCGAGTCATACCCTTCCACAGCTGACCCTCCTGGACCCCTCTCCCTTCACCAGAGAGCCAGGTTAAGCTTGCAGCCAAGTGGAGTTGAACTCCAGCCCTTCCAAAAGGCTCAACTGCCCAG
Organism: Nothocercus nigrocapillus; assembly: GCA_013398345.1. Classification (NCBI taxonomy): domain Eukaryota; kingdom Metazoa; phylum Chordata; class Aves; order Tinamiformes; family Tinamidae; genus Nothocercus; species Nothocercus nigrocapillus. The sequence continues at coordinate 3,596,226 of WBNA01000059.1, read as the reverse complement.
CAACAGATGGTATAGTACAACTTCAGCCCAGCAGGAAAATGATATTTTCCTCTCATCAGCTAAAATATCAATAAAATCTGCTCATATTTTCCATTTCCAGAATGAAAAGTGATTCCACTTTTCAGTTTGGAGATCAGGCTTTGTAATAGAACTGGACCAACTAAACCCTAAATAATACCATCCAAATTCCTTTCTGGTGACATAAAGGGATTAAGCAAAGATCGTTAGGTGTCTTTGCAGTTGGTTCAAAATAGGAACAGCTTCCTACTTGAGGAAGTGAATGCTACTATTTTATCACCATCTATTAATAACAAAATTACTGTCACAATCTGAGGAATAAAAACTTTTGATAAGTGATATCACTTATCAGAACTTTGAGTTTTCACTGAGGAAATAGATTCTGTTCTGTAGCATTTTCTTTAGCAAATTTAATTTGGAAATTCTTAGTCATAATTATTCCTACATTCTCAAAGAAAACCAACCGCACGTGGCCTGTACTCTCTAAATCTCAGATGGGTACCACTCAATTCAACTGTTACTAATAGTCGCTTACTAGATTTAAGGCATTTTATGAAAACTAAGGTGCCAATCATTAACTGTGTTGCATCTAGATCTGTATCAGACCAGCGTTTTGCACTGTTGGCCTCCAGAAAGCATATGCTGTTCCCTTGTATTACAGCCATTTGCAGCACAGCTTTAGGAGTCCCTGGTAAAGTGTGAAATGTGTTCATTACACATTTAAAAACAAATTTTACTCTCCAAAGTAGAAGCCAGAGTTCACTGCAACTTAGTAACACAACAAAAAGCTGGCAGTGGCAAAGAAAACCCTCAAGACCCACCTACTCCCTTGATGCTCTTATTTATTTACAAATATGTTATTTACTGATAAGGAAAGCAAACAATGCATTACAATGACACATGTTTCACATTTACTGCCTAATTTCATTGTTGATAAAGAAGTTCACAAGAAAACAAGAAATTAATTAAGTCCTGTATACACAAGTGAAAATTGATAAGATCAGCAATATCATCTACCAACTGAGTTAATATAACCAACCTGCTAATTACATGAAAAATACTGAGAAGAGACATTTGCTTTAAAAGAAATTAATTCCCTATAATTAAATCTGGCTGTATGGCTATAGCAGTCTAAACATTTCCTTTTATAGAGCCTGTTCGATCTGCAAAGAAATATAACACAAAGATGGTTTGTTTAGACTTACACATGAAGCCTGGAGAAAGAGGGAGTCAGTGACAAAAAATGAGAAAAAGCCACAGACCTTCCTGCACACCAATTCTCTTTTGTGCATTAATTAATCATTATGTCTTTTTTTTTCTCTCTCTCCTTTCAAGAGAACTATTTTGCCTGCTGACTCTTACACTTTTAGGCTACAGAAACTATCTACACTGTTTTTAAAAAATATCAGTTGAAAGATAAACTTCAGAATGAGATTTTGCTTTTCACCTTATTTGTAACAAAATCATCACGAGTTTAAGGTAAAAAATAATAAAATCAGCAGGCAGACACATAAGTGCAGAGTTGGGTGTTGAATATCTGGATTTACCCCATCACCATTTTTTTTTTCAATAATCCTTTACCTTAAAAAATGACAATCTTGGATGTGCTTTAACAATTAATTCTTTCCGTTTGACTCAGCCAAGTCATCAGGCTTCTTTGTTCGTGAGCTAACAACCTACTCCGAAAATTAAAAAAATGCACGGAAATGAGCTGGAATTCTGCGACAAGTTTTATATTTACAGCGCTTTGTTTTTCTTTGGCCACTCTTCACTATTTTCTTGACATTCTCCAACAAAAACAAATCTTACCAATCTCTAAGCAGCAAATTCTATACCTCAACTTTCAGAGAGAAAGGCTGCAGGGAGGGAAAACTACAGCAGCCAAGAAAACAATTTGCAGTAAAACTTCTTTCCTGATAGCCATATACTGCCGTATCTTCTTCTAGTCTTTAAGTTACTCCTCTCAAGAAGCAAACTACAATCGTCTCTTAGAGCGCAAGTAACCATACTAATGGAAATTCAAAAAAATACTCCTGCCTTGAAGTGTCATTGCTTACCTACTGCCTCAAAATATACATGCTGGGCACCATAGGAACTCTATTTTATGTTAGCTGAGAGGATGATTTTGCCTGTGCAGAGAGGGGAAGAGATCCATCTTCTGATGCCAGTTCTGCATATCCAATATTTCCATAGCTCCCCCACCTCCCATTAAGTTCTCCAGCTCGCTGAGAAAATCTGGAGGCAAATTCATTGTCTCGGTGTCATGGGAGCATGTGCATGGGTTTTTTACTCTGAGCTGTATTCACTTGCACTTTATGCACACAAGAAAAAGTTTTCCTCTTTTCATGGAGCTTAAAACCATTATAACTCCAAGAGCCAATTTCAGCCCTGACATCAGGGCATCTCGGGTACACAGGAGGGGCAATACCTTCTAATTCCCAGAAGCTTACTAACACAGAAAAATGATTTTCAATAATTAAAACTTTCAAATATGCTTCATATATCAATGGATACTGACTAGTAAACAGTATCAATCCACATTTTAATCATTCACTCATTAAAATGCCCCATATTTTCCTACAAATGCAAAAATACACAGCCTAATAGGCAAACTGTGCTGCAGTTCTCTTTCCTAATTCTGCTTTTCTCTCCCCGTGCTGCAAAGGGCACCCAAATGCTCACAGCAGAAAGGATCTTACACCTCCAAAGGAGGAGATGCTTCTATCTTGCCTTGATTTGTACTGCTTGTATCAGGAAGGCATTTCTAAGATTTAGACTAGGAGATATAAATGTAATCTCTCTGGAGTTAAGCTAAGATACCTGTGGTCCTGATGTTCTCATAGTTTGCTTGAGGAAGACAAATGTTTTGTCCTTATCTATGTATTTCTTCGCTAATTAAAATGCATGGACTACTTTAAACAGTATGCACCCCAGGGGGCTTCAGCAGTGCTCTTTCAGCATTTAGAAAAAAAGTAGAAGGTTTTAAAGATGTCACATCCAGAAGCCATTCATTAATATTCCTGAAGAGTAATATCATCAAAACAGAATATTAACAATACAGGTCTATCTACACAAAAGAATTGCCAATCTAAACACATGGCAACAAGAGAAATCAGAAGAGGAGATAGGTACAGAGAGCAAACTTAGCTGTTGTGGATAGCTAAGTAATTCTATGTCACAATTTGCTTTTTCCCCTGAGTATTCCCACTAGCACGCAGAAACCCCTGTAACAGTGAGACAAAATTATCCACAGCAAACTGGGAAGGTTTATAATGCTGCTAGTGATGATTCTCTTATATTCTAAATTCAGTTAGAAAGGCAGACAACTAAAAAGCAGCACCTTACTGACCATGCACACCTTCTGCAGGCTGAAGAATAAAACAGTATTTCTCAAGCCTCTCCATGCAAAAGATTTTTGCAAAGCCTGGCTACAACAAACTGAAGTACAACAAATTCTCCTAAAATGCTTTGCTTATGAGGACCTCAGGTCAGCCCAGAAACATTAATTTTGAGTGTGGAACAGTAATTACAAACAGTTGGGTTTGATCTTTCTGATTTTCTGTTTATCATCCAACTTGCTTTCATGGTGCTCTAAGATAATGGAACTTCATTATTTGCAATAGTCCAAAGCTATGTATGGGGTCAGTTAATTCAATACAGCTAACAAGCAGAAAATCAGGAAGTGCAGAAACTCATCTATTTACACTTTCAGTTCCAGCAACTCTACAAAAAGGTGAGTGCCATGAAAAAGTTAGCTCCTTTTCCTTAATTCTTACTTTCAGTATTATACCCGTTTTACTGATAGGCAGAATGAGATGACAACAGGTTATCCAATCAAGGCTACACATTGTGGCAGCAGAGAGGTGGAGACTAGAAAGCTGCAATCCTGGCATCCGCTCCTGAACTGCTCTCTGTAAACACAAGCACTCCTACTCATTTTAGCAAATTGCATTTTTAGCAGATTTATTTTTTCGGTCGACCAGTTAGAAATTCTCCCACCTTTCAGAAATGGTTATGCTTGAAAACAAGACACTAACTTGTTCTGAAAGAGTCAGCGTTTAAGTCAGAAGAATAGGACATGGTCCTTTCTGGAGGATAAAAGCTTCTCTGGGATAGTCACTTTCTACTTCTAAGGCTCTAAACGAGCAGTAAGATAGCATATTCTAGCATCCTTGTGGCCTTTCTCTCAGACACTGAACAAACACATTTCAAGAAGCCAAAGCCTGTTTCCAGAGTTTGCATTCCAAGAATATTCAGCAAACACAGGGAATACATCTGTATTCTAACACCCCACTTCAATCTCGTGGCATGCTCTCCTGCTGCAGGGAGAGCAACCTTGAACAACCTTGGGGTCCTGCAAGTGTGGAGCAAAGCAACAAGCAACAGAAAACTTCTGCCTGGACATGGAGAACATATGCCAGGTGCAAGCAAGAGAAGACCTGACATCTGAAAGAGCTGAACTTTAAAAAGAAAAAAAAGGAAAAAAAATCCATTTCTGCAGCCAGAATTAACTGACATCATATATGTAACCACTTCAGTTGTTTACCAAGTGACTAGTGCATACAAATCAAGATTGTTCAATGTCTAAATGCTAATGTCTTCATAGACTATGCAAGCACAAATTTGCACCTACAAGAACTGGAAGACACTTCCTTTAAACTTTAACAAATGTGGTTGAATAAAAGGAAAGAGAGCAAGGCAACATGAATATTTCAGGGTTTGTATCTTGAAAGCTTCAGAGCAGCTACACAACTCCAATTAAATTCAACAAGACTCTCACATCTAAAACTCTGACAATATTTTGATAAGTCTACAGTTCTGATGTCAGAGTATGACTTCAGAGTCAACTGCTTTTGTTCATCAAAAGTTGACATAGGAGAACCAGCACCATCTCTTCCAGAGCAGAAGTACAAGGCTGAAGAGAGGTAAGCAGAGGAAAAATGTTCAGAGTCTACACTGACAGGAAAATCTGTCCAGCAGAGCTTCCAAGGGGCCTACACTGACATTATCTATAACAGAATTTCCATTTTCTTTGAAACACCGAAGCCCAATAGGATGGAAGAAACTAGATAAGAGGAACCTACACTGACCCAGTTTTAATTAACACAGTGATAAATCTCTCCTGCCAGATGGGATTTATCTGAGTGTCTGAATAAACAATTTTCTTCATCTTTCAGAGAACCCAGATATCTTTGGGCATATCTGCAGTAGTGCTTAAATGCAGATGAAGAGCATGCTTTTGAAGACATTCACCTAGTTGCCTCCCCTTGCTGGACTTTCGTTCCCATTACAGAATGAAGTTGGAGCTCCTGACTTTGATTCAGGACAAAACTAGACTCGGAGATACACTCGAGTTGCTTGCTTAATGTCCTCCAACAACTGCTGGGCAGGTAGATCATTCAAACAAACCACAGCCATCCAAAGTAAAACCCTCTGAAAGGTGTGTAGCAGAGGGGCTGGAACTTCAGCACCATTTTGCTCTATAGATCTGCATCTGCAGAGATTTATTACTTACTAACATAGACATAGCCTTCATGGCCTCTCAAACTTGGTGGTGCACATCAGCATAATCATAAACAGCTCATTTTAAAGGGTGCTACAGACTAGGCAATCATCTTTTGTATATGACACATTAGAGTCTATTGATGATTGGATTGATTTAAAAGTTCAGTTATAAATCATCAGTTATACTAAATTGTTTCTAGCAGAAATCAGACTGATATATTCCTTTCAACCCTATATTTTTAAGTGACAGCTTTTTGTCTCAGTGTTTTTTCTCTGAAAATGTTTTCTTTTCCAAGAAATAATTTCCACTAAATTATGTTATTTCACGACATGCCCATGGCATTGTGTCTACATATCATTATTTCAAGTTGTCATGTCACATTCCACAAGTTTACTACCGCCGTGTCAAAGCATCACACAGCAGAGCAAAGAAGCCTCTGTCTTCTTTATCATTAAGGGCAGCTGTTACTCTGTGCAAATTGAAACATCAGTATACTTCAAAAAGGTTCTAGGTTGCTGAAAACTGTTGCTCCTGAAATTAGTACACAAAATCTTATCTTTTTTTCATGTTTCAAGTGCTAACCTGTATTGTTTCAACAAAAACAGGAGACATTTTGTTCAAAATGAAAGTTTTTCATATAGCCAGAGTCTGCACTGTGATTGTCTAACCAGACAAAAATAACGTGAGGAAAAGGTCACAGTTTTAGATACCTTTTACAAGTCAAGGTTACAAAGCTATTAAATGTTGCCTGGGAGGAATCCTTTAATGTAGCTCAGAATTTAAATTTGCATCATCTGCATCCTCCAATGCTTAAACCAAAAGCCCCCCATCCTGGCCCATCAATGGACTAGATGAAGAACAGAGAAAGAAACAGCAAAAGAAAGAAGTTGGTAAGATTCCAACATGCTGGGGCAATTGTATAAATATTTCCAGCTTTTTCTCTACCAAATGCTCAAGTGGGGTTGAAGAAAGAATGATTAAAAAAATAAATTTCTTCTTAGATATTATTAAAAGGGTAATAAGTTCACAATTTCCTTTGAACCTTAGTTTTGAGCCTTAATTCAGAAGGAAAGACAGGCAAGATTGCTGCCAAGGAAAGAGAGAAATGGGGAACACCTACTGAAGAGAGATGCTGGAATGCACATACAGGTAGTTTCCATATTTCTTTTGAAAGTCATGGGTGGCCAGATAAACAGTCTGGCACTCCCTGATATTATTGCTTATGTTGTCTGTCAGAATCTACAAGAATATGCAGACACTGAACACTGTACACCATTCCCCTTTCAGTTCCTGAGTGAATAAAAATGTCAGAAGAGATCAAGTGTATTGTACTACGCTGCAGAGGTAATGGTTCTTGATCTGAAATGGCTAAGAGTCACTGTGGAATATAAGCAGTGCAGGTACTGCATGAAGCATATGCTGGCTGTAACTCTGATCCAAACAGGATGTGCCTCAGTGCACATATACAACTTTGAGAAGTATTAGAGGCTTCGATGCAGCTAAAGGGTGGGGAAAGGACTGAAACCTTCCCTCTCCATGCACAATCCATGCAAAATCCAAGTCATAAGTGCACTTATGACTGGCAGAAAAGAAACACCAAAAGTGTGAGGCTGAAGGAAAAAAAAAAAAAAAA
>WBNA01000059.1:3553975-3588799 GCA_013398345.1 Nothocercus nigrocapillus | reverse complement strand
AAAAAAAAAAAAAAAAAAAAAAAAAAAACAAACAAAGCAAAAGAGAACTCAAGGAAAGAGACTTACAAAAGAAAACAGTGTGATAAAATAGTGGAAGAGTAGCTTTCATCAAACAACTTGACCTCTCTCTTTTTCCCCCTCGCCCCTTCATCCAAGTTCAAAATGTGGGCCAAGCGCTCACCAAAATAAAAGAGAATAAAAGTGTATGGTTGCAGACTTCCTGGAGGAAATAACAGATTCACACCTTTCTGCTCCAAAGACCTATTCAGGCCGAGAGCTCCACAGTATTGCCCACCACTAGGGATGCCAGGGCACCAGCTCTCTCTTGCCCAGGGGCTAGTGCATCCCATCACATCCCCAAGCATGTGCTGGCATTCTCAAATGGGGACACTTACCAACCTGTCTGAGCCCCAAGATGCCTGGAAAGCATTTAGAAACCTCAGTAACATTACTTGGAATTTCCCAAGAAATTCTGTACCGGAGAAAAAAAAAAAAAAAAAAAAAAAAAAAAAAAAAAAAAAAAAAAAAAAAAATCAAGTGCTACACTAGCTAAGCAGCAAGAAAAATGGCCCTGCTCCCCCCCCCCCCTTTTTTTTTTTTTAAATGAATTGGAGAAATGCTGATTAAAAGTCAGCTTTACACACCAGCTTAAAGTAACCTGCTTTGGAATTTTTTCCTCAGCAGACAGCAATACTACCTTTGAAGATAACTATTCATGCATAAAATTACTGATAGAGACCATCTATCTGACAAATGCCTGTTCCTTAATAATTTATATCACTCGATCTATTTTCAAAGGTTAGCCTTACATTAAAACTACAGTTTTGAATAGGTCAGCCTGTTACTTAAAGATAAATTACTCCACCTCTTCACATTATAGTGTTGAGTTTTGATAACGACATACTTTTTATTGGCATACTCTCCTCTCCCTTCTTATGAGCAGCATAGCAAAGTATTATCATGACCTACATTGCCCATACTTTCCTGTAGTTCTGTTTTGATTCTTTTGGACTCAATGTAAATATCTCCAATTTAGAATCCGTTACCTGCTTTTAGCAGAGCCTTAGCAAAGGCTCAGCCCTCCAAGATGAAAAGAGGAATCAATGATGCACAGTAGGACAACACTAAATCTTAAGCTTTGTCATGCTGCGTGTGAACTAAAATGCAGTATAACCTATGTTATTAAGTTTATTGTAATTAAAGGATAATTCTGTTTTTCTCTAGATAGATAAAGCAATAAAATGACAATATTTAAAGAGGAAATGCCAGAGCAATACTCATGCATTTAATAACTACTCTGGAGACACATATTGCAAATATATTTATAACACAGAAGTTCCTACTGTTTTACGTATGGAAGCATTCTGCGGTGGCAATTTCTTGTAACTAAAGCAGTCTGGATAGTTACTGGACTGCCTCTTTTGTTTGTATGTTTTTAAACATCTGGTATAGTTATTTTGTTACAACTGTGAAGAATTGTCATATTTCTCATATGTCTTTGTAGAAAAGGCATCTCAGTTACTGATGGTGAAGAGCTATTTTCAGACTACGTGGACATCTGTACAATGAATTAGCATACCAGTCTACAAAAGCAGGATAAAACAAACAAAATAATCATGTTAGGAGTCTATGGCCACTCCATATTGTATTAGCTATGTAAGTGCAGGACTCCAGGAACAACGTCCTGGGTTGCAAAGAGAACGAAGCAAGCAATGAATTCCTCCCAGGGCAAAGACAATATCAGATAAGATAGAGTCTGAGAAAAGGAGAATCCCATTCTGCACTGAGACCACCCTGACAGAGAAATTGAGAGGGAAAGTCAAGTCTCTCACTTTTTGAAAACTGTAGAGTCTTATGCAGTGTATGGCAGTTCTGAGGGATTTCTGTAAATTGTGCTCTTGACACTCAAGCGGAATAGCTGGCCTTTGCTTTTCAGGTAGAATTGAAATCTTCATCATGTATTGGAAAAAGATTCAGAGGTCCATCATGCCTCTCATAAAATCAGAGCAGTTCATAAAACCATCTTTATTGTTCCTAGTCCAAGTGCCATCTTCGCCCTGAGCTAAATCAGGACAAGGTTGGATATGAATCCCAGGCACAGCCACTGGATTTATTTAAATAGTCATAATAGGTATGAAAAAACAGCTTTAGTTTTAAAAGCTTATGATTTTAGAAAACTTTGAATAACTTATTTGTTGAGGAACCAAGTCAAAGACGACAAATAAGTTCACCATGTTGCTCTGAAAATGCCACTAGCACAGCGTTCATGGCAACTGACCTAGTACTTGCATGTGCTGAAATGAATTTGATTATTGGACCGTATTCAGTTGTCTATGAGTACACTACCATCTAACAAGCACTGTGGATAAAGAAATAACACATATCCTTCAAATGCAGCTTCCTCAGACCCTTTCTAAAGTAAATGCACGCATAGAATTTATGCACGAATAGTAAGAATCCAGCAACTGCAACAAACACACATACAACCATCCTCACCAACCAGCCCTAGAGTCGATTATCAGCACATACCCAGAGACCAATTGCAACTACACGGATTCAAAATTCCTTTTGCAGATGCTAACCCATAGAAAAGAGCTCAAATCACGTATGCAGACATTGCTCAGGATCTCGGGGCAGGGGAGCTTCTTTAGTCTGTTTCACAAGGCCAAGGCCACTTGGGATTCTTAGAAAAGGTCGGCACTACAAAGTGCAATAACAACAGGGTGTAGGACATGTTTTTGCAGCATTTGGCACCTATACAAGCATTCACATGCAGATCCACGTGAGACAGGAGAGAGAAAAAAAAACAAACCAAAAACAACACGCACCAGGAAGGCTGCATCTCCTCCCAACGCAGATCTCACTTTGACCACTGCATTACTCTGAGCGCAGGAATTCCTGGAATAAAGCGCTTCACAGTTCACATATGTCCCACTTCACCTCAATTACAGAGGTAAGGAAGGATAATGACGTAACTAAGGCTCTTTTATTGCTAACCCTGCATTGCAATAAAGGATTCACAAAAAAACTCAGCAAGCTTCAGATAGTCCCAAGGGAAGCTGATAAAGGTAGACCAAGGTGTGTGTGTGGGGGGGAACCCACATACGCACCACTTTTTACTGACACAGAGAGCTCAGAAGAATCAAGAATGAGACAGGACTGTGCAGCTCAGAGAGCAGGACTACATAGGACAGGATATTCTTTTACTCCATCAGTAAGTTTGAAATGTCACGTTTACTGCACTCACCATTATTTCCACATAAATGTTTGTAACATCTACTTGATTCAGGGTTTGCACAGCATAGAAAAGCCTGTGCTCTATCACATCTTCACCACAAGTCAGGTTGAGCCAAATGAGAAGTTTTAAATTAAATGGATTACCCCAGATAGCCTTTCCCAGCAGTCAACCAATTCAACGCTTCCTAAGTTCAGCTGTCCTGGCAAACTGTGAATTATACCTCACCCTTCCTCACTCCAACATTTAGGCCCCTTACTACCATACATAGCTGAAGCAGCTACAGTAAAAAAAAAAAAAAAAAAAAAAAAAAAAAAAAAAAAAAAAAAAAAAAAAAAAACAAACACACACAACAAAACAAGAAAAGAAGTCCAAGTATTACATAGCATCACTAGCATATGCTAGAACCTCTCCTTGCTATTAAAACCTGGTAAAAATTTGACAAAATCAATTCCAAGGTCTGCAATTATCCCAAGGTCAAAGAGAGTCCCAATCCTCAGCCAGCAATCCTGTTTCTTTGATCTAGAGCTTCTTCTCATTCTCGCTGCTTGGGGCCTCTTTGGTTTTCCCTTTGCCATGGCTCTTATTGGGTGATTATGTGCATTTGTTCACTTGTTCTGTGATCAACCAGAGGCCACACAGTGGGATCAATGTTGCTTTAATACACACCAAATCAAATCAGTTCTAGTGCTCTAACCAGCAAGGCCAAGGCACTAAGATGCCAGCGTTGTCTGTATGCACCCAGAGCCAATTACATTATCCTTCTGCCAAACTGGGTTTTCTCCTAGCTGTTAATTCTTATATTGCTGGGGGGAAAAAAAGTTCCAAGTTTCTTGTCTGGTTTACTATAATTAGACTTTCTGTGATGCTTTTTTTGTTCTTTACAATTACCCTTTAATGCTTGGAGTTCCGGGCACTGCTCTGTGCAGTCTTCTGCTTCTCCAGTTGCCTTATTTTGATGTAGATGCAAATACAAACCATGCTATACTTGCAGGAGGGATGACATGGGCTAACTGCAGCAGTCACTGAAGTAATGAGTGCTTGGACAGTCTGGCATGAAAGGTGCGAGATAAACTGGAAAGTTGACCATGCAGCTACATTGGTTTCTTCACTTTGGAAGATTTATTTGCAGTAGCTCTCATTTGGCTGAATTGCCATTACTTGGTTTGACCATCAATTTTCTGTTCGTCATCTCAAATAAGATGTTCATCATATAAGCAGCTCAGTACTATACTGTTCTGCAGAGTAGTTAGGAAAACAGCCACACACCGTTCTCCCGTAGTGCTTGCCAAATCCTCCCTGACTACTCCTGCATGGATAATCCTTTCTGAAAGGCAGAGCCAGAGTTAGAGTGGCCAGCCCCTCGCCACGAGACAAAACAACTTACCAAACACTTCTGCTCAAGTCCATTAGCTTGTAGAAACACTTTCTATGAAAATTTGTGGGAACAGCAATACTCAGGGCAGGTACTCAGTCCCTTTAAGACACCTCTGTAAAGGATGGATTTACAAAGAATTTGAAAAGGAAAAAGGCTTCATGTGAGGCTTCATTTGGGGTAGGCTGCCTCAGGACTGCAGTTTAATGATGTGTGAGGACAAAGTTTCTTCACTTCACAGGTGAGCATTCCCATTTTTTTGCAGAAAAAAAGAGGAATAAAAATAAAAATAAATGGACACAGATCACTTCTGAGATGAAATGGTAAACATTAAATTTTAATTAAGCACAATCTGGGTAGGATTATAGTATTTTGGCTACCTGTGTTTCTGCTTGATCTTTTTTTAGATGTCCAAATAAGCCTCTCCATTACCATCCACCTCAAATTCAGTGACTTCAATCATACTACTTATTTCAGCTGTTGCACTTGGGAGATCCAGGTCTAAATCTGTTAAATCTGCAGTTATCCCAATCAGTTTTACAGACAACTTTCTGGCCCTGACATCCAAAGGATCTTCAAAGCCCTCAGACAAGCACCATGCCTCATGCTACATTGCTTTTATTTCCTGGTATACTTCATTTCATTGCTGTATGTCCCATATAAGGTGTTGGGGAAAAGAGCCATGTTCAATATTCACAATTTGTTTCTCTGAGGCATTTTGATGCAACTGTCTCAGTCATTTCTCCTTCAAATGGCCCCCTTTCCACAGATGACTGGTCATCCAAAACACCAGAGAGATTTTTCAGCCTCCTTGATCTAAAGGAGGTAGATGAGAAAAGACATGATGCAGACAAATGCCACATTTGTGACACTGGCTGAAACACTGCTGCCAGGATACATTATTCAGCATCTAGTAGATCTACTGATATAACCCTGAGCTGAACTCTCCTCAAGAGATCAGCCATCCGTGGTTTTCCCTGAGTAGTAGGTAGATTTATTCTTGCAGCACTGGAATAGGAAAAAGGGGTAGCTATCCCACATCCCCACACAATCCATAAAAGTCTCTGCCTTGTGCACCAGCACAAAACACTGGACAAATTGATGTCTTCTCCCACTAACACATCACGAGCAGTAAATACCTGACACTAACACAACACACAAGAGATAGCAGAAGCAACACCACCACCTTCAATTCTGGCATTACTGTGTGTCATCATCTGGAGCTGGAAAGAGCACTGAGGCAGTCACAGCCATGATTAGCCATCCCCCAGGCCCTGAACCTGGAAGTCCAGGTACACCAGGAGGTGTGTCCCTTACCACCCACAGCCTCCCCTCCCACCAGACCAAGAGAAAAGTTACTGGCAGGTTCTGCACTCCTTATTGCTCTTAACTGTCTTCATGCTAGAATCCATTTTGGGAGTAATGGGAAGGAAAATTGAGTTAGCCTTTTTTTTTTTTTTAAAAGGTTTTGCTAATGAACTTATTCATGAAAGACTTCAAGACCTGAGTTTTCCATCAAACACCAGCACAGACTTTGTTAACCAATATTTACCTCCAATCTTCACTACAAGAGTAAAGATTACTTTCTTGTTGCTTTATACATCTTAGCCTTGTGCTGTCCCCAAAGAGCTTCAGTGGGGAAGAGAGAGATGAAGTGCCCTTTGTTTTAAGGGATGCCAGCAAAGAGGTCCCCTCCTCTCAAAAGCCCCCAGCAAAACCCTCAGAAGATCTAAGGCTGAATCTACATATACTGCCTATACAGAAGCAATGAAGAGTGCAAGGAGCAGCTGCAGCAAGAAAGAGGACTTAGAGGAGAGTCACACATGACCTCTTCACTGTGTAATGTCAGAGATTTGGGAATTTAGCATCGTGTCACCTGGAGAAGATTCAGGGAACACACAGGGTGCACTGGCAGCTGTGAATACCAGGGAAGCCAGAGATGCCAAATAATAGGGAAAACAATTTCTCCTTGCATCAACCTAAAGGTTATAGAAGTAGCAGGAAGTTATGTCTGCAATTATGATCGGCAAAGCTGTCTGCCTATTAAAACACAGAGCTAGAAACCAGACCTAAGTTACCTTTTCTACTGTCCTACTTCTTCACTGTCTGATCAAAATAGATCATATGACACACAGAGATGACTAATGATAGCAGTAATTAAAAAGGTGCCCGATTTTCATATGTAGAGTCCTTGCAGCTCTCCTGTGGTCCTGAGCATCTCCTGCAGTCAGGTAACACCTTATGATCCCTGCAGAGGTGATTTATCTTTCTTTCAGCAAACATTGGATGCCTCACTTCTCCTTGCTGCCTAGGGAGCACAGCCCTTCATTCAAACCAAGGACTTACAGGGCAGAGTGTGCTTGGATTTGGTGTCTGAATCTCTCACTTATTGGGGAAAAGGGTTGGGACAGAGGGCAGGAACTTCTGGGAAGGCTGAGCTGAGGTGAAGTTTCTCCAACTTCCTCCTTGTTTAAAGGGAATGGAGAGAATACGGCAAATATGTAAGGTTTTTACCAATCCAAACCATCATCTTTAAGCACAGTAAGTTGCTTTATTCAGGGGTTGTTTAACACTTTCTGTATAATCCTTTTAAAGTGAAAAGATGATGTTTCAAACATACCCAAAATTTACATTAAACATATTAGAAATAAAGCAGTTTTAAGAAGCTGCTGAAAACAATGGGAAATGGGGAACCAGTGTTATATTGATAACAGTTGAGAAATTTGCAAGGAGTAGGGCAGGTGGCTGGAAACAGCAGGAGGCCTATGGTATAGTAAGTGCGATGGCGCTTGCAGTCCAGTTGTTCTCCAAGCTAATATGTTCAACTGCCTCAAATTCCTCCCAGGGACTCATCCATACAATTCCCAACAGAGAGGGTAAGTCAAACCAGAAACAAGAAGTAAAGCAATGAGCTAATGCCTCAAAGTCCCCCGAGCCTGAGAAAGGCCTGAATGGGATACAAGATCTCATGACACATAGGATACAATCATAAGGACCTCGCGTGAAAGATGCAAAAAGACAAATCTGAAAGCTTTAGCAATCTCTCCTCCATCAGCCAAGCTGGTATTGGCATCTACATCTACTCAGGCTTTACATGGCAAAAAATGGATGCATTTCCATGTGTTTTTATTCAAAAGTGACTTTGAAGTTCTAATCTCCAATATTTGCTGATATTCTTAAAGATTAGAAGTTTGGTTAATAGCAACTTTTAATCAAAGGGTTCACAACAGCAGAGACAGAGAAAGAAAAGGAAAATGACCAAGAGAGGATGAAAGGAAAAAACATAGGCAACTCTAATAACTGATACAGGAATTAGACAGACATTTCCTTCACACTGAGCTGTCAACAAGTAAAAACATATTGTGGCAGGCTGTAATTTACCTATGCTTGCATGCAGACACTGGATGCTCAGTGGGACTAATTATGAAAATATGATTATAATGGATTAGTAATTCTGTCAGAGACATGCATCTGGTAACAAAAACACAATGGGTAAAAATGCCACCGGACTAGAGAACTCAATGCTCTGGGTTAGTACCAAATGCCTGTCTCGTGGGAGAGAAAAAGTGATTTGAAGTATGGTGAAGGAGGATTGCTGGGACTGTATGTTACTAAGAAAGAATGTTTTCCCAACCTGTGGCTTAGGAAAGAAAAAGAGCTGTAAACCCATTTTTCCCATTTTCTCTACTGGAGGCTTTGACTCGCTTAGAAAGGGTAAGATTTCAAGCCACGCTAAAAGTCTGCAGGCAGAGCTGGCAAACATCAGCATTAAACAGACTTGTTCTGTCAAAGGAAAGGGTGAGATCTCTGGGAATTTCCAAAAAAAATTATCTTTGAAATCATGTACTAGCATCCAAGAACAAGAAAACCTGAGAAAGACACTGAGATTTTGGACAAGCAACATTAAGTTTTAAATTTTAAAAAGAAGATAACTTTGAATCCATTTTCTCACCCATGTCTGTTTTGCTACTTTAGGCCTCTGCAGGAGTGCTGGATTATGGTCAAGATGCCTCAGGAGGAATAGTTTAGAATCTGTTTCCCCCATGTGCCTTCTCAGTATAAAACCACCATAAAGTAACTTATTCTTTAAAACAATGCAAAGCTTGTAAATAACTGCAAGCATTTTGAACTTCATTCTCTGCTTTATGCTCTGCCAATTTGTTCCCTAATAACCTGGCCAACTCTTAGCATATTAATACATTTTATTACAATTATTCCTCATTTGCTTGGAAGGCTAAGGCAATGCAGACATTTACGGGTAAGCCTGGAAGCATTCCTCCAGAGGAAGATGTAACCTCCTGCCTCAAGCTCTGTAGGCTGAAAGGAGCAAAACACAGCTGGGATCAGATCCTTCTGGGAACCTTCACCATTCACTGAGTGGCTTGGGAGCTCTTGAGCTCTTTTACCTCTAAAATTAAGATGCTACAGCCTCCATCTCACTCCTTTTCATTGAGGAGTAAGCATTGTGGGCAACTAAGGATGACTAGTTTGCCAGTTAGCATTTCTTGGCATTTTTGTGTGCCACTAAACCTGTGCTGGAGTTGTACTCAACATACACACAAAGCTGATTCAGTCCAGACAGGGTCAAGGAAGGGATGCTGAAAGGAACAGGATGAGGAACTGTTGAAAAGACCTGCCTGCTTAGACTGGTAGCAAAGATACAGGCAGAACTTGAGTGCTACCTTCCACGGTTTTGTAATTCCTACAAGTTTTGCAGGCCAACATCCTGCACAACCATCACGGGCTTTCACTAGACAGGAAGTAGGCATTGGGATAATTTGCAGGAACCTCCTAAGCAGTTAACTAAGGGACAGATGACTATGGGACAATCTGTGACATTACAGCCACTTCAATCAAGCTGAACTACTGTGGACTAAAGGGTCTAATTTTAGACAGCAAAATTCAAAACCATCCATTTTGATGACACATTCAGAAAAGACAATTCTTGACACCCTTCAGCTTCCTCTCTCCTTTGACAATATGCCCATGTACAGTTTGCATGGCATTATTTTGCCAAATTCAGCACTCTAGAGATGATGGAACAGTAGGGTGTGAATGACACTGATCAGGTCTATCACATATTTCATTATTCTGCCGAAGACACAAATTCAGTGCGTCTCTTGCACAGACTCTCAGGTGCCTTAACACCATTTTCATGTAATGGCGGCAGGCACAAGTGAGCTGTGATGGAAGCAGCCAATTTTGGAAAGAACATTAGAGCTTAATCAGCAGGTGTTCTTAATCCATTGATATGTTCTCTGCTCAAAGCCACAAATCCACTCAGAGAGACCTGCAGCGCTACAATATTCCTGCAGCTATTACTCAGAAATACAAGCCAGAAGGATTTAGAAAGGTACTACACTAGAACTGATTTCACATTTACATCTTAAGGTTCAAGCTGCCAATATCTAGACTAACACTTCAAAGAAAAACAAGCTAGATAACAGGAAAGAGATGTATGAGACAGCAATTATGTAGCTGTGGAAATTATATTGGAGCAGGGCTGGAGTTGCCCTCTGCCAGCTCCCACATGGACACTCAACAGCTGTGCTCAGAAAAGCTGCAAACACCTCAGCCATGCGCCAGCACCCCCATCAAATCATCACTCGAGCCTGGGAACGCAACAGTGCATCGCTGAGATTTGACCTGGTAATACTTGCCATCCATGCAGCATTTTCTCCTTTAAAAAAAATAAAAAAAAATAAAAAAAAATAAAAAGTCTTCATCAACTTTAAAAGTTTGAGTCAATGCTATCATCCTCCTTTTGTTGCATCTACTTCTGTGGTAGAAAGGGGGCTTTAGCAGTATTCACTTGAGCCAGATCTTAGCAGGCACAATGGGAAAATACACCTAAGTACAACAGAGCTGTTGGCCAAAGCTAGACTTGAGAGGAGCTCAGCAGCATCAGGAATACTGTTGTTCACGACTGCAGTAATGGCTTATACACTTGCACTATTTTTTTTTTTTTTTAAAAGAAAAAAAGCAGTTTTAAGAACATTTTATTTTTGCATTTCTTAAAGGAAAATAGCAATATCATAAAAAGAAATAATCTAATACAGAGATAACACAGGAAGCATCACAAAGGAAAATTACTGAAAATCAGGAACAAAATCCTACCCCATCTCCCTGTTTTCTTTACTTTTATTATTTCTCCTATGCATCATATTTCTCTATGCCAGCAAACCAGAGCTTTACTAATATTTCATTACCCCTGTGAACACAGTTACAAATAACAATAATACTGTTTCTCAAGGACAAATGAATACATTTTGATCATATCTGAAAGGGAAGGGGCAGGGGAAAATTGCCTCTGGGCTCAGTCAAAGCAAAGGAAATCTCAACCTGAAAGAAAGATGCATAAGCAGCTACTACGCAAGCAGATGAGCAAGTGTCATTACAGAAGCAGCTTTCCATTCTTGAAGAGTGAGCGTGCCCAAATCAGGTCTGTTTTTCCAGCACGATACAGTTTACTCAAACATATATCCTTTCTCTATAATCGCTTCTAACAACTACCATACTCAGACAAACTGCTAATGTTTACCTCCCTATTGCATTGTTTTCAGATTGCAGTATTCTCCGTTAAAAGATAATGTTCCCAGTTGCTCATTCATAAGACCTATTTTCATTAGCTAGTATCTTTCATTTCCTGTCTCTGTTTCCCATACAACTAATTCCTCCAGAGCTTATGGAGACTATTTGGTTCAAAGCCTGACTCTTCCAAGCTCAAAGATACTGTATACTCAGCAGTGCTGCATTCCAATTCCTTTTCATCCTCTCCCACAAAAAATGAGACAGGAAATACTATTTTCTCTCTCGTTTTTAAAACAAATCCATTCAGCCAGGGCTCTGCTTACCACCTTGCAAATGATAGGAACTGATAATTGAAGAAAAAAGAAAGGAAAAAAGACAAAAAGAAAAAAGGGAGGGGAGGAAAGAGTTTGACTCCAGTTGAGTTAAGCAGCCCTGTTACGTACAGGGCTGCAGCTTCTGCTATATTCCTTCCCACCATGAGCAATGCTCAGCACTCCCCTTTTTTCCCCCCTTCAGAAAATGGGACTGCTCACAAACTAAAGGAGAATCTAGCACAAGAACGCATGGCAGACTTTGCCCACAGTTTGTCAAGGCGATGCAAGCAAAAGATTTTATTAGTATCATTTTATTTCCAGTTAAGTTCCATAAAAATCAATCTCTGGGAAGTTCCAGTAGCTGATGTCTGCATTTGCAGGCTAATGCAGCGAGTGGGCATAGCTTGAAATAGATAGCTGTAAAAAGAGATAGCAGCAATGCAAATTGGACTGAATAAGAAAATTATATCCTGAATCGTGTGACTGTAAAAACAGCAAAGGCACAGCAAGCAAGACGGAGGCATCTCCGCTTAAAACACGGCCTGAAAATCTGAGGGGAAAAAAAAAAAAAACCACCACACCACACACCAGACAGACCAACAATGTATCACAGGATAAACACAAGCCTTCATTCTAGGAAGTTCTTACATGCTTTTATAACTTAATTTGTATCCAGAGACAACATAAGCCCCAAACTATATAAAAATGCATATGCATGCATAGCTCAATAATTGCATATATAAAAAATTAGAAACTTAGATTTTTAAGTCTGTTTTTTGAAGTGTTAAAAAAAAAAATCAGGCCTTTTCAAGTCTCCAGGTACAATTTATTATGTATTCCACAAATTCACTCATATAGTTCAAATTGAGCCTAAAAATCTTTTGCTTTCTTTGCAAATACGGACAAGCTTCCAAATCTACTGCAAGTTTCAGTGAACCCTCCCTGCTGAGTAGGCATCAGTACAAAGCATTGATAACTCACCCTTTCCTTTTAAACATGAAACAGCGCTTTGAGTCGGGACCTGTGGGCTTTTTAATAGTTTAGATCCCATTTTAGCTACCGCCTAAAGCATAATGCCTACAGGATAAACGAGAGGGCGAAAAACTAAGTCAGAGGTACTCTGCTAACTCTAATTGTGTTTGTGTTTCAAATAACTCGATTCAAACCCCAGGGGATCTGCAAATAAACGCAGTGACTCCCAGGACACTCCGTGGCCACCGCAGAGACATCCCAGCAAGATGCTGCCTGCAGCCCTCATGGCCCTGGGCAGGCGCTCGATGAGGCTGCCTGTGATACCAGCACATGCTGGAGCCTTGCAAAGTTTCCTCCTTGCAGGATTTCCTCTGACTTAATAGTCAACAATATTATTTACACAGAGAGCTACCAATTCTAGGGGCAATGTGGGGAAACAGGCTGGTAATGAGGAGCAGGGGGTGCAGCTGGCACCAAGGGCAGGGCCCAAGGGGCCATGAGGAGGAGGCCAGACCAGTCCAGCTCGTTCCAGAGAGCTCCACAAAGGCAGGGAATGGCTGCCCCATCAAAACCTCAGCAAAGGAGCCCACGGTGCCATGGCTGCTCTGTGGTTAAAAATGGGCAGTAGCCCATTGCAGTGCTTATTGTTTCATGATACCTAAAAATTGGTAATTAAGGCTTTCTTTTTTCCCCCATTGGCAACAAATTCCCCAAGGGGGTGGGGAGGGTGAGGAAGAAAAGAGGAGGAAAAAAAAGAAAATCCACCACTATTGCTGTGCTGTTTTTTCTGTTTTTCCTCTCCTCAAGCCTTTCCAGGTAAAAGTGCTGGGCAGTTCCCCCCCCAGGTGCTTCGAGCTACAGCCCCATGCCAGGCTCAGCAGGACATGCCAGTGGGATCTCAGCTCCGAGCGCCACCAGGACAAGTGCGCCAGGCACAAACTGTGTCCTCTCAAGCAGCTACCAGGGACATCGGATTTGACAGCTGGAGACTGGAAATACACAGGAGGGAGCACAGATACACTTTTGGCTCTGATCTGGCCTAGCTGTCTTCAACTGCCCTTCTTTACTCCAATTTCTGTCCAGGATTTTTGCTCCTCTCTGGTTCTCATGATCCTTCACTTGCAGGCTGTTGCCCACCAGGGTCACTTTGCCAAGTGTCTGTTTGGAAGGGGCAGAAGGTAGTACAACTGGTCTTCAGGCAAAGCTTTTAATGACCACTAGGAGACCTAAGCAAGAACAAGCTGAGAAAGCACATGCAGAATAGACTTGTAAGTGAACTCCAAAATGCAATGAACAATCTCCCTGCGTGTGCTGCATTTTGCATCCCAGACTGAAAGGAAGGACTCCCATTTAGCTATGCAGCTTCCTAATAGCGGGAGAGGAGGATAATGACTGTGTAATTCCTAAGGATTTCCAGTCTTGGATACCATTTCCCCTGATTGCAGGGCAAGCTGTAGGTAGAAAACAAGCAGATACCATTCTCATCTAAATTTAGATACTGCCTTTGAGGTCTTGCATCCCTTACCCAGAGATATTTCTCTAAAGCTCCCTTCAGTTCTTGCTTTTATCCCCTTAGCCTGTCAGGTAGTTTGAGTGACATCTCAGTTCCTTATGCATTTAAGTCATGTCCTCTCTGTACTGCCTCTGCTCTTAACACCAATAATTTAATTTTCAAACAGCTCCATTTCTTAGGCTCCTCCCAATTGTAGTGGCCTTCATTAGTTTTATTTATTTCCCTAGTATCTCTCCAGTACTGTAGCATGTAGAATGACAATCTTTGTTTTAGCTCTTTCCATGGTAGCATATCAATCTCTCAACACTGTTGCATTTTCCAATTTAATAACTTAAAAATTTCAGTTAAAAAAAAAAATGATGTTCTGGAATGGTGTTCTGGAAACACCTTTCTTTCCCCCTCATTTTCTCTCTCCCCTTTTTTCATTTTAATGGCTACAGGTTTTTAAAAGCATCTAGCAAAAGAGGAGGTAGCAGCAAACACTTCCAGCCCTTCTTTGACAAAAGACAGGAAGTGTTGATAATACCATTATTTCTGTGTAACAGGATTTATCTCATTATATTCTATTTAGTACATTTGTATGTGCTAATTGATAAATGTATTTTTGTCAACAAGACAAAAGGTTCTCTGTCTTTGGAGAGGCAGCTGGTACAAGTTGTCTAGAAGGCCTAAAAGACATGCTAGGAGGTAACTGAGCTTGAGTCTTGGTACTCTACAATGCTGGCACAGCTGCTTTGCCATTGCAGCTAAAAAAGGAAAAGCAACCTTCTGGCTGTGCTTGCAAATGCTGGTCTAAGATTTTTCTTGGGTTGCTAGAAAAGGCTTCTATTGCACAGAAAACCATTTCTTTCAAAACTCTTCCACTAAATCCTAGATCCTTCTCCCAGTTCTGTTGCCCTTAACATGAAAGCTTCAGGTGGTTCTGTTCCTTAACTGTCCATGACAGCTTGGATTTTAAAGGAGATACAAAATACATCTCAGCCCTGTGGTGAGCATTTTTTGTAGAGCTGGACAAAAGTTGAGTCGCTGTGGCTACTGAAAAGCTTTATTGGTGTATTTTCTTTTGCAATATTTAGCAGGATTAATTTTTCAACAACAGAAAACCATCCTTACAAAATGAATCTATCCCTAATGACTCACAAATTGCAGAGGTGAGCAGAGAGCAATCTTTTACTACTAAAATTTTAACATTCCTTCAGGGGATTAACAAGAAATTGTTTTCCAGGTCAATTTGGGTCCCCAATCTGTCTCCTTGATGGAGTCCCATCTCATAACAGATGACTGCATTGAAATTGCCATCTTAATCAGGTCAGAGGCGGCAAGATGATCCCTTTAAAAGTGACCACCACCACAAAAATAAATAAATAAAGGCACTACAAATCTGCCTGGAGTTTTCAAACATACACCAGGAAGAAAGTCATTGGTATTAGAGAATGAAAACATTCTAAGCAATCCCGAAGTATAATAAAGCGACACTTTCCTCCTCTCATTAGCCAAGTATTAGCCAACCTTGCCATAGTATAAGCTGATAATGGGATTTGCCTTATATATCTAAAGCACAAAAGGAAGGACAACTAAATGACTGGTGGATTTCTCTAAAAACTTGCATTAAGTAGACAGTAGCTTCCAGCAGTTCCCCTTTTCTTGGGGAGCAAGGTAGAGGCAAAGCGAGAAGAAAGAATAGATATGTTGGTTTGCCTGACGTGTATTTCTAGCAGACATAACGCAGAGCAACCTGCATCTTCACTGCTACCATAGCACAGCTGCAAACAGCTTTGGGGGAGTTTTCCAGTGAAACCATCTGAGCAGCCTTTAGTCCTCACAGATAAAGCACTCAGCACACAGTCTGCTTATGTCCCATTAAAGCAAATACATATCTTAAGGTACCAAAAAAGTGTGTAATATATATATGTATATATACACACACACACACACACATTAAGGACACACTTGTCCTAAGTGTGACCTATTTACTTTTTTGCATCATTCCAAAAATTGCATACAACCCCTGTCTGGACTATATCCGGGCATATGATCCAGAAAAAGACAAGGCTTATACAAGGAACATGTCAAATAAATAACTGCCTAAAAAGGCAACAGCATCCTGAGGTTTTACATGCCAAACAATGCAAAGCTGTGAACACTGTTGAAAAATAATTGTGTGTTTGCTCAGGTCCCAGCATCTCTCCATAAATCTGCAATAAAATGAAGTAGCCTCACCTTAGGCTACTTTTAGCTTTCTAGCACTCTGAGAAAACAGTTTGTTTTTATTTTTTGTTAATATTTATATACCTCCATTTCATAGAGACTTTCAGTTGGGCTGACTAGCTTCCATGCAGTGACATATGGAAGAAATAGTCCATTGTTTAAAGTCCTGGTAATTTTAATTTATTAAGAGGCTATTCTCTGTGCCAAGGAGGGGAAACAATAGCCTGAGCTGGTAGCACTGTCAGCAAGAAGCAACTCCTAGTCATATTAAGATGTTTCTCCTCCTCCAATGACATATTGAAAGGACATGATTAAGAGGATGCTGTCAAAGTTTCTGCTCAAATGTTGATCAAGAGATGCCCGAAAAATTGCCAAAGGTAATTGGTAATTCAAGGTAACTGGCATTCCAAACTCTTTAGAGCAATGGTCCTCAAGCTCTGCAGCTCAAGCAGATGCACCCTGCTTGTGGGGCCATATCCTGATGCAGGCTGGGGTGCTGCAGTGCCCCAGGTAAGAGCTCACAGCATGCCTGCACACTAGATGCATCTGAATTTGTCTGCTAGTTAAGCCAACAGGCAACTGGGAAATGCTGTTCTCCAGACTGATCAGAATGTAGCCATGCAAGGCCCTGCTAGATGCCACTCCAGTAACAACCTTTATTTCAGTCACTCTGTGCCACAATGGATTTTTGTTCCATTAAACTCAGTGTACTCTAACTCATGCTACACTTCCTAGGGGTGGGAAATGTTTAGTGGAGGAACAATTAATCCACATTTCTGGAATTGCTCCAGAGAGCTGAACAGCCAAGATCGCTGCCACATGTACACAGTGATTTCCAAAAGCTCACAGCCAGTTGCAGTAGTTTTTGTGGGTTTGGCTGGGTTAATTTTTATTTGTTGTGCCTGATGTTCAGTTTCCTGGCTTCTAAAACTGCTGTTGTAAGCAGCAGGGGCCATATGATAACTAGCCTTCATCTGCTGTTGTCCCTCTGCAACAGCATTATACAATACAGCCTCAGGCATGTAAATATAGCACTGCTAAATCAGAAATACTCCTTTGCTGGCTGTAAGCAAGAACTGCCAAATCTCAGCTGAAAGCATCAAACTTTGCTTCTTAGGCTACATGTCAGAAACAGAAAGATATATGAACAAATGAAGAAGCAAACCAAGGGAGATGATGTTAGGTAGGTGACTCATCCAACCAACAGCCCTTTAGCTAGACAGAAGACCTCTCTGTAAAAAGAATTCTCTTCTGGATTATTTCCTCTCAAAGCAATAACGTAAATCTACCTAACATGTAAGCAAAGGGATATTGTGTTTGACAGATCAACAGTGATCATGTTTGTCTACAGAGTTAAGGTCACTACTGAAGACTCTGCTGAGCAAAGTAGGTGCATATGGAAAGGGGACAGATATCAGTGTAGTTAGAGGAGAATAACATATGAAGAACGCAAAAGATATTAAGAAATCACCAAGGCAGAAGTAGCCCCACAGGAACCAGCAGTTAGTTCACTTTTCATTGCTAATTGGTGTTCCTGTAGATGCCTGCATTCTTTCTTTCTTTTTTTTTTTTTTTTTTAAAAAAAGCAAAGATCATTTTATAGATCACACAATGCAGACACCATGGAGCAAGAAATACATAACAGAACTTCCTTTGAAGCAGAACAAGCAAAGAGTCCATGTTCAGAGACTTCCAAACCCTATTCTCCAAACCTACTATCAGCACTTCCAGATCCCAAACATCCCCATTACAACTTCCTAGGGCAATACTGAACACATGTTACTGAAACACAGAGTTAAATTTCCAGAAAAAGTCAGTAATGATGATTCTGATCACCTTCCAACACTAATTTATTGGACAGGTGGCAGGATAGGTTTGGACAACTGATGTAAACTACAACAGAATCTAATTCTAGGTATCAAGTACAATGGGATAGTACCAGCCCTTGGAAAGTGTTTTGTATTGTCATTTTTACATAGGCATAATATAGTTCATGGTGCTTAGTGCACTCCCATCATAAGACCTCTCCATTCTCCCTTTAATGGAATTAAAGCAAGCTTCTTGTCTCAGAAAGCAGAGAGCAGAAACTAACCTGCTAAATATATTTTATTCAATTCAGCTTTCTTCTGTTTGTACAAGTCTTCATGGTTCAAGTTTAATATACCATACATGCTGTCTGAGCATTTACTGGTATCACAGAATTAAAGTTAATACCCTACAGCTCTGTTACTCCCTGCAGCAGGCAGTGTCTAAGCTACCTCAAGGAAAGAGCAACTCATATTCAGAGCTTACCTTTGAGAAAGTGCCATAACAAGTATCCTAACAAGGAAAGATGATTAACAGACTTCTGTTTCACTCAGGTTTCACTCCACATTTCCCAGCTGGTGGAACAACCAAACAGTGTGACAAGTCTGTCATTCAGTGCCAGGAAGTTTGTACGTAGGTGCCTGTGCATTGAAGAGCATCTCTCCAAAAAGTTGGTTTGCAGCATAGAGAAAGCTTTCTCCACCAAGCTAGCAAGAACCATTCCAGTTCTCTCTTCCCTGGAAGATTCCACGCTACATTGGAACAAGCCCTGCTATGTTTGTGTACCCTGGGCTGAGGCGGGTTGGAGAAGTTGCTCAACTGGACAGCCCTTCCTTCCAGCTCCCCTGATTCTGTCTGTTTTTCAGCTAATCTGCACAGCACCTGGTTCAGTTAAGGATGTTGCTTGGACCTTGCCTTAAGCATCCCCCAGACATGTAGACCAGTGTTGGATACAGTGTCAGGCAGAAATGATGGGCTGTGAAATGACATATTTGACAGAATTAACTGCTTAAAATAACATAGTTATTTACCTCTGACACCAATACAACCAATCAGCTCAGGAGACCTTTCAAAAGGGGGTTTTAAGCCCCCTGGATTTCAGAAACCTGCAGAAACCCTGGTACACAAATGAAATTACATGCAATACAGACATTTTTACATTTAAAATAATCTATGTGAATGTTCTTTACTAGTATATTTGTACAGAGGCCATTACACCACATACGGAAAATCTGGCATAAAGCTCTGACACAGAAAGATATTCGAAAAACACCAGACAGCCTATTGCTTAATAACAGGGAGTTGCTCCCTATTATTGCTCCCTGTAATAGGGAGTTGCTGCTATAATACAGCATCACTTTTGTTGTTAAAAACACAGTAACTTGCTGAACAAAAGTTATCAGCTTTATACTACAACAACGCATGACACTTTGTTATCAACATCTTACCCACTTGAAGTCTATTATGAGCAATACTTCAGAGAAGCACCAATACTTCCAGCCCATCTGAAGCCACTCCAGGGCTGGGCCCTCACAAGGGTCCTCAAGAGCTGACACTTGCACAAAACCACCCATGCTTCATATTTCCACATAGCTGGAAATGCCTTAAGCCCTTAAGCCCAACTTTTGCCACTGAATATTTAGTCTGTCTTCTGAGCTAAATCCAAACGGGGCATCAGGACTGGACACCATGACACAAAGCTGACAAACAGCACCACACTTTGGCGGTGGTGAACGTGTCCAGCAGAGCCACTGAGGCTGGATTCTCTAGCATTACAAGACCAGGGGGATTCAACATCATAGCAAATATAGATATGTAAAATATATATTTTTAATTCAATTTAGTCTCATCTCACCACATAAAACTGCTAGGCAAGTCATCCTGAGCCAGATCCATCTAGTTCATTATGCCACTTCAGAGAGAGCAAAATAAGGCCTGGGCCACCACCACTGTGTCCCCTGGGTTCGCATCACTACCAACAGCTGCTCTTTGGAGCACTAACCACACGTACGCGCTGCTGAAATAAAGGACACTGTCTGCCGCAGCAACCACATGCAGGAGTCCCCTCCAAAAGGGGAGCTCAGTCTTATCCACAGGCTCAAGTTAGCAACTGGGCATTAGCAGTGAAGGAAAGAAAGAAAAGCCTGGCCCAGAATTTACTTCCCTCTAATAAAAGCCTAAACTAATGTCAAACAGAGATGGATAGAACCCAGCCTTTGCATTGTTAAATTTATTCGGAATAATTCATTAGTAAGCACTTTTCACCTAAGAGTCACAGGTAAATTCCAAAGTAGAGTCTCATGTCTCTCTAGCAGCACCCAGGAGATTTATCTGTTTATCAGTAACTAATTAATTCTTCCAAAGTGATTAATTTATTTAAAGTAGTTTGCATTTTTGGGGGTATATATTTGCCTGTGTAGTATTGTACATTGTAGTATTACACACATGGGAAACATGTATTTTTATCTTTCCTTGTGGGGGAGAAGGGGAATAGAGCAGAAGGAGCATATAGGCTGAAAACATTGTTTTGGGCAATTTCTAAAAATGTAGGACACACTTGGTTTCACCACTTACAAGTTGGACATGTGGAATTACCATCAGATCTTAAAACTATGCTGAAAAGTTGCACAATTGTCTTAAGATCCTCAAGCCTTCAAAACAGCCTATAGTTTATTGTAATAGTGAGAAACACAGTAGAAATCTTAATCATAAAAATAAACATCTGACAGAGCCAGCTATTTAAGATCTCAAAGAGGAGGAATGAACTTCCCTTTTCAAAAGTCTGAAATTGTGAATTCTGTAAACACCATAAAATGATCTGTTGCCTCCGCTGCTTTCGCATACGGCACTTCAGAGCGGATCATCCGCTGAGCTGCAGCTCTTGCCGCCACGTGGAAGCTGCCGTGACCACCCTACAGCAGCGTCCTTCAGCTCTGGCACCCACAGGCTAATCCCAAACTAATACTGCCATAATTGCTCAGCGCTTTACAAGTCTTATGCAAACATTACTTCACCTTCTCAGGGACAGGTAATTGCAGAACCTCCTACTGACTCAGAAAAATTAATTATCTAGCACCTTGCAGAGCCAGGAGTAAAGCTCAGGAAATTCCTGCATCACTGGCTGCTGTTCAGATTCCTCTTCTTCCATGCTGGAAGGACGGAATTAAGAGGTGCAGCAGCAGCCTAATCTCTCTCTAAAAGTGATCAAAAACAACAGGGAAGACAAAGCAGGCAGGCAGGGATTAGTTGTGCTTATTTGGGCAGGTGCCCTCAATCTTGAGAAAAGTTAGCAGAGTCAGACAAGAGAAAAAAAATTGCAATTCTGACATGTAAGTAGAGAGCACCTCTTACCCACAAACAGCCTAGTCCAACACGATTTCAATAAACTGCTTATTGCTCAAATGTTGCTTTTCTCCTCTCCAGTCATGGGCCTTTTGCATTGTGTTCGCTGTGTTCGTTCTTTATTTATTGCACTTCACCCCATTACGATTTTTCTCAGGTTTAGTTTTGAGTCAATTGCAGCAATCTCACCTCACTCCTGACCTGCTGCTCTGAACTGATGGACAGCAGTGCTCATTATTTTAGAGTTGCCCTCCACTTGGAGAAGCTACCATTTATGAGGGAGGATGTGTGGTGGCAGAGGAATTTTTAGGTCTGAGGGAGAATCTGTTACTACATTCTTCAATATTTAATCCACCTGCCTAGACCCATGCAAAAGCTTTAGATCATGATATCTGCCTGCATAAGTGGACACAGTTCCATCACATCCATGATTTCTGCTCCAGAATCATCTCTAGAACAATGTTTTAATTAGGTTACAGCAGCATGAATTTAAGTCCACAGTTTTATACCTGGAACACATCTAGCCCCTGTGGCAGCATTTCCAAAGAGGTTTTGAACCAGTTCATAAAGCCCTGAACTTTATTCCATATATCTGCACACTTTTCTTATAGCATCATATCACCTGCTTTCATTCCTGCAAAGCCCTGCATTTCAGAGCACCAGCTGTATCCGCATATACAAAACAGGGAGAAATACTAGCCCAGCTGGGCAGAAGCCTGAGCACAAATGGTGACAAAGAGAAACAGACGTACGTGGCACTCAGTGTTGTTCCCACAACACCGCAAGATTTCAGAACCACGTTTGATGCATTTTAGAGATAGAAGCAATTTTTGAGAAGAAAAATAAATAAAAACAAACCAAAAAACACACACAATATACCACACTTGACTTGTTTGGACAGAAACCTGGACCTCACTGCAGAGGAAAGCAGGAGAAAAAAAAAAAAAAAGTGGAGGCAAATCCTCAGGATTTGCATGAATGAGATACTGGCTTTGGAGCCCAGAAGCTGTATGATACAACAGTTTCCTAAATGGGCAAACAGCAAGTAAAACACAATATGGTACCTTTATTTGCATTTAGTAGGAGCTTTGAGGAAAATGCTATCTGCATGCAGGCAGTGACAAGTAAAAGGAGCCCTGTGAGATAATTTTAGGATAAAAAGAGTAAAGGAGTCCAGCTGCACCATACAAAGGAGCAGTGAGATACCCATTAGAGGCATAACTGTCTCCTAGACAGAAAAAAAACACCATGGTGTCATGCACCAATATTTAAGAACCTGTTCTTATGAACCACCCAGGGCATTAAATATGCATTTCTGTGCCACAGTAGAAAAGCACATGTATAAGATCCTGGTAGTCCTTCAGTGTGCTGTCCAAGGCCTAAAAGTCACTTAGAGTAGAATGAAACCTACTTGGTGTTTATTTTCCACAGGTACCCGAGTCAACAGTCCTGAGCAGATGGCTGCCTTTAGCATAAAATGAGCACCTGAGGAGGGAAGGGGAAGCAAGCAACTCCAACAGGCCATCTGTTTCTTAATTTTAAAGCAAAGGGCACAAAGAACTTTGAGGCGCTACCAACTATATCCATGCTGTGCTATATCCTCCCAATTACTCCATTGTCAGCATCCGTTAATTCCCCTATTGTTGGGATGTGATACTTCCCCACACGATGCCCGGGAGCCATACGTGATGATGCCACGTGTCCTTGCTAACTTCTTCAGAGAAAATGCTCCCCCAAGCCAGAATGCTTGTTTCACTCATTTGCAAATCACACCTGAGCAGAAGCTGATATGAAAAGCTGGCTCTGCCTGTAGTTACAGCATCTCTTTGGCTCCAGCAGGACATAAGCAAGTACTTAAGTGCTTTGAAGTCAAGCCCTGGGAACAACTTATTGTACACTTCTTTTGAATAAATATGCATTAACTTTGCTTTAGATAGTGTTTATATATTACCAGCTATTTAAGAAAGATTGTTTTATATAATTTAATAGACACAAAACCAAACTGTTTATTTTCAAGCTACAGAATTCCTTTTCCTTTCAAAATATGAAGGCCTCCTTTAATAAAGAATCACATATCAAATGTGTGCTCTGTCTTCAAGAAAGAAGAAAAAGGATGTCACAGATTTCCTGCATTAGCCATTATTTCTTAAAAGATATATGAAAATCACAGCAATGCCATGGCACATCAGTCCAGGCTAAGTCCAAAGGCATTCACAGGATCATATGCAGTACATACTCTGGTCTGATCATTCTGTGTTGGTACCCACATCACTTCTCTTATTAGTAGAAATACGAAAACAAAAAGCAACAACAAAAAGCAACTACAAAAAGAGCTATCTGCAACTAGTCTTAACTTAAAGGCAAAGAATACTTTATTGTCAGCCATTTATACAGGTTTAAACTGCCTATAACTTGCTTAACTGTTAAAAGGCAGCTCTCCTATGCTCCTACTAGTACAGGACAGCATAACTTACCCCATTCAAACAGGTTCACAAACAAAACAAGTCATACAGTGAGAAAAGGGAGTTTTGCTTATATAATTGAACCTGTTCTAACCATGCTAGCTTAAAATGAGATGTTTTTGTACCCAAGACACCTTTGCAAATTCTGCAGCTGAAGTTATCAGGTAGCCTGGACTTAATAGCACCTGAAAGCTTGCCTATAAAAGGAAGTTGTTCTGCTTTAACTCCTTCAGTAGAATTACATCTGCTCTTTGATATAATTATACCAGCTCAGTAATGTAAGTGTAAAAACAGTTTTACTGGCATAAAGGTATTTTATAGTGGCATAAATATTCTTGTACAGGAATAGAAATAAGACTAGCAGAAGTTTCCTTCTTTCCCTTATAATTGCCTCCACTAGAGAAAGTAGTTTCAGTATAGCCTGTTTGGTTTAGAAAACATTTATATATATAGGACCTAAAGATAGACTAAGGATAAAAGTACCTATTCCAGACAGTTCTGTGGGGCTTCAACAGAAGCAAGAGCACTGTAAGTATATTAAAATAAGATAGGCATCTGTTAAGTAGTTGTTGAAAAAGCCAGTGAAACACAGTAGAAAGGATATTAGCGCACTGTGAGACTAAGAGAAGAAGGAAAATGATATTATTTTGAATTCCTTGTTAGAGTAAAAGACTAAGAATAAAAAAGCCACACAAATAAAAAAGTAAAATCAAAGTAATGCAACTTCTAAATAACAGGGAAGTTATCCCAAGTAGCCTGAACAATATCAGGTGCTAATTCATAACATTGGAGACACACACAGTACATGGGAAATTCGTGAAAATCTGGCAACAGGTATCAAACCTACAACATTTTGAATGACAGAGATTTCCTTGTTCAGCTCTCCGCAGTCCTGTTGTCATCATCTATCTGACAAGGAGATAAGAAAGGATAAGAAAGAGTGACCTAAGGGCGCCTTTTTCACCTGCTGTAAAGCTAAATAGGCCTCAGAGAATCTACCAAAACATTGAATTTCTTTAATCCTCTGGAGAGAGGAGGAAAGAAAAAAAAAAAGAAAAAAGAAAAAAAAAATGGCAAAAAAGAAAAAATTCAGCTTTTTTGTTTGTTAACTAAGTCATTTCTCCTTTTCTCTCGCAAAAGACCCCGTTGCCCATGGATTATGTAACTGACCAATTGTTTTATCAAAGTCTTGTCTACAGGAAAAGAAAAGAATAATGCAACTTTAAGTGCTGCTAGCTGCAAGAAGGTCATAAAGATTTATGGTTTACCCTCTTGTAAATACCATTCTTTATAACTGATTCCCATGAGATTTACTGAATGCTCAATAACCTTTTCTGTGGTGGTTGCAAGCACAATTATTAGTACCATCTCAAAAAACAGTTTCTCGAGCAAGCCAAGAGCACTGTGCCTGCAATGAACCTCTACAGTGTCGTTCCTTCTCTACCTCATCTGCAAGTTGGTGGTAATGAAGATGCTGTTGTGATAGAGAATCCTTCCAGTCAAGATTGAACTTTAAATGTACTTGGAAAGAAGTCTCAGGCAAGCGTCACTGAACTGGCCTTGTGGGCCCAGCAGGGAAGATGAGCTGTGTACCCTGGGCTCTGCGGGGTTACTACTAGAGAGTCTTTCACCTTGAGCTAAGAGAAAAATGAGATGTTTGCACTGAACTAGGCAATGACTTGGGAAATGGATATGGGAGCCACATCTGCTATTACATTTTTTGTGGTTTTCTCAACTTAAGTGTCACCAAGGATCCCTTTTCTAGAAAGAATCAGGGCAGTTGACTGAGCAAAATATGTTTGAGGTCTGACAAGTTTCTAGATAAAGTAGCAGGTGCCTATTTAAATGAGCCTGAAAGATTAATTGATTTGCATTAAAGAAAATAGAACAATACACAAAGCAGATGATTTTTCTCATGGATGAGTAGAGCTTTGCATCTTTATGCACTCAGAGAGATCACCCAGACTGCCTAGTTCTATATCCCCTCTAATAGTAAATGTGTATCTCCAAAGAAATATACTTGGATGGTTCTGAATCTACCTTAAGCACTACTACAGGAATACTGAACAGAAATTAATTTAGAGTTAAAAGATCAAAAGTGGTTCATTAAGCTGCAGGCAGCCTTTTAAAGCTAAATTTATTAAAGATAAATTTTCAATTAGTTTAATAAATGTATTTAATTTTTTAAAAATGCTCTGATTATCTGGATGGCATATAGTTTTTGTGATCTGCTACTGCAGTTCTCCATACACACGGTGATATTCTCAGCTGCATCCTGAGGTGCAGCTAAACACCAGGAAAAAGACAATCTACATCTTTGCCATGATAGACAGCACAGTGAAAACACTGCTTGGCATGACACTGGCCAGTCCCCCAGCTCAGCTGTGTTGTCACTGCAAGGAGAGCTGGTGAGCATTATGTTCAAGGCACACACATGTGCCTGCCCCCAGGGCCCCTGAGGAGCCTCAGCCTGCAGCACAGCCCAAGTTCTGCTGCAAGCTGCTGCTTCGAAACACGCTCAGGGGAGAGCGGTCTCATTAGCTGGTGGCTGTTGAAACTTTATTTAAAGCTAAAGGGTCTACTGCTGGGTATAGTTCTACATCTCAGTTACTGTTTACTTATGCAAGAAAACATGGGAAAGCTCTGCTTGTCT
This sequence comes from Nothocercus nigrocapillus, assembly GCA_013398345.1. NCBI lineage: Eukaryota > Metazoa > Chordata > Aves > Tinamiformes > Tinamidae > Nothocercus > Nothocercus nigrocapillus. The sequence goes on along the minus strand of WBNA01000059.1, from coordinate 3,562,388 downwards.
TTTGGGGCCACTGTCTTTCTGGTGAGTTCATCTCACCTTGCAGCAGCCACCCAGGCGCAGGGGAGGTGTGCAGAGAGCACCTGCATCCCGGCTAAGGGCCACAACCTATCTTCCCCACTTTTTCCTTTTCTTACAAGGAAAGGAAAAACACTGGCATGGCTGACAGACAAGGACATCCTGCAGACCTCTAGATCCTAAATGTATTTGCAGCCACCATTAAATCTTTCCTCTTTCTCTGTAGTGAGGCTGACTTGCACACAGTTCCAGCAGAAGCAGAATAGCCTACAAGCGAGCTTTAAATCTGACCCATCTGATCCGTACTGTGGTTTTTGGGTCCCCTCCTGCTCTCCAGGGTTATTGTTTTCTGTGTGTTCCTAGAAGAATCAGAAATCATAGCCGTGCTACTTAAATAACCCAACACTTTCACAGTAGCTTTAAACAGAACGTTGGAAGCAGTCCCCCAGGCTTAGCCCTAAACTGCCTCAAGGTGTAAAACAACTCTGATCCAGGGTTACAGCCTTTACCTGTTTGATGCAAATCTTACGCTTCACAAAGTTCCCAAGACAGGTGCAAAAAGACACAAAGCTTTAGGGGGCTAAGATCTGGTGTACTGGTTTCTAATGCATGGCTAACTTGCAGCAAAAATTAAATCCCACCTGTAAGCATCCATCTGTTATTTCTAGTCACCCAACACCAAATAGAATATTTACGTGATTTATGATTCCATTTATTTTACATACCTCGAAATGAATAAATATTTTAAACTAACCAGCGAACAGTTCCCATGTGTCTGAAAACATCTGCATCTCCCTCACACACACAAGACTTCAAGTTTAAGTAGGAAAATTGGGTTTTAAATAATTCTATTTTCAAGGAAATTATGTCTTGAAGGAAATAACTTGGCCTTTGCAAAAACCCAGCTCCCTAGATAACTCTCAGAAAGGCTGACAGAACTGTTGTTCTCCTCACTCTCCCCCTTTTGCCCCCACCCCAAAAAAGTAAATTAAAAAAAAAAAAGGCTAAATTTGTTTGCAGTTTAGTCAAGCATACATACCATCTCTGATAAGGAGAACTCCCATGGAGTGGGGATGTCACTGACCTTTTAGCACACAAGAGTCAATAAACGGCACCCAAAACCAAGGGAAGACATTAAAAAGGTCTCTGAGCATAAGACAGACACTTATGCACTAATTAGCTTCATGCTTGGTTATCCAAGTGTTTTATCCACTGATCTCTCCACCACTAGATAAGGGTAAATCCCTTGTGTTGCTAATGATCTACTTCATGCACTGAATAAGTCAATCTACGTCAGGAGAGCACTGATTAATGGAGTCTTTGCTGTGGGAATTTTGCCTGTGTTCGTAGGAAATATTGGAGATATTCTCAGCAGTGGCTTCATGTAAAAAAAAAAAAAAAAAAAAAAAAAAAAAACACACACACACCACACACAACACTATTCCTATCAACCCAAGCTGTGGTGATAAAAAAAGGAAACCTTTGACTGTTTGGTTTACGAAAGGACCAAGAAGCCTAGAAACCCCCACTCTGTGTCCGTGTCAGTTATGAAAACTTAGTGAAAATTTTGGCTAAAAAGAAAAAAACAATTTTCTCATTAGGTGCTTTAGGCTTTTCTTATTTTTGTTTTTCCAAGGAAATGTACACTGGAAGGTCACTGAAGAACCAGAGGGTCTGTATTCTTTCAACAGTCAGGAAAGGTCAAAGCAGTACATAAATGCCTACCCTCGTGGAGTCCAGACAGTAACAAGGAAGGCCATGAGAAGGTCTATAAATAAGAAGCACATGTGGCCTTGCTTGGCATGCTTCCTAGAATAAAATGCTGAAAATACTCTGAAAGACTTGCTGGAAAAGAACATGTCAAGCAGTGCTGCTCCCCTCCCATGGCATTGCACAGGGAAGGACCTTCCACGCACCGCATTCCAGAAGTCAGCACCTTCAGGCTATGCCCTGGATCCTCTACCTCCAGCTGACCCCGGGAATCAGTAGCTCCCCTGGCATAACCTCATCACCCAAAATTTACAGCCAATGCTGAAATGCAGTGATCTGATATGCTTCATTATACCTTTCATAAGCAGACTGAGTATCCTTTTCTCAAGTCGCATCCCCTGTGTTACATGTCCTGCAATATAACTTGGAGATGGGGAAAGCATTGATTCCACATTGAGGGGGAAGGGGACAGAAATTACAAGAATTTTCCTAGGAAGTCAAAAGAATTGAGAAGCAATCATAGGCCAGGAGCACTGCTTGCTTGCTTCTTCAGTTTTCCAGAGCTTGAAGGAAATGAGAAGAATCATTTTGCATTCCACCAAGATCAAACCTTCACAGAGCTAAATTATATCACTCTGCTATACTGGTTGTTACTAAAGAAATATGATAAACAAATAACATCCAGGGGAAGTTCAGGAATAAGGAGAACAAGGCTACTGTTCAAAGAGATGGAACGGAAAGCATGAAAAAGGCAACAAGGAGAGATGCTACAGTAGACCAGTGGATGCTAAAAAGACAGCATTTATATTTGCTCAATATTAGCTTTAGCACCAACACACCAGGTTCCAGAGGGTCAGTTCCGATCTTCATGAAATGCAGCAGAATGTAGCCATTTGTATGAATCAAGACATAACCTCAGATGAGAAACTAATGCCCTAATCTTTAATACTACCAGTGAGACAACAATAAATAACTTTCTATGGATTATGCCTGGCTACAGCCCACACTGTGGATGCTACTAATTAGAAAGGAGGAAAGTACAATAGAAGACTGTGTTTCAGTTTGAATCACAATTGTCAGTGTTAAAGAGGAAATCTGAGTCTGGGGTGGATTCTCAGGATAACCATATGGAGCACACATCTGGAAGGAAGTTAACCAGTGGCTGCATGCCACCATAATCATTCCTCTCCCAAGTATAGCAAATGGAGGATCAAAGCAGAAAGCAGGTGGTTCTTCCAGGAGGTAAATGAACCACAGAGAAGGATCAGAAACTGTGGCATGATTTTTTTTTCCATTGCATAAAAATTGTCAGAACAAATTACCCATTGCATGTTATACCAGGTTATTGCATGCCCAACACCTCCATGCTCTTTGCTTTGCAGAGAGTGAAAGTTTAATGAAAAGTCTCCTCAGATAGGCATTAACTTAATAGCACACAAGCCAGTATCAGAGTCTCAGCAGAGAACAAATTTCATCTAAGTACAGGAAATCTATCATACTCCAATATTAACAAATTTCTCAAACCATGGACACTACTGTTAATCTGGGAAGAAGAAATTCAGAGGCTTGAGAAATCTCTCAAGAAATTCAGTTTTCCCATTCTGCATCAAGATCATCCTAGAATCCTTTGTAAAAAGGGAGGACACCTGCCTGGTATAGAATTTAAGTTAAAGTCCTGCTCTGACACTTTTCTACATACAGAAGTATCAGGCTATTGCCTGTTTTAGGTTTGACTCCTGCATCTGTCTATGGCTGTGGTTTCACAATGAATAATGCTGTAATGCAGTGCAGAAATCCCAGCTGCACCAAACTAAGCAAGAGCCCTAAGAATGAGAAACCTTCTTAGGAAAACTGGAAGTTTTGCCCAAGCTGAAGTTGTTCCTCTTTGCTCTCTCCCCTCCACCCCATGCTAAAAAAAAGAGTGACATGTTCTCTCAAGAAATTGTAGACAGAGCTTCAGTATTTGCAGGGCACCATTCATTCATGCATTCCAGACAGCTGTAACCTGAAGTCTTGCATTTGTCCCAGGAATTCTTGGGGAAGGTGACTCTGCCTTAGCAAGTGTGCTAGAAGAGGCTCCTTTTCTCAAATCCTGCCCCAGAAGTTGAGTCTGTAAGAGCATCTCTCAAATTTCAGTCTTGATATTAGGCCTGGGTCCAAGGGAAAGGAACACAGACCAATCTTACTATTTGGGAACTATGAAAACATTGGATCAACCCAGAGTTCATCCTGACAGGAGCAAAGACTTGAAAAAACAGTACCCTGAAGACTTTGACATGTTGGTGACCTTTTAGCTTATACTGTAAATGATTTCAGCCTAGGGAGTTTGTTCCTCTGAAGAGCCTCTGTCCATATTTTGTACTGAAATAACCTGCAGCCTTAACTACTCCACTGGCCCAATGTTTACATCAACCACTACTGGACACACACAGAATATATAAACCAGAGTTGCAGATAGAAACTCTGAATTTTTAAAGGGAACATTGCCTTGGAGGCACATAGAAATCAGAAAAGGATGGTCCATGTCCATAGATTCTATGCAGTTGATGTTAAAAATGCAACAGTGGGAGTCTGAGGTTTGGCAACAAGGTAGAAAGTTTTCCTTATCAATTCAGCCCTGACCTGACCCAAGAGAGTTTTATTATCATTTGATGCCTGATGCAAAAGGGGAAGGTGAAGTCTTCAGGTTCTCCTCACTGAGTAGACTCCACACAACGTAAGAAATAAAATCAGTAAGCTGTGGGTATAGTTTGCACTCAACAGCAACATCAGGAGCATTCAAGTCCAAGCAGGGAAGCTAGAGTGGACTGATGAGTGTTCTCCTACCAAGCTGTTCTCCCTACAGAGGAAATACTGATGTATTTCCTTGGCAGACAAAAGAACAAGTAGTTATTCCCTCCTTCCTGATGAGGATTATGAAAATGTTATAAGAACCGAAGTGTTGAAGAGGTGAAGAGAGGCCAGACTGCTGCTTGCACCACGATTCACAGAGCCCACACAAGCAAAAAATAACCAGCAAAGCAGCTTGTTATTGAGAACTCAGGGTTACAGAACCTCCAGTGTTTTCAAAAGTAAAACTCTTCTTTTCAAGCCTTTTCCTCCCTCCTGTCTCCTCTTCCCTCCTCAAACCGGGGCAGGGTGATCTGCACAGTCACTGGATGCAGGGCAGTCAGACTCTAAACCACCGGCCCATTCAGGCAATGAGGCCACCCAGCGCTTCCAGGACCTGGGCGAATAAGCGCAGCCCTCATACCAGGCAGTTTCCTCATCCTGTTACTCCATAGCATTTATGAGTACTACATAGCAGCAGGCTCTTCGAGGCAAGATCAAGGTCCCATTCTGCTGGGTGGCATTCACTCACAGAGGGGTTTGTCTTAAATCAAAGTGAGTGGTGATGGGAAATCATTTTCTGTTCATAAAATATGGAAAACAAAGCACAGCAAGATTAACTACAGTCAGATTTTCAGAACAACTCACCTCAAGCTATGATATATAGAGATCTTGCAGATATGTCCTGTACTTCTACTTGGAAGTATTTTAACTTTGATAATACTGAGAAATTCCAATTATGCCACTGTGCAATCAATCCTGCAGCGCACACATAATAGAACCAACATCTTGGTCATATCAGACTAATTACACATGTGTTTCACCTGCCATCTGCTCCCATATCTTCACATTTCTTCCTCAACAGGAGATAAGATCACTAAACTAATATCTCCTGTGGGTTACTGGAATTGTTTTGGAAGTCAGCTGCTCCAGGAAGCTGTATGAATAAGACAAGTTTCATAAAAAAATCTGCTCTTGCAATATTCATATGAGATCACACAGAGAACCAAATTCAGTTCTCAGTTCTGAGAACTAAACTCAACTCCCCAGAGTCCTTTCCTTCTAAGTGCTAAACCAACCTTTCTTTTCCTGAAATTTGCCTCTTTCAAAAGTCATTCCCTACAGCATCTTCTCTAACACATAAAACACCCTGACAAACACCATCAATTTAATTCTTATTAATGGTAATGAAAGTAAAATAGATGCTACCCACAGTACTTGCACATCTGTGCATTCTGCCACATTGCTGGGCAAAAAAAGCATTTTTTAAGGCAGGAGAGATGAACAATTAGCTCTTTGAAACAAAAACTTCCCTTCATTAACCAGAAATGGAGTCATTTGTTGACATTTATCTAGCACAGTTCTCTAGAGCAGAATAATGAACATCGCAGAAGACAGGCTGCTCATGCCCAGACAGGTACCCACGAGAGCCCAGCAGATTCACAGCGCGACGATTGATATCGCAGGTGGATCTGCCAGCGGCTCACGGAGGACAGACCCAAAGCAGGCAGTGCCCCTTCCCTAGCCTGCACCACCACCAGATCTCATCACACCTCCCCAGCAACACAGCAAGACCTCATCACATCTCCATGTTTTATGATCCCTCCTGCTGCGTGCCATGCCGACAGGGCAGAGAACACCAGTACAAAGTGTTCCCTGCCCTGTGCCTAGCAGATGGATGGTCTAGCAGTTACACAGCCGACGCCTGGCCAGCTTCGCATTGTCTGTCACGCTGGGCATCCTCCATGCTGAGGTGCTCTGGGGAAGACCAAAAGCAGAGCAACAGCACTAATACAGACACCCAGGGCCAGGAAACCCATTGACATGACTTAAAAAACACTTGTTTCTAATGTTGCGTCCCAGATGGGCAAAGGAAGAGGTCAGAGTTCGGGAAAGACAGGTTGTATCCAGCAACAGCCCCTTGGCAAAGCTGCTCAGGCTGGTTCTCCAGCTCCAGCAGGGAGGTGGCTGCTGCCATGAAAGCAAGAAAGCTCATCCCCTTGTACAGAGGTGAAGCAGCTAGTTGCAGAGCTAAGAGAAAAATTCCAGTGGAAAGAGCCTTCCAGTTCTCTTCATGGCCTCCAGATTTCTAGCTTTTGCAGGTGACTACCTAGACAGAAACAGCATTAGGACTGCAGAGCTGCACATTGCATTTTCTGCTTTCCAGAGAGCAGCCATTGAGCAAAGCACCTACACCAATTCATCACTACAGAGTTGTTCAAATCCTCTCCCTTCCACTGCCAGCTGGAGCTCAGTGTTCTGGATAAAGTGCCAGCAGTCAAAAGGTTAACAGCAACAGGACTGCAATTCAAGCATTTCCAGATAAATGAAGGTGGAGTGCAAGGCAAAGAGCGGGAAGAGGATCCTTGCTATGATTTCATGACAGTCTTCTCCTTCCATCATGATCATCTGAAAAGCATGCTTCTCAAATTGCCTTGCCAGCAGGGCCATCATGTTGAAAGCAGAAGACAAAATGTCCCTGAAACTTTCCCAGCATGGTAAAGAGTGACACTAAGTCTGTAGCTAGAGGGGAAAAAAAAAAAAGAGTTCACATGCATCATTCCTAATGCTCCAGATATTGGAAAATGTGCTGCTATGTACTCGATCTGGATTTAACTAGGCGGTGCACGGCGGTGCAGAGGCACGTCTCAAAAGCCTGAAACAGCACGGAAGCGAGAGTTCCTCAGAATAACCTCCAAGTCATAAACTAATAAGGAAAGGCTGCAGGACGTGCTTTTAACAGTTAAATAGAATATTTTAATACAAACTTAAGGAGCACTTAAAAACCTGAAAAATAAAAAGCTCTCTCTAGCTGCTGCTATTAAGAGGAACTATTTTTAACTTTTGTTTTCATATAATCATTTCACAGCTGATATTCACACTTATCTATATCAAAACAAAGAATGTTTTGTTTAACTCCCACAACTAAGCCATGCAGTCAAAACTAGCAGTGAAAAATGAGAAATGGAGGAGGAAAAATGCAACGCCAAAGAGAATAAAGAATGAATTTTTAATGCAATACCTGCAAAGTCCAGAAAGCTTTTAATATATATTATTTTACAAAAAAAGGTTTTATTAAAATCTAATGTATCTAATGTAAGAATTAGGATCAGTTCTATTTCAGTTATTAGAAAATAAAGCTAGAAGGAGAGCATTTAGTCCCGTTTAGTGTGGTGTTTTCTATCTGAACAACAATTCAACCAAGTATTTTAAGACAATAGTATGAAGCATATGACCAAGCCTATTAATTTCAAGCCGAGATATTTTGTCAGCTGTCCTCAGATTTTCTTCCATTTGTTTCTCATTTTTAAAAGCAGCAGTTTCATGCTGAAGGCAGGGATGAAAGGAAAGGAAAGAGTGCAAATAAGTTTTCAAATTTGCAAAGGAATTATGCAAGCAGCTCTGACTCTCCTTATAGTTAGAATTAAGGATGTTTTTAGATAACCCTAGAAAGCTTTTTAAAAGTATTTCAAACATTTTTAAGTAGTGATAAACTACATTAAATGAAGTATTTATGCTGTCCTAGGCATAAGGAATCAACTTAGTGCTTCAACTCATTTCAAAATTTGCCCTGCGCTCAGTATCCTACAAACTACATTTCTTTCTACAGCCCCTGCCAAAAGATTTATGGTAAGTTTCTCATTTTCCTGCAGCAAACAAGTTCTGAAGTAAAATTTGTTTTAAAAACATATTTCACACCTCTGCTAGAAAAGAGGAGGTAACACCTGAATGACATTTTGGAACATAAGCTGTTTTTAAACAAAAAGTATATGAATATAAAGAGAGTGATGAGCCTACAAAGAATTCCACACAGCTCAGTCATAAATGTTATTGCACTGTCATAAGCCAAAAAGGCTCC
>WBNA01000059.1:3524416-3553940 GCA_013398345.1 Nothocercus nigrocapillus | reverse complement strand
ATCATATACCACCCTTCAAGCATCTATTTGCAGCATTTCTTATAGCAACTTGCAAACACAAATGAGAGCATATAATTCATTTCTATTCCACTTCATTAAGGGGGGGGGGTGTTATAAGAGTGAGCAGTAAACAGGAAATATAATAGCATTTAGCTTTTTCTTGAACAGTGAACTAATAGGTATTAAAACCATCTGAAAGCGTAAGTAGAAGAGAAGCGTAGGGAAACAAACTGCACAAAATAGAATTGGAAAAGGATGTAGGCACTGGGCATATCAAGTCTATTTAAATAACCCCCAACAAGCTAATTCTGAAAAAACTCAATGGATCTTTGTCACACTCCAAAATTTAAGATTTAAGAGGGTGGGATCCCAAGACACGCACAAGTGCTCCCAAGGCCTTGAGCAGCTCAGCTTCAGTAAGCAGAGCTTTTCTTTGCCTTGTAAAGCTGGAAAATGAAGTGCGTCACAAAACAATTCCACAATATGGTCTAGAGAAGTAAGTAAAGGGGAAGAAGAGAAGACTTCTCACCTCAGTTTTCCCTACAATTCCTTTGTAGCTCAGAGCAAACTTCGCCCTGTCTCCCCTCTGTCTGCAAAACTGCTCACCTGCATAACACAGCAACTGCAATGGGCTCCACAGTGCTTTCTGGTAAATATTAGCCATGTGCACTCTAAATAAAGCCAGACATCTTCAGGAATACTTATGCTGGGCTCTTGGGATGATGCTCAAGTACTTTGGTCTAAGCTGAGCAGTCACTACCACTCCCCAACAGCAGAAGTTAAATTGTTGCAGGAAATAACCAACTTTGCTTCCATTCAAAGAGAAGTGAGTGCCACAAAGTGGCTGCAAAAATTATAATTGCCCCTACTCTATTTAAATGCTTTAGAGAAAGTACTAGCCCTTGATCCTCCATATGGAAGTCTATTCATTTTAATAGAATTGTTGCACGTGTTGTACGCAACAAAATATAGTAAGTATTGCCCTTCTCTCCTTAAGCAGACTTAACCATTGACCGTCCAGAGGATACACTTTCCGCAAAGGCTAAGCAAATCTGCACAAACCCATCTAATTTCACCTACTTCAGGTTTCTGTATTTTCAGGAAAGGTCAGAAACTGAACCTTTGCAGCTGAGAACCAAGCAGCATTACTCCCTGGTATCTTTGTCAAAAGACAAAAGTTGATAACAAACACCACAGCAGGCACGTCCCAACGTGCAAGGGATAGCAGCAAAGGGACAGGTGGGTAGACATAACTGCTTCTGCTACATCTGCAGTATCCCAGCCCTGCCCCGGGACATGAAGCCAACACCAGAAAGAGGCAGGTCTCTGCCTCTCCTTAGCATTTGGGGTTAACCATATAAGTTCTCCCTGCCTCAATTTACCCATTCTATTGGCTACCATTAGCACAGTAGCAGAGATGCAGAGTCTCCAGTAATCCTGCTCCCAGGTCCAGTCCCATGACACAGCTCTTCCAATTTCAGTGCAGATGGACTTCTACCTACATGCATTACTAGAACTAAGCAAACAAAATATTCACAGTAGAACCACAGCTCTGAAGACCTTACAGTCAAAGAAAAGCTCACTTATTTCAGAACCATTTGTAAGCAGATACTTTTGATTTGCTTTTTGAAATGCTCATCCCAAATTCAGCAATAAATACATGTCAATATACTGCAGAAGAAAAAAACCATCAGAGGAAATGCATGTAATGCTGCAAAGTCAACACAGCAATGACTCTTGAAAGACAGACCCCAACCTTATACCCATCTTCTTTACATCCACTGAGATAAGGAAGTGTTAAAATTCACTGCATTTTATATTTGTCTTTTTATACTTATATTCCAAGACATTGAGAGAAAGGAGTGAGGAAGTTGCACTTCGTTTAAAGCATCCTTGAGCTTTACTTCACTGTTTGTCTCATTTCTTTTAAAAGCAATTTCTGGTTTCCCAAGGCAGTTAGAGGATCCGGGAGAAGGCAGCAAAAAGCAGGAAAAGTTCTAAAAGCTTTGCACTGATTTCCAGGGTAGTCTCTCCTCTCCAGGAGCTGCAGTTACAATATACAATACAGTTTATCCCCAGAGAGGTAGTCCACTCTTCTGTGATAGAGCTAAAGCAGGTTTCAGTTCCTGTAAAGCTTACAGCTTAAGCCTGTGGCAGACAAAGAGGGTCTACTTTGCTTTAGACAACCTGCTTTGAAAACACAAAAATACTGAAAACCAGTGCAGAGTTGAATCCTTGTTATTACTGTTTTCCCCAAAGATCCGGAACGACCAACTGCAAGAACTCAAGTATAGGCCAGCAAAATCAGGAGATTAGTTAAAGAAAGGGTATTTTGGATCTGTTTTAAAACAGGAAGATACATACAACATTCTCTTTATTCCCTTTAGTTTGAATTTTAAGGACACTGCAATACTTTACTGTTCAAATACAGCACTTTATAGCTTTGTGTAACCACAGGACTCTAATAAACAATGCCAAATATGCCAAGACATTTGATGAAGTCATGAGCATTAACTACTGTAATTACAGGTGATTTCATACTAATTCCCTGAATTCTTTCCTTACATCCATCACGTGTCCTCTTATGTTAGGTATCACACAAGTACAACAGGCGCCAAAATTGATCCAGATGCCTACTTTCTTTGCAAGTGCCCACACGAAATCTTTTATGTGGGAGAACTGGCTAACGTACCACTTTGTGCAATACTGAAGCTTCCTGCTGTCTTTGCCCTCTCTGAAAATATCTTAACTATAGCATATCTTTGCACAGTGCATCTCACAGCGATAGAAGGGATTGCAAAAATGGCACAGACTCCGTGCTTTTGCACTCTTATAATCCATCATGGGGATTAGGACCTGGACTTTGGGGATGACTAGTGAAAGTCTGCTGTTTAATTTGTGCTTCAAAAGCCTAAAGCTGCAGCCTAGGATTAGCCTTGTATTAACAATACTGGTTATTTCCTTCATTCCTTTCACCATATCTGTTTTTCCCCATTTCTTCTTTTGGAGGGAAGAACATTCACCAGACCTAATACTTAATTCTGACACTGGGGAAATACTTGGGGGTGACTTACACCATAATTTGGGCCAAATTGCATCTGCAATGCAGGTAACAACAGTTGTGCCATCTGGTCCATAGTACGCACAGTAGCATATAAACATTGATATAATCAAAAATAATTATAGTGGAAGTTTTCAAAGCTGCCTAGCAGTGGCTGGGAATGCTCAATAAAAACAAACTTCTGGGTTCCTCACTGCAGCACAAGTTTCCCCAAAATGGGAATCTGATCACTGAAGGCCAGACAGGATTTGCACAAGGTTAGGACATTTGCAGGAGACTTCCACATGAAACAGCCTCAACAGCAGCACATCAGATTCCCCAAAGGCTGCAGACAGAGCTCCTGTTACCTCCAAGCAGAGATGAGCTACCACACTTCTACCATAGCCGCAGGACAAGAACAGTGGCCTAGGGATACACTTCTCCCAGACATAAGGAAAGTACAAAGCCCATGAAATTCAGTGCCATCTCTCCAGAGATACTGCCACAGTGCAGAGAAACAGTCTCACAGCTTGAAGCAGAGCAAGGCTTTGCAAAGGAGCTGCAGTAAGTGCACACGCCACATCTTCTGTAACCTGGGCTGGTGCTGCTTAATCGCAGCTGAGGTGTTAAGAGCTGAGCATCATCATTAAAAGAGGGGGAAAAGGGCTCTAATTGTTCCTTCCTTTGTATATCACAGTGCAGAAGTTTCCCTTCCAGAGAGCAAAGGAGGCTAGAATCACTCCCTGGACTCTCTTAAAAATTCTGCCTTGCTCAAACTGATGCTTCACTTCGATTTGCCATGCAAAATCCTTCCCTTAACATCCTCCATTCATTCCTCTCTGCTTCTCCCTGTCCCCTACAGACTGACAGGCTGCACCAATCCTTCCTTCAGGGTAGTCTGTTAGAGGGAAGCTTAGCGATGTTCTTGCTGAACCATGATGGTTACCTCACTCCATCCAGTCCATTTCTTTGACTTCCAGAACCAGGACAAACTAGACTAGCTTGGAGCAGGGGCAAACCTGGCTTCAGATTATTCAGAAGCATGAGACCACCTGTTGCAAAAGGTGTGGTAGAAACATGATGCCAGTTTGGGTTTTGGGTTCAAAGCAGCCTCTGCCTTCAGCAGTAATCCCACCTGCATTGTCAGCATCTCTGCAGGCCAGAGATACTGCAGACTGTTCTAGCAATATAAGCCCATTATTTCACTGCTTTCAGCAAGTACCCAAGATGCAAAATGAGAGGGAAAGCCCTCCCCAAAACTGCTTAACTAGAATTTAGTAGATTAGCATGTTTGCCTCCTGATTTGAGATAGTCTTCCATGCACTGTGTACCTCTACTTAGCAGGACAATCTTGCACCTACCTCCACTTTTTGCAGATAACAGCAGGGGCTGTCTGGGTCCCATCACTAGGCAAAAAATGCCCCCAACCTGTATTGAGACAGGGAGCATAGATGTGCCTTGCTGTCAGTTTTTCTCTTTGGTGTAACTGGTAGCCAGATCAGAAGTCATACAAAGAAGGCCAAGTCATAAATAATTTTCTAGTGATTTGCTGGAAAAATCCATGAGCCAAACTCATTGATAGGGCAAAGCTGGGGAAGACACCTATTCACTCAACTATCTACTAGCATGGCAATGCAAAGCATCAAGCTTTCTCTCTACCACTCTGAGAAAGAGCTGCTATGAAACACTAACTACTGCACAAATCTCCTTCCTCCTAGCCTTTCACTAACCAGGAATATACAGTGCATAGTCTGGCAGGACAAAGCAGCTGCAAACTCAAACTGTAAATGTGTTTCTATGGTGCAGTTGACATTTTTTTCCTCTTCAGAGCTCTAAGTTTTCCTTTTCAGCTCTACCAGCAGGCACAGGATGAGCACAACAAAAAAAAAGAAACAAACTGAAATCTTGCAGAGTCCCAGAGAATGTAGCTAACTCTGGGCTTAGCCATAAACATGATACCTAGAGGGCCAGATTTTTTAACTACCTCATAGTCAATGGAGTAACAGATGCAAACATGTGCCCCAGTGCCAAGTGGATGCAAAATACTGCCAAATCAGACGCAAAGGAACATTTTAAGCCTGCCTGGCAATGGTGAGTGATAAACCAGGGTGCATAGCAGTGAAAAATCAGGTTTTAAAAGCCTGGGAACTCAGTAGAAGGAAAAAGGCTTAAAACTTTAGCTCAGAGCTCCCAGGAATGTAGTTGTTTTGTCTATGGAAGACCAGAGCTGTCAGCAGCTAATATGTTTTCAATTCGTGAAGTCCATGCTATTGGAGCAATCCTCTCTGGACACCTTTTATTTACTTCTTTCTTGGCAAAGTCCAATTACTGAGATGCTCCATGAGTGATGCTCCTGGTCATCCCAGGTGGCAGGGAGCTCCACTGGTGAAAGCAGCAGCTTTTGGAGCTTTTGTGAATGGATCCATTTTATCCTTCAGTGTTTGTCCAGAGAAAAGCACTAAATGTCCTGGGAGAAATCATGTAAGCTTTCTACATGGAAAAACTACAACACTTCTTTAACACCATATCCACAAACAACACAGATTTTTAATCTGCCCCAGGATGGCTCATGCTCTAGTGCAGTCTCCTTGGTTTTCCTCCTTCCCTTCCTCCTGTTGTTCCCTCTCTTTTCTAATACAGCAGAAATGACTGACACTGAAAGGGAGACCTGGCTCACTTAAAGTTGCACAGAGCACTGGTTATTTGTCTCTGGAAGACACAGTGGCTCATTGCCCTCCCCACAGTAATTGTCAGGCTGCTTTGGCATTAATAGCTTTGTTTTGTAATGTGAGTTGCTTAGAAAGATGAGACAAAAAAAAATAAGAAAAAGAAAACCACCACACACACATCCCTGCCTTCCCAGCCCAACGAGCCGATTCTTTCTTCCACTCCAGGACCTCGCTCAGTTCACAGCTTATCCTGCAAACAGGGACACGTTCAGAAGTGGAATCAAGTGAGGCACCACTGCAGCAGCCACGCACATAATTCACAGCCACTGAGTGGGAACTTCCTGCCGCAGCTCTGAGATCTCAGCGAGGTCATGCCAGCCCTGCTTCTGCAAACAGTTAAACACAAGAATTGCTAGCACAGGGTATTAGTCCTTGTCCCAGAAAGACCCAGGCCAGGTCTGTGGATTCCCCCAGCCTTAGGTTTCTGCTGAAGGTAGATTCTCTGGTCACATTAGATGCATTAGTCAGTTCAGGGGAAATGAAGAGCCACTGCACTGCCTTAATAGGGAACGGGAAGAACAGAAGGAGGCTTTGGGGCCGGCATGTTTTGCTTTCAGGCATTTAAAGCTAGAAGTAACAGCTACCTGTGGACGCTCTTCCCTCAGTGCATCTTCTCCGGGCAGAGGAGAAGGCCTCCCAAGAGCAGAGGATTTACAGGTTCAGCAGCAGCACAGGGGAGGGCAGAAAACCACCATCTCACAACAGCAAACAAAGAAAGAAGAGCTTGGAAGCTGGAAGAGCTTGTCCTTTTGTGAGGGTCTATGTAGCTCTTACCTTCCTGTCAGACTGATAATATTTTATAGTAGCTATTCCTCCAGTGGTGCAGAAGTCATTGGAAGGACTAGAACCATCTGTTGTGCTCAAACAGCAACCTTTGGATTGCAGAGAGATCAATCCTCACTCTATTGCAGCCCTGAACTTTTATAGACAGGCCTTCTAAAAAGCAGGATTTACACAAATAACTGTGGTGGTCACTCCCTTCCCAAATCCAGGATGCCCACACAAGTCCCAGCACAACAACTACTCGGGTGGAATAGGGAAGAACTGGTTGAGCATCATTTTCTCCTGTTTGTTGGGCAGGTCTAGAGAGATCTGCTCTCCAGATCTACTCTCTTCAAGCAGATGTGAAGCACTCCCAACACACAGTAGAAAGCAATCCCAGACCAGAGCAGATGCTAAAGGCATCTCCTTATTGTTTAAGGGGAAATATTGTACTGAATGTTTCAAAAAAACCTCAGTTTTTAAGTGTCTGTTGTCAACTAGCCACATCTGCTCTGGCCCAGAGATCAGCTGAAATGTTCATCTCCTCCCTGGCAAGCAGAAAGTACAAAGAGAGGAGCATTCAGTCTTCAGCTCATCTTCTCCCACCTGCCCTCAATTTCCTTTTCTAAGAATAGCCACCTTTATCACTCCACTGGTAGACAAAGTTACATTAAACATATGTACATATACAACATCTGGTCTTTTTCACAGCAGTTACACTTCAGAAGAATACTTTGAAAGACACAACATTGGCTTTATTCCCAGCTACCTGTCTTTTATCCTCTTTTCACTTCTTTCAATAGTCCTGTCATATATACAGCTTTTTTGATCTTTAGAGGCAAGAACAGTTGTATGCTAACAATGACCAACAAGAAACAAGGATGAGTTAAAAAACAAATATTCCTGGAAGGAGAGGCACCACAAACTGCAGCATCCCTTAGAGGTTTGAAAATGAACTACAGTTGAACCCAAATATTTGATTTTTCCAAATGCAGTATCAAAGACTACGCCTCAAAGCCACATTCATCCAGGACGCAAACCCATTTCAATGGCCACTTAGAAAGTCCCTCCCCATCAGAGGCTCCTAACTTGGAGGGAAGAGAACAGATAGTTCCTTTTAATTCAGCTTCCTGAACTGCTGCTACTCTCATCCTTGCTTTCCAGAGCTCATTGGTATTTTTTTCCCTTTACAGGTGTGTTCTTGGCTACTTTAGTGACGGAGATCTTTCAATATTCCCTTGCACGGGTAACATAGGAAATACAGTGTGGCCCACAGCCACATCTACACACATCTACAATACCTGCGCACATGGAGCTCACTCCTGTTGAACCCCAGCACTCTTCTGCAGACCACTATTCAAAAATGTATATTTACCTATTGCTGAAACGCAAGTAAGAATTTGGTGAAAGTCAAATTTGAATCCAGAAAGGCAAACATTTACACTGAAACTCCTCTACTGAGAACTATTTCCTCCTTTCTAAGTACCAAGAGGACAGCACATGACCTATATATCTATGGCGGGGGGGGAGTCAACAGCTCAGATTGTGAATGCAAAGTACTGCTTATAGCCAATAGGACTTTATTTCAAGGAATAAATTAAGTCCAAATTTTGCTGCAGCATGCATTCAGAGTTAGAAGCTTATTTTGGAGATCATTCCATCAGCATAAAACATGTAGACTAAGGAGTGAACAACAGATTGCACCTCCAATTCTAAAACATATCTGTGTAAACATACATATTTAATTTTTAATCATTTCGGTGAGTCTACTCAAGATAAGACAGTAACAGCTGTGAAATCATTTACTAGATTTTGGAACAAAATTCAACTTGAAATGCCAATGTGATAAAAACTGCTCAAGTAAAGTCACAGAACAGAAGTAGCATAGCAGCACTATGCAGTTCCCAGATCCCACTCACTCTTGCTATTAAGAGGAGGTACTGTTATTTAGAATTGAATTTAGAAACTCTTCTAAATTGTTGGCCCTCTTATACTAACAGCTAAGAGATGATATTGGGCAGGTTCTTTTTGTGCAAGTCCAGGAACTCAAAAGAAACAGGACAGACAAGAAGGCAGAAGGACTGACAAAAGGGCAAGTGACTTCCCTGAGTCAACAACGGACTAGTGGTCAGCATCCATCTGCTGAAGCATCAGTTACAGGTCACAGTTAAAAGTTCTAATCTGCTTTTCATATTCTCTTCATACACATGCAGCAATCCACTTACTTTGGGGAAAGAAAAGTTAGGAACATTTTACTGAACTCATGATTAGTTCCTTTAATTGTGCATCCTGCTCTGGGTACTGGGAATCTCTGAAAGACAGACAGCAATTTATATCTATAAAACTTTTAGTGTTTTAATATCAAGTGTTGTTATTTTTGTTGCACAGACTGATGGGAAAGCCATTAACAGTTCTGCATATACCATATTAGAAAGGCTGCCCACATCTCAGCTCAGGCAGAGCATAGCCTGATAAAAAGCTTTAATACATAAATGCTTGTTTGTGTTTGGCAAGTTCCTGGAGCTTAGCCAAATATTCAGCGTGCTGAGGAAATACAGAGAGACAAGGGCCCGCTTTTAAAGCGACACTTGTCTGCAACTCTGTATTATCCTGAGTGACATTTTGTCCAAGTACAGTAATAATACACGTCCTTGCCTGCTGCTGAAAGCAAAAGCTAGATTTTAATACCTGATGGAAACGGTCTTGTTTTTGAGAGCATCTGACCTGGAGAAAATATGCTCTTTATGAAAATTCTGTTTTTTTTCTCTCATATAAACAAGCCAGTTTCCAACAACAAAACCTTGCAGATGCAGGGTGTAATTTCCTAGTTGCTACTCTCACGATCTCTTTTAGAAATGCTATGACTTATGCAGGGACTTTTGGCATCAGATTTCAAGAATTTTTACAAGGCAGGCAGATGTTATTACACCAATTTAGGGAACAAGCAACTTGAAAGTAGAGAGGAAGGAAGCAATTTTACCCAGGGTCATCTAGCAAATTGGGACCAGGACCATCTCCAGCCTCTCCAGGCCCACTGGGCCTGAAGCACTGGGTCACAACTGAGGCACCTGCAAGGCTGAACTCTCTCATTCCCATGCGGGGAGAAGCCATAAGCACAGGCTTTGCACGTGTTTGGCTTCTGGTGAAGCCAATGAGACAAACACAGGATAAATGCCAAACATTGACTGATCTTTTGAGCTAAATTCACATGCACATCTAAACAACGTACTAGGCAATCTCATTGGGAATAGTGAAATATGACATCTACTCCTTTGCTCCTCTGGTCAAAGGATCCTAAACAGTGGGAATGGGTCGAGGGATGATCTGGTGAGAATCAAGTCCCAAAGAGGAACCCAGGGCTGAATTAGATATCAAGACTCTGCAATCAATAAACTCCCACAGAGTAATGATTTTCTCTCTCGTTATGCACAAGAGTTTCTGGTGAGCTGGCAAGTGACAGCAAACTCCCACTGTAAGAAAGTTACAGTAAAAAACATGCTTATACCTGCATGAATAGTTGTGTGCACATTGTTTGTATGTACCACACGGTTGTACATACGAAAGGCTACAGTAAGCGCCCCTAATCATGAAGGGCCTCTTAATATCATAAACTGCTACACCTAGCAAGTGCTCCCTGAGATCCACAGTACTGCTTGATGAATCTGACCATGAGTTAATAAATCTTGTTTAACAGGGAATTTCCTTAACAGTTCTGCAGGGCTACATCATTGTAGAAAAGTGGGCTGAAAGGGGAATTATGAGATCCATAAAACAGGAAAAACTAAGTTGGTGAGAGGATAGTTATTCACAACTTAACAAAGCAAGGCAGGGGGAATTTGATGAAATGAGCAGGCATACTTAACACAAATTAAATACAGTGTTTTTACACAGTTAATTTACAGAACCTTTTGACAGCATTTACTACAGAAGAGAATAGATTTTGAAAGATTCAATAGGCAACTATACAAAGTCATGAAGACAAGGTACATAAGGGCATGGGTGCCAGGTCTGGCTTGGAAGAAAAAAAAAAAAAAAAAAAAAAAAATCAATCTCTAAACTGGTCATTGCTAAAGATCAGAACTGTTTATCTGGGGCACATTTACCATCTATTTCTTTTTCTATGTGTATGCCACTAGAAAGCCTTTGGCCTGACCAAGCAATTGCTGTTACTGTGTCCTCCTTAGCGGAGATCCGGCACTGGGGACAGCGTGGAGATCCACTGCTCCAAGGAGAGATCTTTGGACCAGCCCTCATGCACAGCTGGGCCCCAGGCAGTGGGGCAGGGAGGGCCACTGGCCCTTTTTCTCTTAATCACAATTGGATCCTTCTTCCTATATGGGAGAGTTTTGTGCTTTGATACGAGGCTTTTGCACCTTTCATTTTGCCTGCCCATAGGGTCATCAACTTGCCTGTACATGCCAAGAGGCCAGCAAAAGCACAGCTCATAACATGACAGCAGACAGAGGTCAGAGCTGTCCTCTGTTGATTTTCATACCACTTCTTAGATTACACTTATTAAATGAAAGAAGATATTTCAGGGCTTTTTCTCTTCTCATTAAAATCTTTGTCATAAGAATTACTTGTCACCAGAAGTTTAATCTTCCACAGAGTCCAGCTCTCACGTGTTTGCATTCATGAGATGAGGGACAGAATACAAGGAGGAAATTGGACCAAATTAACCTGCTCCCATGACAATCCACAATAATAACAAAGGGGAAAATGGCAGAGAATTAAACTGTTCTTGACAAAAACTGTAATGACCTCCAAGAAGCCCTCTAAAGTAACTGTCCGAGTAATAGTTTCCAAGTGTAATTTCAAGGATATGCTATGCAAGCTCCCCTTGCTGAATTTAAAGCTGCTGGTTAACAAGCCTGAAGGGGGGAAAAGATTGAATGGGAAGAAGAGGCAATCAATAGCATAATTAGCAACACAGTAATCTGAAACAAGCTGATCTGGTTGAATAAGGACAGGTAGATTGGATCTAGAAAAACTCTAAAGTGAAATAGAAGAACATTAATCTGATTTATTTTGAGCTCTGGGAAAGAAATCACCTTAAATAAGTTGTACAATGGGGAGTGCACTGCCACTTTTCAAGTTCAAAATAATAATAAAATTTTTATAAAAGCAAAGCAAACTGATTTCAGAAAGAATAGCCTTAATTAGGCAGTCCCCAGATAGAACGATAGCATCAGTCAAAGTCAGGACAGAATTAGAATGAAAGGCCATCTGAGGCCAAGCCAATGCCATGAACAAGAATGTGGAAAAGAAACATATTCCTCCCTGAGTATTCCCCTATTTAAGCTGACTGAGGTAGCGCAGCCTATGTTTTCCAGGGATTAATAAAAGGGACAGAAAGAAAAGCCTTGTTATTGTCCTTGCAACAGTGGCTGTGTCACTGTAACTGCTCCAATTCAGAATCAATATTTCTGAAAGTGGCATCAGTTTCCATCACGCTGAAGAAGAAATTCAAGAAGTTTTCCCAAATCATAAAAAGAGACTGAAATGTCATTTTTTTGGGATAATGCTGTGCTCAGAATCACCAGACAGAAATAATTCAAAAACACCTGGCCATATGAATACACAACTGACCACAGTTTAGGGACAGTAGGAAGGCAAGTTATTCCTTCAAATAAAACCAAGCAGTCATCCAGAGCTGTCATTATACACCTCCTCCTTAACCTAGTCAAACCCCGCAAGGAGACAGAAAATAATCCTTATTGGACATCCACTTAATACAAACAATACTATATTGCCTAAGGGTTTAATGCTCCTATACTGACAAAACAAAAACAACAACAACAAAATACTGTTAGATATAGTGTGACTGAGACCTTCAAATTCCAGGTCAGTGCAGAAAGCACTTTGAGCAGGCATCATTTGTCCACCTTCAGATACCTGTGATGGCCAAGCGCATCGCCTAGCAGGATTTGGGCCAAAGTTTTGGTTTTTTCTTCTAATATATCTTAGTGCCCTGCATGGAGATCTGGATCTCTGTTTTAGGAGTCCAAAGATAGCTTTAAATACAAACATACCAAATGAAAGCAGTGGATAGATGACTGTTAGATACCTCTTTTACACTAATACTTTGAGACAAAGGAAAACCTTGGCTAAAAAGCAGAATTTTCCTCAAAGACACAAGCAATTAGGTTTTGGAATGCACTTGAATCTTGGTGTTACCATGCTAACATCCCAGGAAAAACCCTTGCACCCAAAGTAGGACAGATTGCAGCGTGAAATAAAGAGATAGGCACAAAATGCAGTTAAGACTTGAAAACCATATAATGTGTCTGTAGATTAGTCCACTATCTGTTTCTATACTCTTCCCAATTTGTTGAAGCTGATTTGGTACGAGTGCAAAGGAGAAAAGCCCTGTAATTTAAATGGACCTTTCAGACTGTCAGTTAGATTGATTACATTTTTCTGTAAACAATACATTTTTAAGTAGTGTTTTTTTTTTTTTTAAATGGAGTTTATTTTACTCCCCTATTATAAAAACCTCATCACAAATGCAATCACACTTCTATTCACTCTGCCTCCAAAGTCTTCCTCCCTTCCTTTTCTCTGGCCACCTGTTAGTGCTTCCTTCTCTAAATTTAACTCTGTTCACTTTGTTTGGTGACCTTTTCCTCATGCCCTCATTATCCAAATTCTGTTCCTGCTGTGGTAAAACCCAAGTTGGGGGGGAGGGACCGGATTTGGGTTGTTACTCTGGAAAACAGTAGCAGGATGGGTAATGAAACAGTCTATTAAGTAAAACATTTATGGATGTTGTTTCCTTCTAACAAATCAAGACTTTTTTTTTTTCCACAAAAATAAATAAAATCACATTGCAAAGAAAATGTTGGAATATATTAAGAAACCTCAAAATATGACTCATCTCTAATACTTTGCCTAAGTACCCAACTGATAGCCAGACACTGGATATATCAGATAGGGTATTAGTATGACTTTAAAGAGGGAACATTATGCCCAAAATTCAAACACCAATATTGCCCTTCCTTGTCCTTCTCAGGCACAACAATCCTCACAGAGGGATCTCAGCCTGTCTTTGAACCAAACATTAACGCCAAGAAAAGTTTTTCTATGAGCATCTGTCTCCACTTTAAAGTTTTACAGAACTAGTATTCTGTAATAATTATAAGTAAGAATTATTCCAAAAGAGCTAATTCAGTGGCTTCCCCCAGGTACAGAAGTCCCAGATAATTGAGTAAAACACTTCAGTATTGGTCACACTAAGTTATTTTTTCAGTAGAAAAGTCTCAAAGAAATTCAAATTCAAAAAAAAAAAAAAAAAAAACTACAACCTTTGCCCACATCACCTGGTATGCCTGTTCTACCAGCCTTGCCAGGGCATGCTTCTACAAACTCCAACTGGCCCAATAAGTCTAACCTGCAGCTAATAAACCTTGTGACCTATATGGAGAGAGCTTGGTGCACAGAAGAGCCCTGCAAATAGCACACCTTGTAGCCAGACAGTGGTTACAAAATGAATTAGTTTGGTGTCAAGCAGGAAATAAAAGCTATATTCATGTTTTGCCTACAAAGAGTCTGTAAAACCCTGTTCCCACAAAGCTCATACTGATTTTTAAAATACAGTCAGTTTGTGGTTGAGACACAGAGGGGAGGTATTTTTAAAATGCCAAAGTTGCTGGCATGACGCCGGGCATTGGTTTAATTTCATTCTCATACTTGCTCAGAGCCAAAATGAGTCATCTTCCCCATGAAATACAAATCTGTACACAACACTAGCTGTTAATTACCTTTCCTGTCTCCATTAAAGAGCAAAGTGACAGTCTCAACCTCTCCCTGGGCGAGCATTTTGCTCTCGCGACGCCTCCAGCCCTCGCCAACAAATCTGCCGCTACAGCTCAAGTGGCACTTGAGCCACTCGGTCCAACATTTCAACAACAGTATAATAACTGATAATTTGACAACAAGAAGCCATCTTTAGAAAACTTAATCCACTCATAATGGCGGTGGAAACAAATACAGGTGTTTCTTTACCTGGGCTGTCTGCAGAGCAGCTCATTCGGTGGTGGGCAGCACTGATTCTTTCAAGGGTGAGCACAGCCATCTCAGATGATTTTTTTTTTAGCATATTCATTCCACCAAAACCCAGGGCTTTTTTCCTTCATTCGTTTCATTACATTCAAAGTAACAGGATACAAAGAACTTGACTCTCTGGCTGCATGACACTTACCCCAGGCAAGCAGCACCCTCCAGCTCCCAGGAGGTCACCCCAGAGACCAGGATACCCTCCTCCTGCCAACCCTCTCCCCTGGCATCACATCTCACATCACCACAATCTCACAAGCTGTTCAGGTACATTTTTACCTCTGGACAGTGCATTAACTGGAAGGGACATGCAGGTTATAGCAATTGTCACTGACAAACATTCAAAAACCCTAAAGCCACCTTATTCCCTGACTTAGAGAAGCTTCAGAAATGACAAGGCTCAATTCAACAGCTCGGTCACCAGGTTTGGAAGCTTTTTGGAGCTTCTGGGTGGGCTCGTGAATTTTTGTGTAACCAAGACAGGCAGAAACATACTTTGTTCGATACAAAAGAATGCCTTCTTGCATTTTTGAATAGCTCCCTCTGGGGAAGCTTTTTTTATAAAACAAAATATCACAAGATTTATAAGTCAAGCAACATGAAAGTTGCCTACTAAAATTAACAGTTTTAGCTGAAAGTCACTCCTGGGCAAAGGCAAATCAAGAAATGATTTGAGAAGAAATGAAAATGAAAAGAGATGCCAGACTCACAACTACGGCCAGTGTTCTGGTTTTGTTTGTTATTGGGAATTCATTACTTCATCGTGGCACATTAGCTGTTGAGCAGAGTAACTCCAACTGAAACCCATCTGTTACTCATGTACATTGTAGCTTATGGGGGAAATTTCTGAGATGGTTAAAAAAAGCGGGAGGACTACCATTAGTTCTAAGAGGCAGGGAAATCCCACTTGCCACCCATGTCTGATCTGGGAAACAAAAGAGTGCAAGAGTAAAAAAAGATTCTTAACAATAGAGTAATGATTTGAGGATATCTAAATAAAAATGCAGAAGACTGAATTTTGCAAGATAATCATGTGAGAGAAGGAAAAAATCCATCTGTAAGAAAAACAGGGACCAGTTTATATATTGCTCCCTTTTTTTTCCCCACCCCTAATTTCCCCCATAAAATAGTTTATTGCTAGTTATTCATTTCATTGCAGTTTTCACAGGGTTTTTCCATCACATTTTACCATTGTGCCTAGTGACTAATGTCCTTGAAAAAGAAGTAGGCATGTAAGGATAATATATATTCCAGATTAAGGAGGAAATGCTTGGCTTTTCCTCAATGAGGTATGTAGCCTGGTAGACAAAAAAAAAGATTTATGTGAAAAACAATACAAAAACATGCGATAGCTGAGACATAGGGTAAGTGTAAGCAAAGACAAGGCCTCGGACAAACACCATCCTAACCAGCCACTGTGGAAATACCAACACATTTTTGCACTTGAGCTCACCTACCTGATACTAATCTTATTTAACTCTCTGAACTTGAAGCTAATGCAAATAACAGTTCCTGTTGCATTTTCTTCCCACAGACTGGGAAAGAAAAGGAAGCAGAGTGACAGTTAACCAGGATAGATCAGTATCTGCCAGTATGATTCCAAACATTGCTGATACCGAGTAGCTGTGGAAGACGACACAAGCAGCACTGCCACAGGGTCCTGTGGGGCAGCCTGCTCATGCAGTTTCCCCATAACTTTTACTATTTAGGATACTTTTTGCTCAAAAAAAAAAAAAACACCCACACACACACCACACACACAACTTGAATGCTGCTACCTCTGTATATCTAATTCAAGACACCTTTTTCAGATAAGAATGTTCCCTCCCCAAAACCTTTGGTTTCGGTGCTGCTCTGTAGCAAGAGTTCCCTCAGATATGTGAGCTGGGTGAGGGAGAGAATCAAAAACACCAAAACACTCTGCCCCAAAGGGAATGATCTAATAGCACCATTCCTGTTCCCTCCAGTCACCTCTCAGCTCTGCCTCAGCGCAGGGAAAGAGCTGCTCAGTCTGACTCTTGACACAGCCCCAGCAGATGACAACGTGCCAGGGAACCTGCAGAAGCTTCAGGGATGCTTCTCTGAAGGTTCATCAGCTCCAGAACAGGAGTTTGGTTTCAATTCTGGAAGATTTCATAGGCAAATTAAAATTTATCACAAATGTTCTCTCTCCATTTGATCAGGGTGATGTACGGTAATACTAATAGCCTTAAAAATAAGGTGTGATCTATTTTGATGGCTTTGATTTTTTTTTTTCCCCCAGTACCTTTTACTTTGTAAAAGAGCCCTCAGTTAAACAAAGAGAGAAAGTAACACTACTGTTCTCCTCTCATAGTATTTTAGATCTGCTTAAGAATCCTAGAAGTCATTAGCTCACAAGCGAGCCAACAGCCACATTTTCTTTTTTCTGGTTGCAATACCAAAACCACCAGATCTAAAAGGAGTTATTGCAGGTAAAACCATTTTGATGGATGCAGGTTTAACTGTTGCACCCTGAAATGCCTTTGGAAGCATAAGACACAACACTAAGAGGTTGGCTGCGTATAGATTACTGAGCTGGAAAATTATTTTGGACCTAAAGTATCTGTACTTCAATTTTATGGGTGATTAAACCTAATGTGTTGCCATTCAAAAGCAATTAAGTCCAATATCCAGAATGCAGTGTCCCCTTCCAATGAGTGATTGGGAGGAAGCAAAAGGATTCACTGTACTGATGGATCTTCTCTGGGAATCCCCTTGGCAACCTTAAGTCCCTTCATAAACCATAAGTCAGGCAAAAATGTAACAGTGGAGAGAGAAGTCCCTTAGCTTACAGCTTGCACATAGAGCCTCCTGCATGTCCAGGGTAGCTGCATGAGCCAACCAGGGGAGATCTTGGAAAGGGGATTCTCACAGCAGCTGAGCAGCTTTGAATATAGTTATACCAGGGAGACAGAAAGGGCCAAGGACAGCAGACTGGCTGGTGCACCTGCAGCAATAGTTTTCTGTTCTTCACCAGCTTAGCGTCAATCTAAGTGAGTGCCCTGGAGGTCTTTATACTTCTTACATGGTCAGAAGAGACCAAGTCAGATCTGCTGATGGATTTGATGCCTTCAGGCAAAGTAACACAAACGTTGCAAAACCACCTTGGCCAGAAACCATGCTTAGCGTTAGGCTCTTAAATTCTTAAGCACCAGAAACAACCCAATCTCTGACTCCTCTTTGCCCTTTCCACATACTTTGCTCCTCGGTCTGAACTGACAGTTGCAAAATTACTGCTGTGCAAGCTGCTTTAGTGTCTCCAGATGTTGCATGCTAATGGCAGCATGTTCACAAGAACATTGCTTTTTTTCCTCAGGACTTTGGGAAGGCAAAATTTCTTGAGGTGTTGTCTGAAGTCTGCTGAAAGATCTGACTAGTTTGTACACTCTGACCCATTCACAAGAATACCAGCAATATATGAGGCTTATATATCCAGCCTATATTATATATATGAGGCAATATAATGGACTGCACATACGCACTGGATCTTCCAAACTTTCTAACACACCGGCAGTGACACATGACACATTATGAATTCCCTCATTTGTTGACTGTCACAGGTCTGCGCTCACCTTTGCAGAAAATCAGTCCCAGGAGGCAAAAGCCAGATTTTTGCTCTCAACTTTCATGCCTGAGTTCAGCACACGCTGGTTAATGACAGCACATAATAATCAATAAACAGCCCCCAGCTTTCAGCTGATGGTGCATGACTGCCAGATCAGAAAGGAAAGGTGAACGGTGCAATGTCTGTTTACTGAGGAAGGCTCCCTTGGTGCGAATACAACCCCCAACACAGCCTCTGCTGTTTGCCCTGCTAGAGCCATTACCACTCTCTTCACCCTTGGCTCACACCACACTACTATATTCTGGACCTAAAATAGCAAAAGCCTCAGCACCTCCACTGCAGCACCCACCTTCTCACATGCAATCAGGTGTGACCCCTTACTCTAAGGAACAGGGTGGCAGCAAATTTTAGGATTTTGGAGAGCAGGAGGCTCACAGTAAAAGCATGTGGAGCACATGCTATCAAAACGCACCAGAGTTGGTTGCTTTCTCCTTGTTTCCTGCCACCCTTGCTTGACCTGCTAGGGGGAAGGTTAAAAATGAAGGAGAATCACAGATCCACAGGACAAAGAGGGAAAAGGCCTAAGACATCACCAAATTCTTCTTACCTATTATCCTGCTTCATGACTGCACCTGATACCACAAGAAGTCTATCCAAACTGCTAGACTTTGTTACACAAAGGGATAGAAGATCCTGATGCCTTTGAGGTTATAAGGACAGAAGCAGAAGACCAGTTAGGTGTTTATTCCATCAAAATAGCTAAGTACCTAAATCTCTTTGCCTCTTACTTCCAAATAATTCCCAGTTGCCTCAAGAAAAGGTAACAGGAACACAATGGATACACAATTGGAAACCTGTAAGGTTTCTGAGATTTCTGCCCTCCCTTATATTCTCAAGATTATTATCTACCTTCTAGAGAGTCCATTTAGTCAAGCATAACTGCAAATAGTGCAAGAGCCCTGCAGAGAGCACGTCCGAAACTGGTTCCTAGCACCAAAGCTGGGTGGGCAGAACTTCTGCCTCCTTCGCACTATTGGAAAGGAAGCTGCCCAAACACAGCGTAGTCAGACCATGCTCTAGAGGTTAAACTTAAGCTCTGAAGCAGGTAGGATCCCACAGCCACCTCCTGCAAAGTCCATCTGGTGCCAGTGCCCCTCTGGTCAGTAGGCAGCACTTGGCTCCCCACACGTTCCACAGCTAAGGGCAGGTTGAGCAGCTCATCGCCAAATTCAGTCAGCCGGGCACAGAACAACTTGTGCACTGCTTGTATGCAGATTAATCAATCATTCATAACCTAATTTGTGCTGAGAAGTTCTCAGGGGCTCTTCTGCATATTGTCAGCCCTGCAACGCATTGCAACTGTCACACTTGGTCCTGATGGCACCAGCTGGGTGATGTGCCCTATTGCAACTGTCACATCTGCTTTAAGGATCTGCCACCTGTGATATTGTTTGATTTTAGCTGGATTGAGAGATGTTTTCTTGCAGAAATCACACACTTGTGTCATTGGGGAAACAACCTGAGGGGGAGAATGGCAGGAGAGGGGAAAAAAAAAATAATAAAAAAAAAATAAAAGGAAAGGACCTGGGGTAGAGAGGGAGATGTTGATACCCTTGGGTCATGCTGATCGTGCACTGTTCTCCAGCCATGGGGAAAACAGTGTTTTACACCCAAAAGCAGCTCCAGCCACACTGCTAAGACAGAACAATTGGGTCCTTCTGTGACACTCGGTCAAGAAACAGATGGCTCTGCAAATTTGTGCAGAATCAGACACTAGATGAGATGGTGAGAGGTACTCATGCATGGTGCAGCTCCGAGAGGGCCAGAGGCAGCACACAGTCTCAGGATGCTACTTGCTTGCTTCAGGCTACAGGTATTTTTCCTCCCTTAAATTTTCCACTATTCAGCACATTTGTTTTGGGAAAATAATAATAATTTGCACACTCTGAAGTCCTTTACAAAGTTCCAGCTTCTTACAAGAAGGCCTAAAGGAGAAAGAACCTTTCCAGGTACATCACATCACAGGACAGACTGGGTCCCCTTGCCACTTACTGGCATGCAAGATCAGGCAACCACAGTAACTCAGCAGCCTAAAGAAAATGAAGCTAAAGTCTTAGTTTAGCACAGAGTGGATGTTGGTTCCCAGCTTCTTTAAGCCAGTGCAGTGAACATGGGACAAAGAGGATAAGGACATAAGGACAAGTTTGCATAGCAAGAATTGAACATCTGCTCCCAATCAAGAGTATTTAGAACCATCAGTACCTACTTGTACCCTTTGATGACAAGAAGGCCAGGGCACCCAGCTGACTTGGAGTTGGCTGCTTCATGCTGCTGTGCAGACTCAGTCCTCACTGCAGCTAATGGTGTCCTAGTTGTGTTTATTGTGCCTTTGCAAGGCTCAGGATCCTGGGCTTGGCTTACGAGACCCACCACAGTGGCTATGCACCTGGACCACGACAGACTGACTGGTAGCCTGACTCTCTGCAGAGCTTATGGGCTCTCATTCGCTTCCCTTACTGGGAATCCCTGCCAAGCAAGGCTTCTATGTTAAAAATATTTCTTAAAAGGGAAAGAAAAAAAAAAAAAAAAAAAAAAAAAATCATCTTCTCTCCCAACACTGATGCCTTTCCTGCCCTGGATAACCACTTAAAAGCATTAGGTGACAAATGCTTTGTTGTCAAGCATAGAAAAAGCCCACGGGACTTGTCTTCCGACACCTCTGCTGGTTAATGAAAGAGTGACATAGCAACATGACAAGGGATTTAAAAAATTAAGTCTTCCTAGATGCTCCCTGGGGGTGCTCCTACTATGATATGCAGACTGGCAGGGCTGCTGCTCACGAGATGCCACATCCCCACATTTCCTTGTAAAACAAGAAATGGATTTCACTGGTTAGTGAATCTTTAATGTGACAAAAGGAAGGGACACGGCTGTAGCGTATTTCTTTGACACCACTGCTCCAAGACACACATTGTGGAGTACAAGCTTGGAGGAGACTTTTGCATTGCTCTCGGACCCGCCTCTGCATAACCAAGCAGCCAGATTAAGGAATGGCTCTCAAAAGGAATAAACGGAGAGTGAAAGCCATGGCCAGGGGACTTTTTATGCTGGGAAGCACTAGGAGGGGAAATGAAGTTGAAGATGGACAAGATAGGTCATCTGGTCAGGATGGGACAAGCAGGTCCCTATCTGTCCCTCCTGCCTGCTCCAAACATGGTCACGCTTTCCTCGAGAAGGTGTGGGAGCCCCTCAGTGAGGGCCCACGATTTGCTCCAGCCCCCACCAGCCAAGGTTGTGGCATCACGGCTGTCTCCTCGCCTCCAGTACCTGCCATTGTAAATCCTTCCCCAGAGCAACACTTAGAAGGCGGCATCTAAATCACAAAATAAAGCAGGTCAGAGCTGCAATTATGATCAGTGAAGCAGGCATCAGTATGTTGTGCATAATTAAAATGACTGTAGGACTTCTCTATAAATATCAGCCAGAAAAGTGTCTCTTTGTGTGTGGGCATAAAAAATGAGATGCAGAAAGCAGCTTGCTCTGATGTGACAACATGACCTTGGAACAACTTTGTTGCCTTCACACCAGAGTAATTACACTGCCAAAACATTTGATTGCCCCCCTCTTGCCACCAGCAGCAACCAAGCCTTTGCAACAATAAATGTGTAGCCACTAACAGTTCAATAAAGATCCTGAGATGAGTTCATTTTGCAATGGCTGCTCCTCCTTGAAGTTCTCAAAAACTGCATCTCCAAGAGCAAACGTTCGTTTTCTCCTTTAGAAGTCTGAATTGTGCTTGGAAATGAAATCCACTCGAGATGATAAATGAGCACCATGCGACGCTTGTCTTACACACGTCTTTAAAATATTTTACTTACTGCTCATCAATCTTCCCCACCCATGTAGCACTCAACTGCTTCACAGCAACAAGTCAATTCTTAGGCACACTTGAGGGGCAAGATTTTTCTCAACACTGTGATCGTGGTGAACATAGAAATATTATGTAGCAGGTGGTTTCTCCTAATCTCAGATGGGATTTAATATTAAAGTAGTAAAACTTATTTTCTCACAAAGGTCTCACAAGTGTGATAGGTAAAACAGCGCTACTCCAAATACCCTTGCTGGTGCTGCAGTTTGCGGGTCCACCCAAACAACACATTTTGCATCTCATGAATTCCAGGTTTTGCAATTTCACTGGAAGAAAAACTCAGAGCTGACCAACTACTCAAGTGAGAAACACTATGGGCAAGCAAAACTTAATAGGTGAACACCACAAATGTTAGTAGGCAACAGAATAAAAGGAGCATTTCTATTATCAGAGACTGTGCACAAGCTTGGCAAATAGCAGCATACATGGCATGTCTTTATTCAAAGACATTTCAAAAGCAAAAACAATTCAACTTATAATCACTCACCTCCTGTTCAATAACCCAGTAATCTCCTTTTGTCCACTGTAATGTCTGGACACATTTTTATCGATCTGGTAGTAAACTTGTAGGACTTACCATTATTTGACCACTAAGGATTGGGTATATTTCTCCCTGCAGTCAAGTATTTAGCAGGCAGGAGAGAAATGTGTGATTCATTGACTTATTATACATTACAGATAAATAATAATGAAAGACCTATGCATCATTCCTGTCAATGTGCTAAAAAGATTTGCTGAATACACAGAGGTCAGGGAAAAGAAGTCAGAAGTGTTAGTCTAAAGGAAAGAAAAGAACAAACTGAGGCACGGGTTTATTAGGGGGCTTCCTGCCAGGAAGGCCCTGCTATTAGCACTAGCCAATAAAGTCTATGCTGGTACACTAAACCATGGTGTCACTGCCCCTTCCAAACAAGATATCCCAAACTATTGCACAGGCCAGGGTGTAGCTGCAAATAGTATCACTTAAAAATAATGAAATTTAAGAAAAAACTTGGTGGCTTTTTTACAAGCCAAAGAAAAAAAATACTGGATAAGTCTGATTAAGTGATGACTCTGGAAAAATATAAATTAGTATGCCGGACAAATTTTAACAGTCTCAAATTAATATAGAAACTCACAATGAACTAAACTAGAAATTCAGAGAAAAAGGGAAAAAAGCACAACACATTTTCAGTTGCTCAAGTATAGATCTTCCTTCTAAAGAATAACGGTGCATCCAAAACAGTCATCTCCTTAAAATAAAGTATATAAAGCACTAAGAAGGAAGCACATAATATATCACTTTAAAAAAAAAAGAAAGAAAAGCTGTTATACTGCTTGAGCTTCTGTCAGGAATTCTCCCTAATAAATACACTTTTCATGTTCTTTTCCAGCTCTATCATTTAGCAGATGCTAAAAGAGTCTGAGAGTTTCTGGAATAGCCAGACGCAGCTGGCAAGGTAACCCTCAGCAGGGAGGAGCACAGCAGCTCCTTGTCAGATGCCCTGCTTGAACGACCATGAGCAGTGGTGGAAGACCAGAGCCTAGTAATCCATCCAGATGCTAATAAACCCTTATGGTGTTCCAGGAAACCCAGAAAGATCTTCCTAGCACGTAGGATCTGGGAAAAATGGAAGAGAAGAGGCTCCAGTCTGCCTCGGAACACCGTCCTGCCAGGGAACGATTAGGGAAGGTTCCCTACTTGTGTCATTCCCCATTGCCTTGGGTTTTAGCCTGAAGGAAACCTATTATTCAACAGCAACACAGAAAGAATTAATGCTACTGTTTGAATTGTTTCTTCTCAGACACATATACATAACATATATACACACAATATATCTATAGATATACACACACACGTATTTTATCTTGCAGAGCTTACGCCACTATGAGCTTGGCTGCAAACGAGCTCTTGACCTTCAGCTCAGCACAGGATTTCCTCACATCTCGAAAGGAGGCAGATTAGCCAGACACACATGCACAGCATTTAAACCCCACTCACACTGATAACAGAGGTGCAACATCACAGGGAACAAATCAATGCAAGTCTGCAGAATACGAGGCCAACACTACCGTAACCTAGTGCTGTGCTAAATAAAGCAGAAGAAATGCTCTTAAATCTGCCTCTATGAGACATGATTTCCAGAGAGCCCATGGGTATGGTTGGCACAGCAGGCTGGCCAAGACAGGCTGCCTGGCTGCACCTTCTGCATTTTACCAGCTCACCTGTCTCCTGTTGCCCAAACTCAGAGAAAAATAAGATCTGTCCCTTAATGCTTTCCTCTGTCAAAGCCTGTTAACTCCCCATCTGCCATCCTCCATATCCCTCACCCTTGCTAGCATGAGAAACTCCATTTGCGGCAAGTAACAGAAAGAAACCTCATTTCCTTTGAACTTATTTACAAGTTTTATCATTAAACTTGTCCACATTATGCAAGCAGCTTGCAATCTTCCTTAATTCTCTGACTTTAATTATATAATTGAACAACCTAAAAACTCATTTTTTCCAGGAAACATTAAACATTACCATCTTAATGAAATTCTTAATGAAATGGTCCCCTCTGCATGCAAATGACTGGCAGTGGATTTGCTTATCATGCTGCTAGACAAAGAGGACAAATGCCCTTCCTCATGTCAATCATCAAGAGTGACAGCCCTTCCTACTGACATTCCTCCTAGATGGATGGATAACACGGAAAGAATCATGGGTAGGAGGAAGACATACCAGGGAACAGTGAGGAAGCAGGAAAGGTCAATGAGTGGGAAGAAAGAGGGAAGTGGATCAAGAGTCAATGCAAACTTTTCCTGAACCTCATTTGGGTTCAGAGAGTCTCAGTTTTAGCTAAGTTTTCATGCACTGAAGGGAAGAGCTGTGGCTGGGTGGGCTGCAGCACCTAGTGGCTCTCATCTGCCTCATCGTGTGTAGACAGTTGATGCACAGGCTAGAGGATAACACTGTGCACGTTAGACCATTGACTTCTGTAAACTATTTCAAGACACATGCGACTCCCTCTCCCCCCTCCTCCCAAGCACCCTCTGCATGCTGCCTTATCTCAGTGACAGGCTGTGTAGGGAGCTCTCTTTTCTCCAAGCAAGAAGCCACAGCAGGACTGGCGCTGCAGGACACATCCCCAGTGACAGCCCCAGCTGGGCACCCCCCTCCTCCTTTGGGGGAGGGACACGTGCCCAACACACGTCTCAGCACACAGGGATGTTGGCACGTCAAGTGGCCACACTGGGGCAAGTTGTCAGCAAGGGTGAAAACCCCAGACCCAGGACACAAGCGGTACAAGACCGGGGGGCCGGGAAAGTGAGCACTCAGCTCCTCTGCACCTCCCATCACCTCTCCCTCCTCACCCACCCACTAACTCACCAGTCCTCTCCAGTGCATCCGCTGGAAGGAGGAGAAGCAGCCTCCGCTCACCCTTGGCACACAAATGACCCATCTGGTAACACATCACCCTTTGGTGCCTCTCAGCATCTGCCCAGCCACTATTCCAAATAAAGCCCTGATTGGGATTTATATGCTGCAGTGCTGCTCTCCAAGTACAGCCCTGTCCTGCTCCCTTGTCCTGTTTTCTCGGTTAGCCGGTTTTCTCTGGGACACCAAGCTCCCTTCAGCTGAAGGAATTTTTGTCACGAATCTTTCGGGTACAGTCATTCCTTCACTGTACTCTGTGCCCTCTAGTTCTTGTCTTTGATACAAGTTCAGAGAAACCAGAAACATCTTTCATTTTCATTCCTATCAAAAACATCTATAGCTCAAAGACATGACCTTGGAGTCTCTGCTTCTGCAAACAAGACAGGCCTGGCTTCTGTACCAAGACTCACGTCAGTGAATCAGTTTGAGCGTCTTCTAAATCTAATTCTTTCCAAATCTAATTCTCAAAAACCAAGAGCAGAACACCCCACTCTCCTCTTTCACTGCACTTACAGTGTCTACCCAAACTTGAGCCCCAGGTTCCTCTCCCCAGTTTACACTCTGATCCACAATTATACAGTGTGTGGTCACAATAAACTTTAAAATAAACAGAGATGGTAGTTGTGGCTAACAATTTAGAGGTGGCGAGGGGTGGGGGCAAGGGAAGAAAAACTCCTAGAGATGCAAGCAGTGATGTAATATTGTTATCCAGGGGCCGCTGTCCTGGAACTGCCTAACCAGGTCTGAAAAAGCCCTGAAAGATTCAAAGGGCCAGTGGCATGCCAGAGATAGGGCGGGGGTCTAAGCCTGACCTCTGCACTGTGTCCACTAAGGCCATTTCGCTGCCTCACAGTCCTGCTCCTGTCAGCTGAAAGCCAGGCTTTTTCCAGGACTTGGAGACAAAATTGTCTTCTCCATAGCAAGTTTAAAAACCAAAGCACACATGAATCAATTGCAAACAATGGACAAACTAATTGCTTGATTTCATTAGCAGATAAAAGAACTAGATGCATGGCCGAAGCAATGTTAATGTGGGTCAACTTCTTAAACTGCTTTGAAGACTCCCTGGATAGGGAGCCTTGCTGTGAGAAGTCTTCTCCCCCGCCCACCCACCGTCTTGATTTCTTCAGTGAAAACATGTGCTGAGTTCTCCCCAGGTCTGTAGATCAGTTCAATTCTCTCCACACTCCATCTTTCCATAAAGTCTGACTTGCCAGCACAATGCAAAGTACAGTGTAGCTTGGGGAATTATCCATGGCTTTTTCAAACTTTGGTGAGCAAATAGGATCTTCATCTTGCAGCAGCTTACAAGCCCAAACAACAGGAAAATGCTGACTCACAATTTACAGCCTTCATGCTCAAGCAGTCCAACTAAAACCAATGGCTATACAGCCCCAACAGAACAAGGAAACTTCCACAAGGTGCAAGGGATCAAAACATGGCCCTCAAGGCCCAGATCTACTCATTAAAAGGAATACATAAATGGAAGCAAGCCCGCAGGGCTCAGTGGGAATTCAACCCATCCTACAGCTTATAAAGCACTTTCACCACGTGCCTTTCATGGGGGATGCTCTCCAAGAGAGCTGAATAGCTGTAACCCCAGAGCCTCCCCCGCTTCCATCTGGGTTTTGCTCGGCCATTCAGCCCACCTTCGAAGGCATTCCCTGGCTGGGCATTGTCGTCCTTGGCACCGTTTGCTGCCCTTTGCTTTCTCCGCGCTGCGTTTGTTTGCGGTTATTTATAGAGAGCCCTCACCCACCCTGCTCCGCGCCTCCCAGGATTTTGCTCGCTCCGGCTGCGGGAGCGCACACCAGCTTCCCGCAGGCAACGTCAGGCCTCCCCGGCTGCCGTTCCCACGCAGGGGGTTGACTTCTGATTTGGTGAAGGTAGGGCCCTAGAAAACTGCTTTTCAGGTTATTGATATCATGTGAAATTGAAACCCGATTTTCCTCCAGTTAAAATCAGGCTTTTTCACTCATGCCAACAGGAAATCCACTTAGAATTACTAAATCTAGAATGACAGAAAAAGAAGCCTGAAGTGCCCAAAATTGTGCCTGTCAAAATAACCCAAAACACAGGCTTAGACCCACTTAGCACAGACTTTTTCTGTCCCATTTGATTTTTCTCTATTACCTTTTGCTTTTCTTTTCCTCTCCATCCCCCTGCATCTGTAATAGAAGGGAGGGAACAAGTTTTTCCTTCCATTTAGCTGCTCCCTGCTGCTCCTTTGTGTTTTTTCTTCCAATAGTTTCCTCCTTTCTCCCCATTGCAAGCTGCCACTCAGGCACTGCTGCAGCATTAGCCTCAGACTGATTTTTTTTTTTTTTTTTTTTTAAAACATAGCACTTTCCTGAGCTTCAGAAATTGATATAAATGCTCAAACATGACCTTCACTCCCCCAGCTCGCTCCCACTGTTTCAGAAGGAGCTGCCAGTGCCACCTGCCGCGCGCTACAAGTGAGCACTAGGACACAGCCAGAATCACCGTCCTGGCCTAAGGGCCATCCTTTGGCCGTTGGTAT
The DNA here is from genome assembly GCA_013398345.1 of Nothocercus nigrocapillus. Taxonomy (NCBI): domain Eukaryota; kingdom Metazoa; phylum Chordata; class Aves; order Tinamiformes; family Tinamidae; genus Nothocercus; species Nothocercus nigrocapillus. The sequence goes on along the minus strand of WBNA01000059.1, from coordinate 3,525,919 downwards.
CTTAGGGTTACCTGTCTTGCTCAGCCGTGGGAGGTTCTGCAGATCTCAAGATCTATTAGTACTATTTCAGCTAACAAGAGTGCAACGTTTCGTTGTTGAGTTCCCCAGTCGCCTACGGCTCTCCTTACCTAATTAGCTTTGCAAAACAATAAGTGACTAGGCAAATAAACTGCACCACAGCCTGACAGCCAGCAAAATTATATAAGTTAGTGTTTGTTCAGAAAATAGACGAAGGAAGTGTATGGGGAAAAGGAAGAAAAGGTGAAGAAAATATTCAATACGTACTTGACTTTAAGCCAGCACTAGAGGTGGGGAGGGGAACCCATCAGCATTGATTAACAAAATACCTATCCTTACTGGTTTACATAGCAGTTTGAACCCAAGATTTAAGTGCGAGGGCCCAGGTCTCGGCCACCCCCGCAAGCGGACGGGCGTCGCGGGGGCGCTGCGGGCAGACACCGCCCCGCGGGCAGCACGCGCTCGTGCACGGCCGCCGGCACCGCTCGTCTTCCTGCCTTGCTGGCTACGCACGTGCTCTGGCATGGGTGCAGGAGCACACGCAGAGGTGGCAGAGCTTTGCTGCAGTTACGTTTTCAGCAAGTTACTTGCAAAATCTTGAGTTTCAGGGTGGTGGCGGGGTGGGACAGGGCTAGCTCCTTCTAGCTCTGTGCCCTTTCCATAGGGAAAGGAATACTTTGCATGCCTCATCCCCCAAACGAATGGGCAGCCATACCTCTTCTCGTTTGACACTATGCAGCATGTCCAAGAGCACTCAGAAATCAGCAGACACAACTGACATTCTTAAGAACAATTAACATAAAACCATCTTCCCTAAGGCTGGGATGTTTAAGGCAGCCAGTTGTCCCATCACCTGTTTCACAAGGGCCCACGTGGGCCGTAAGCGAGAAGCAGAAGGACAATAGATTTGGATGGCAAACCCAGCAGTGGCATAAAGTGAACTTATGCCTTGGTAGGGAATACACACCAGCATCTAACATTAATAAACAAACATAAGAAAAAGAAAAGGGGAAACACACTGATGCTCTCTAGCTCTGTAAAGGTCTCATCCCTAGTACTGAAAAGTTGGAGAGTGATAAGCCCCACATGGAGCAGAGCCATGTGTACCATGGGCAGCCCCAGCCCCTCTCAGGGCAGCAGTATCAAACACCAGCAATATCCCGTTCCCTGGCACGGCAGGAGCCGGCGAGGCTGAGCTGGCACCAGGCAGGAATGCGCCGCGGGTTCTTCCGCACAGACAACACGCACAACGCGCTCACTAATCCATCCCCAGTCAGAGCTGTTGACCATTCCTGTTTAAAGAAATAAGTGGGGATTAAGAGGAGGGAGCCTGAAATCCAACAGAGCTGAAATTAAACTGGCAGCTCCTGCAGGGAAGGGCCTGGAGCTGCAGCGGGTCAGGAGGGAGCCCAGCAGCAGGATATTGGCAGCTGCCAGATCCCCCTGATCCTCTCCCAGCAGGAGAGCATGAGGGTCTGCTCCTCC
>WBNA01000059.1:3504716-3524320 GCA_013398345.1 Nothocercus nigrocapillus | reverse complement strand
AAAAACCACAACACACACACAAACGTATACACAGGAAACAATTCCCTCCCTGCTCACCTCCTAAGGAACAGGCTGAAATGTCACCTTAGCTGCACAGACAGATTTTTACTTCTACTGTGGGCAAATATTTTCACTAAAATAATCTGAATTAGTGACAGCTCCTTCAAATATTTGCTAGAATCCTCTCCACCTTACTCCTCCCGCCAAGCTCGTACTTGCCTTGCCTGGACCCACAGCCAGGCACATCCCCCTCGGCTAGCAGCCGCATTCACCTGCATTTCCCTTTAGAAGCCTCAGAAGGCAGCTCCTCAGCTGATGCAGCCCGCCAAGATCCTCAGCTGCCACCAGGGCAATCCCACCTATTCCAGCCATGGATCTGACCCAGGGACTCCCCGTGCTCGAGCTGCAACAGCAGCAGAATCAGACCAGGCCATTAAATGTTTGGGAGAGCTCCAAGACACTTCCAGGTGCTGGAGAAAGCAATGCCAGGAATTTTGCAGTTAGTTAGGCTTTTTCCATCAGAATCAAGGGAGAAAAAAAAAAAAAAAAAAAAAAAAAAAAAAAAGTTTGATACACAGGGATCTTGTCTAGCAGGTTTACTAGTTTTAACCATACAGGTGTGACCCACCACAAAGTCCAGGGAGCCTTACTTGGTGCATTTTGGACATCAAGGATTACCTCAAACCCAGCATTTGACTTTTTTGTTTGTTTTCATCCAGAACAGCAGATCTGCCCCCTAAGTGAAACGGTCTAGCACAACAGTCCCGCACAGGCACAGAGCTCCTCAAGGATGACACTGTCTGCATGTGCCATCTTCAGCAAGCAGAAGAATCACCAACTGCAATTTCAGATAAGTTAAATTAGCTTAAAAAACTCCCACACACCCCCTTTCATTTTCCCTTACGCACACCAAAAGGAAAGAAAACCATTGAAACAAAAAAAGGGGACACATCATTTCATGCCCAACCATTCAGCAAAGAAAGGCTATTTTCATCTTTTTCCTCCTTCTGATTGCACAACATCATGAATGTCTGCCCTGTTTCTGAGCGGAAAAGCGTGTCTAAGACTAGAGAGAGAACAGAGACCCTGACAGTACCAGGTCATTTCTTGATAAGAGAACTTCTGACAACAACATATAGCAATTACCTTCAAGATCCTGTAAAACGTCCTTTCTCGATACGCATGGTTTCATCTAAACATGGTAGATTGTTCTGAAATTTTTGTTCTTAGCTAAGGGTGGTATTTTTGGAGATAAAAATGGTCCCAAACACAGTTACATCCAACTCTAGGATATTGCATGTTGCCTCAGAGCAAAGCACCGCATCAATACCTCACTTCAGGTACACGCTGCAGGACCTGCAGGCACCAATAGAAGGGTTTCCCCATGAGAGGAGAGGCAGCCTAAACCTGGCAGATAGAATTAACAGGAGAGGGAGTCCAGGAACCCAACTCATTTTTATGCTTTTTTTTTCCCTCCCATTAAAATGGTGCGTTCCAGGATAACTGGCTATACCCACCACTTCTGCCCTTTAACATTTTTTGAAGTCTCACTGCTGGAGAAGGAATAAGAACAGAGCACTTCTCCTAAGAAATCTCATTTCTTTCCAGTTTGCCTACTGCTATTAATGTCTTGTGTTAAGAAATTGAATTCAAGTTGCTTAATTGAAATAGGTTAAGTGCAGTGTCTCTTATGCAGGAAGACAAAAAAAATACACACAAAACACCACACACACTCCCCAATACACACAAAACAGGAAGTTTCAGAGCCGTTTGCATTTGTTGGCAGTAATTTTACCTTGATTTGGAACGTGATATTTGGGGCAATATTAGGTAGGAATTCAAAGGCTCTCCATAAGAATGGGAGACATTTCTTTGATACAACACTTCTGTAAGTTTTGTTTAGCTTGCATGGGACACAGTTAATTACAGTAATTTATCAAACTGGCACAAGGTAGCATTCACACACAAAGTTTCTCCTGCAGTCCAAATTCCTAGTTTTGTATGAGACTAGGCTGTGCTAATTGAATTTTCACTTGGGTAGATAAAATCTTTAACAACTTTGGAATAACTAAGTGCTCTTTGTTCAATGATGTGGATCAGAATGATTTACAGCACCTTTCACATAATCATGCTAATTTTGCTTTCATATGATTAATTAAAACAATATGTCCTTTCTTTGTAAAATAGAATTAGTGCACCCAAGGAGACAGGTTTTATTGCAAGCTTCTCTGGTAATAAAAGCAATTTTCACGTACCATCTTTTTGGCAAAGGTAAGTAGATATACTTAAGTGGGCAAGAAAGCTGAAATTAGGATGAGATCCCTTCTTGCTGCATCACCAACAAGTTCGGGAGATCACATTGTAGATGACTTAGCCCCAGGGCTGTGAGGCGGCATACAGCCAGCATGAAGCTGGCCTAGGCCTGCTGGAAAGCAAAGAACTATTCCCACTGCCACCATTTCTTATAGTCAGGCCATTTCTTGCCACATCTAGAGCTGAAATGAGACATGTCTGTAATGAAGCCGTAACCTCTGTGCCTTCACTGAACCATTCCTGTAGATCAAGCTCTGTATTCAGCACAAATATGTAATTTGCCAGCAATGGCCACGTATATCTAGAAGGCTCACATTACCTGCTGTGATGACCATCATGCTGAGTCAGAATGACAAGTTAAAACAAGTGAGACCAACTTAAACAGCACTTGACATATCCCCTGGCTCAGCAAAGCTTACGTACCAGCTCCTGCGTTCCCCACTGAGCTGTGGGAACTCAAGGCATCTCCCAGCCCTAGACGCCAGCTAGCCGTGGGTCCACGGATGGGGCCTCAGCACTTACCCCACTCCTGGTAACTTTTGATGATGATATTTTCCAGCAAAACGGTGGAGTATATTTTTCTACAATCTATCTCACCACTGCTCCAGGACTCTAATCCTTTGATCAGAGGCTGTGCAGGCACCATTGTAATAAAATTCACTGAAGAAGAAAGCAAGCAGCTCTCAAATCTGATCAACAACACAAGGAAGCAGGGGGGAATTATCTTCCACCATCCGTATTCAATTCAGCAACTTACTTCTGCACAGGGCTTACCTACTCTTGGGTGAGTGACTGCAAACAGCTGCCAACTCAGCTTACATGGATGCAGTGACTAGTGGTGTAGATAAACTATACATTGTAATATAGAGATACCAAGTATGACCTGAAATCATCTATTTGCAGACGACCAAGCTCAGCACACATTAACTTGCCCAGAAGAGAAACCACACTGAGTTGGAGTTACAGGTGAGAACAGCACCCTGTGCTGTTTTTACAAACCTTCCCAAGACCAGGCAGAAACTCCTTTGCTAAGCTACAGGGTAGACTCCTGAGCTCCTTACAGATTCCCAGCAGACAAAAAAACAGAATCTGCCTTTGAATCTATGACAAAAATCTGTGGAATTTGGGTAATAATTTTGATTTAAGTAGAAAATTCACACCCCAGGAGTGGCATAACTAGGTATAAGGCATGACCTGTGAACACTGTTACCAGCGTCCTGAAAGGTCTAGGAACCACCCAGCTGATCTCTGCTGGAACAGACTGACTGCAGGCAACAGGCTGACCAGACTCCCAGCTGCTTCTCAGCAGACCCAACAGTCATTTCCAGAGCTCTGTGAGAGGAAAGATTGAGACTGTGATGGAGATTCCCCTCCAGAAGCTCCTGTTGGGCATCAGTCAGTGTGGGACCCTACTCATTGCAGCGCTCCCCAGGCTGGAGAACCTGGAGGTCCCCAGCTTTTGCTGCTGAACTGACCAAACTGCACACAAGTAGTTTTAAATCATTAGTAGAAACTGCTCCTGCAGATACAGAAGTTAGGTTGCAGAAGGCTCATCTGGCCCGTGATGTCAGGATGCTCCAAGGAGACTAGACAGAGATGAGCGTGCCTGCAAGCACCACCCTCAAGTGCTCTTAGCCCCTCTCCTGGACACAGAGGTCGTGAGTGATCTCTGGTAGGACCTCACTCCACATATTGAGTACCAAAAAAAACCAGAAACTGCTTTAAAATCATTGTTTATTGTCCTGTCCAATTTTTACTATTATGCCTTGGCAGGATTTAGATCCTCTCCTTAGGGTAAACACTGATGAAACACTCTGGATAACGAGACGTTTTACAAGGGAGCAACAAAGCAGATCCTGTGGGGGACTCTGGAGGAGAGGCAGGTGCTCTGGCTGATAACATGAGTGAAGAGGGAATCTCAAGAGACTCTCTAGTAGCACCAGAAGGGTAATTTTGCAACCTGATGCATGAAAATTTAGCTTTGCAACTATCATTAGCATTAATGGCAATCATGTGGATGGCTAAACTTCCCATATACAGCACTGAATATTTACCTCTAAAGTGCTCCCATATGTCTTATTTCACTTCAAGCCTCGATTGAGGTGACAGACAGCAAAGGTTACCTAACTCAGTCATAAAACCACCAAGTGTCCTGGTATTACACCCCTGACTACAGGTCTGGATCTAAGGCTTGCTCTAATTCATGAAACAGTGAAGGAAAACCTTTTTTTTTTTTAATTTAATTAAAAACTATCAGACAAAGGCACATTCACTGGTATGCACCACCAGAAGGTCACAAGTTATTTTCCCTGTATTATTCATGCATATCAAAAAAGAAACATCTCAGATGACAAATATAACTGAAAAATAGATTCAGATGATTTTGTTTCTTTAAGGCAAATATTTTCATTATAAATATAAAAACAGGCACAATCCATTCCAGGCAGAAAACCAGAGCAAAAACTAGACTAACCTTAAACCTCAATTACATCCAACTTTGAGGACTTTCACAGTGCACAGGGTTTATTTCAGCTCTCTGCAGTAAAGGGGAATTTCAGCTATTTATTTCCTAAATAATTCTTTTGCAATGATCCGTTTGTTGCACAAAATCTCCCATAACATTAACATGAAAAGCCTAGGGGGTTCCCACCCCAGTGCCAAGCATGTCCCAGCGCTCAGATGCAAAGCAGACTGTGACAGCGAAGAGCCAGGCTTTGCTGCTTGGACACTGCTCGTTGGCACCATCAGAGACAGGAGAGGGACCAGGAGCCTGGAGAGGCAGAGCAGACTCCCGTGGCGTCCCGGAGACACCTGCAAGCCCGCGAGCTTGCCAGCAACATGGGGCTACCGCTCCTGTCCTCTGCAAGGCGACAGACCAGGGCAGCAGCCTGGCAAACGTAGCAAGGCAGCCCAGGTGACAAATGTGTCTGTCTAACCCTCACAGGCCACATAGCAAGAAATAACATTGTGGTAAAAAGCCAACGTTTCAAGAAGGTAGCCCACCTGCCAGGCCAACCGGAGAAACCTGCCAAGAGACATAAATGTGAGTTAAGTGAAAAATCACGCACAGCAATCGCTTGGCAGCGGAAGGGGAGTCAACACTGAGCAAAGTAAAACAGAAAACTAGTACTTGAACATAATAGCAATGCTAATATAGAGTTGCAAGTGCTAGGAAAAAAATGCAAAAAGATGGCAGCAGCATCAAGAGACTGTTACAGGAGACAACATTCCCAGGTTCCTTGGGAATACTGACACAAAGAAGGAAGATTCCCTCCTTGGGTTGGGCACCTTCTCAGGAAGGTATCAGAGAGGCCACAAAGGCACCAGCCTCCATGCGAGGAGCAGCCCATTGCACCTTCCTGGTCTCCATTCCACGTACCCACACAGGTTTGCTCTCCCCAAAAGAGCCAAGCCCATGTTTACTTAAGAAATTCCTACCATTACAAAAAGCCCTCATTGTGCACAGAGCTGTCCCTGGGGAATAGGACAAGCAAAGCAGCAAACTGGCCGTGACAGGTCACTGAGCGCATTTCACAGCGGTGCTTAGGGCTATAGTCAAACTATCTACTCTAATTTCAGTGTCACAGCTCTTCCTCTTCACTGCCCCATCAGCCAGTTGCTGTCTGGGGGTCCTGGGCAGATCCTTTCCACACTCTCTCAAGCTCCACTGACCACATGGCCCAGGAGGCTCTTGTGGCCGGTGCAAACAATCCGTGGATGTCATCATGCCAAAGGCAAATGAAAATCCCACTGGGAAAGTAGAGAAAACAAACCAAATGGCTGCATTCAGCAAAGGGTGGCTAGGACACTGTCAGTGGCCACCATGCAGATGGGCCATCAGGGCCCAGCACATCCAGTGCTGCCGCCTCTGCCAGCGGCTGGCATTTCCACTGCTGTGGAATTATTTGGATAACTGAATTAAACCAGTAATTGCCTCATTTCCAAATACAGTCTCCCAGTGCACTCAACTTAAGACAGGGCTTCTCTTGGGAGGTATGAGGGAGATGGAGCTGTATTAGTTATGGAATGTGGGCTAATTTAATTAGTTTTTGATAGAAAGTGCTCAGTTTCGCAGACAGTAGCTGTCTGTTCCCTCTGTAGCCACACAGGAGCCAATATCTCTTCACTTTCCCCTGCGATAAAGGGAGGAGAGTGGCCCCCAGATAATAAATCACCCTTAAGGGTGGTCCTTTCGTTAAAGGGAGAAGCAGAATTCTCCCAAGCTGCTTCTGGTTTTCTTATTTCTGCCATATCAAACCACCACCCATTTAGAATATGCCACCTTGAAAACCCGTGGTGGTTCAGAGAGCCCCTATTTCCACATCTTTCAAAGCAAAGTAAGGATCACAACTAACTATAGATGATGCGCCATGATCGTGCCACCCACAGGTCTCGTTTGTCCTCTGTCCCAGCTGTCCTACAGGCCAAAGCACTGCTCACTACAAGTAAATCCAGAATCTAGCGCTACACTGGATAAACTGAGGCTCTGATTTCCCATGGGATCAGATCTCAACACAACACAAGCAAAATGAAATGGACCCAGTCATCATTTAACCGATTGTTCTTCATTGCCATCCCAAAGTAAGATGGAGAGAATCATCTCATCCCTACAGCTCACAGGAAATCCTGACAGGCACTTCAGCTCACCAAGCATGAAACAAATGAGCAGAGATGCATCTCAGAGCATGGAATTTTCTCTCAAGGACCTAAGCAGTCGAGTTCTGCTGAACCATGCCCAGTTTTAAACATTACAGAGAACAAGTGGAATCAGCTCGACTGCTGAGAACCTGCTGCTCTCCCCAGATCCAGGTCACCTCCTCTCACTGAGAGGGGAAGCCTACCCACAGAAAATAAGCTAGAGGAGGGGAAAGTTAGGAAGTGAAGATGGAACAGCTTTGCAAAATATGAGGAAGGGGCGGGGAGGGGAACAAAACAACAACAACATAACATCACAAACTCAGATTGAAAGAGTCCAGCATGGTATTTTACTGAGAACCAGGGGCACTTCCCTCTGGGATACAAAGGAGAATGCAAAAAGAAGAGTTTGACTTGGCCATGCTGACATTAAGTTAGAGTCCAGGTGCTCTCTCTAGGACCACATACTGTTACTTGCAATACAGTTGAGCTGTACTTAAAATGAAGACTTGTGAAAGGAACAGACTGCCATACAAAGAATTAATTTTTTTTACTCCCAATCAGAGCTGCATCACTCTATTGAGTCCTTTGGAAATCAATAACTGAAAAGCAATAAACCTATTAAAAGAATAAACTTTTACTGCACCAGAAGGGCTCAGTTAAATGAATATATTTTCTGTTTTGCAAATCAAAGCACATTTCCTAGGAAAATGGATCTTTTTTGAACAAATACCTCTTTTAGGATTAGGTATGTTGGAACTTCAGCTTCACTTTGCAACATGGCTATGCATTAAGCAAATTTTTACTTGAGCACAGAAGTTATGGATGCAACTAGTCAGCAAAAAAGCAGCAGATGATCTGAGTAGTGCGGCATTAAGGACCAAGAAGGACAGATCTTCAGGCAAAACACCCAGGAGCTGGGGCTTTCAGGCTGTGGCACATCCACCACCGCAGGTGCCCAGGACAAGGGGTGCAGACCCCATTTAATGTCAAGTGTCCCATACAGACTATAGGCACATAGTGTTGGACACCGTTCAGTGCCAAAAGTTTGCAGTGACCCACTGTTCTTGCGACAGCTACCAAGTTTGAACCTACAGGAAGCTGCAGCGTTTGCTTGTCCAGTTCAGCTACACCCCAGCCTCTGCTCTCCAACATCAGTAGCTATGACAGACTCCTCAGCTCTGCTAGGTGGACTTCACCTTGTTATACAGTTCCTGTGCATGGGCTGCTTGCTCATTTAGCACTCCCAGCCCAAGAGCTCCAAAACTGCATACATTTCAGTAAAAATCCTGATGCCATGGGCAGAGGAGGGAGGGAGAAGAGAAGGTTTCCTTACCCCCTGGTGCCAGTAGGTCAGATTTCCACGATGCTCCTCTACATGGATAAGGGCAAGAGACTTTTGCCTTTAAAACAAACAAATCCAAATAGAAACTCCATGTTTCCAGAAGCCACAGCCTTCATAAAGCCATGAGCCTTACGATTAAAGTGACAGAACTAGCAATGCTCACTTGTGCTAATGAGAGGGAAACTGGTCCTGCACAGCCCAGAAAGATTCATTCAACCCTCTTCATTATTCCATAATCAAAATGTTTTATTTACATATATAAAACATATACCCAGATTCTGACTCCTCCAGTGCTCGGGGACTTTCTCCCATGCAGAATATCTGACACTGAGCAAGGGGAGGCAACAAGAACCAGCAAAACCTGACCTGCCAAAACCCAATCTGCCTATTTTTATAGAGGCTGTGTCTGAGGCAGTGCCAAGGCACACGCTGCTCCCTGGCAAGTCTGGCAGCACCATCTCACTTCGGAAGGGAGGCTTTCTTCCCCTGCTGCCCAGATGAAGGAGAAACCAGGAGACAGTCCCCACTCCTGGCACCAGCTTGGTGCTTTGCAGCAGTGGCCCTGCCAGGCTCTACAAGGCCTCCCCCCTTTTCTGTCTGTTAACATGGCAAGGCACAATCTTTTTTATTCTGCCTTTAACAATATGGAAACTGGCATTTGATTTTTAATGTTAGCTTCAAAGCCAGGTGGTTGGCAGGTTTCACATATCAGCAAAATCTCCTGACCTCTCCACACGACCCAAGAGGAGTCCTGTGCCACCGCCTCCCCTCTTCCCATCCTCTCAGTCCTGCTCCACTGAAGGTCACCAAAGCCACAAGGCTCCAGAGATAACGCCTGTTAGTTGTGGCCTCTGAAGTAATAGCAGGACATATACATATTATATGCTGGGTGTTCAAGGCCCTTCCCAGAGCAGCTGAGTGGCCCATGCCACCTTCCCTCGTGCTTTATCTACGGCCCTTGGATTCATTCCTGGTCACTCAGACTTGGCAGCTCTTTGGATGACCTGCAGGCTGGTTTGATCCTACACCTGCAAAGGCTCTTTTGTCAGAGAGGAGCTGTCAGCGTAGGAAGAAATAGATAAGAACCGTTCCTGCAGAGATGAGTCCCTGAGGCTTTCAGGTTTCATGCACTACCAGAAAGTTCATCGTACTTGCGAAATCTGCCCCTACCACCAGAGCTTTAAAATCCACATTAGAGATCAGTCTGCTTTTTCTTCTCTCTGCATTTTCAAAAGGGAAAGATCAAGAGGCTGGAACGGAAGAAGGAGGTAGAAGAAGGAAAAAAGGACACAAGCAGGACCAGTTCCAAGAATATCAGCTACTTGTCAGCTCTGCAAAATAGCTGTTAATTTATAGCACCAGAGTGTGCAGGTTCTTTTAGAGCCATACGTCAAAGCTTTCTCACTATGATACCCGGCTTTTTTTGCCCTTCATATTATGGACCAAATTGGATTTCTCTGGTTCTGGATAACCTGCACAAGGGTGATGAACGCTGTGATTTATTGCTGCAAGTGCTTAAAGTGCCTCCCACCAAATTTGTGGTGACCTTATCACACTCTTAAAACCTGAAGTAAATAAGTGCACTGAGTAAAGGTTAACAACACACCAAATAAAACAAACAGAGGGGACAGGAACCATGCGCCCACATTGCTGGCACAGCCCCCAAGGCAACAAGCCCTGACAACACTGGGAAAACCTGGGCATCACGGAGAGCTCTTCCCTGCTGATGTTGCGCCCATCGAGGGCAATTGGACCTCTCAAGATAGGAAAAGTCAAGGAGCTGGAGCACTTACCCAGCAGCGGCAAGAGGAGGAGCTCTCTTCTTCTGGAGAGGACTTAAGCCACGGAGTAACAAGTCAGGTGCAATAGGAAAGTTATTAGTGCCACCATTTTCAGCATATCAGTTGGGACCCATTTCCAGACTAAATATTAAGACAATTAACTTCTTAAGAACAAATCTCCTTCCTCAAGGAGATCCTTTAAAGAAACAAGCCTTACACCGTGGTACCAAGGTTGAGCCAGCAGGGACAAATCCCTCAGTTTTAAAAGGGGGATGAGGCTTCCATCTCCATTTTCCCTGTAACAACATTTTACTTTATTTTTCTAGGACACCATGCCTAGATCAGGCCTCCTACTACAGTAGTTTGGATTTATGAATAATCAAATATCAGAATAAAATCTTACTAGCAGGAAGTACAGCAGCCCTTGGAAAAACATGAGTAACAGACAAACAAATCCTGATAGCAACTCAGAAAGCAAAAGGATCGTTTAAATCACTGTTTAAAACCAACTCCTTACCGTTTCATACGGAAAGAGATTCTCATCTCCAGGAACTCATCACCACAGCCTTAAACCAGCACCAACCTTTGGGCAACTCAGAGCAGCAAAACTTCCCCAAAGATAGACAGAAAGAACAAAAGAAAGGGGAGAGGGGGGCAGAAACACTCCAGCTGCAAGCAATGGCCCAGCATTTCATGGGCTGACTTGTTACCACAGCCAGGACCCCACAAGGAAAACGTGGTCAGGTCAGGACTTGTTTCTAGAACCGACTTTGGAATAAAGGGAAACAAGTGGATAACAACATTGTCCCTTTCAAATAGAACACTGAAGTGACAGAAAATATCTTTTTTTCAGACCCTATCTCACATAATCCAGTGTAAAAACTTCCTCCTTTCCCCGACAGCACAGAGGAGAGGAGCAAATACACTATTCTTGATTTTTCATTATACAGATTCAAGAAAGTGTTCAAAGCCTCCAGACTTAGAAAGAATTAAAAAAAAAAAAAAAAAAAAANAGCATTGAAGCACTGTCTACTAGTTTAACCTCTGGTTTCAGCCCAAACAGTAAAGGTCTTTTGCTTTAAAAATAAATATTCACTTGGCATTTCAGATAAGTATTAAATTTGAAAAGCTTTCCCCAAACCTAAAACCTGAATATGAAGTTTTCTGCTCCATGCAATATTTTCCTCTGATGTACCAATAAAGATAATGGGAAACGAGGTCATTAGAGTCTGTTTCAGTATTCCTTCTAACAGCACTTGTGATAATAAATTCATTATTTTCATAATTGCCCCATTATAGTTTAGTAATAGGTTCACATTAATTCCAGAAGTCTTACTACAGTACAATATCCAAACAAAATAAGAAACAATTAAAATTAATTTCATCTAAAATCCTATATGAAGCATTACCTAAACTAAATAAGGAACACATAGCATGAAATTTATCTAAAATCCTATTAAAAAAAAACAAACTTCAAGGCCAAAAAGTTTATTTTACTTAGATGTATGCAATTGCTTGGTTATTCTGCTGCATTTTTGAAGGAAGACCAGCTTGCCAGACACCAACCCAGAGGCCAGGCTGACACAGGGGTGCTGGAATGAGCCCCAGGACCTCACACATCCCAAAGGCTGGTGCCAGACCCCATCCACCCTCCCCAACATCCCATCAGTCACTCACCGTCACCAGCAGCCAGGACACCGCACACAGCTCCTCTGCAGACTCCCCAGCCGGGCAGCGCTCTCTCCTCCAGCTCAAAGCACCACCAGTTTCCCCCAGAAGAACCTCCAGGCCCTCCCAGCACCTCAGGGCAATCAGGACTCTCACCTGCAGCACATCCTGCCCCAGGTGCCAACAATCCCCTCATTACCCCCAGCCCATTGCAGAGCTGGTCTGGGTGCTCGTTATGGAGGACCAAAGCATTTCACTGAATAAAAGGGTTTTTAAACAAGAAACACCTGAGGCATTGGTCTGCTTTGTCAAGCGTTTGTGCATCTGCTTGGCAGAGATCACAGTAGGTCCTGGATTATTATTTGTTCCCTACAGCTCCTGAGAGCTCTGTAGCAGAATCTACTACCTTGACTCATAAACTGGTTTATCCTTTGCTACTTCAGGAAGCATGTGGCAAAGTCCTACCCTTGGCTGGTCTTCCAAATTTCCCTCCAGTGTGCTGTAGTCACTCTCAAATTAAAACCACCTTGCTTGGGTTTTGCTTTGTTTTAAGCAGGCATTGTGCTGTTCTTGTTGGAGAGGTGCAATTTCTCTGTGGCAACAGAACTCCTTGTATTAAGGCAAAACAGCTGTGTAACAAATACAGTGGTAACCCTCATACAGTATGTCCCAGTAATCAGGTCACATACAATATTTAGAAAAATGCTATGGGACAGATTCTTATCTGCTGTGCCAATTGTCCAGGAAGGGAACTAGATCCTAGCAGTATCACTGAATATAAATATCTTGATCTCAGTGTCCATTTTTACATTTGGGGGTGTATGTCCCTGTTCAGAAACAAATTAAAGCAAACACTTAACTTTACCCTTGTCAGTTATTCCCTATCTCTGCCTTCCTGATATGAGTCATTAACTGCATTTCATCTGTTCCAAAATCCTCAAATTCGGCTACAAAAATGGAACCCCTTTGATCTTAGATTGCCACTAATTCATAATTGATAACCCAGACTGGGAGGAAGGGAAAAGCTTCGTCCCCATTAGTCGTTCCATTTACTATGTTCTGGCGCTTCAATTATGCAAAACCCAACTCTCAGGGTCTGATTGAAATCCAAAATGTGAGTCAATGGGGGAAAGAGAAAAACCCAGATCGAATTATTCCAGCTGTAAATCTTCGTAATAGCATAGATGTCGTGCAAGTGATATCCAGCACTGAACAATTCTGTTTGTTTTCTGAGCTGTTGCTTTGTAGAATTCCCAAGACATCCATTACTGACTTCAGAGAGCGCAGCAGAGAAGGGCTCGTTCTCCCTCACTTGTATTTTCTTGGTCAGGTCATTATATTATGTTTGCTGTAATGACCTTTTTTGGCCCAAAGCACTAAAAGCCTGGAGTAATATATGACCTGGTAAGGGAGTGAGTGATAAGGAATAATTAACACAAGTCATTTTGTCCTTTACTTTGGAGAAGACAAGCTGTCACTTTTTCTTGAAGAGGTTTAAATTATAAATGTTAAGAATGTGAACGAAGCAAAGAAAACAGTAACGTGCATACATCACTAGGGCAAAACATATTTTTCTACCAGAAGTATCTGACAAAAGCAGGTCTACACAGCAGGGAGCTCTGCTAAAATGACACATATGCTCATGTCACCTCAGATAAATTCCCAGCACTCAGACACACTTAAATGACAGTACCTGTGTTCTTCACCCAGTAGGCTGTTGTGCTTAAAGAGGAGTCATTTGATTTTCATTTCTCTTGGATAAGACTATACAACTGCACAACAAACCCCGAAAGGGGGGGGAAATTAAAGACTGCAATTGCACAGATGACATTCCAACAAGGGGAGATGATTTTAAGCACCAGACATCCCATCTTAGTCAGCTGGATTACAAGTTCAGGACACCTGGGTTTGATTGGTCTCCAGAATTCACCCACATTAGCACAAATAGCACAAAAGAAAAAAAAGTTTTCTTTCCTACTATGTCATATGTCAAGGTAGACTTCAGAGTCTTCTTTTTTTTAATGGTGAGCTTCCCATAGTGGCAGAGTAACAACAAGTTCTTAAAACAAGGGAAGGAAGCACATGTCCATGTGGCATTTAGTGCCAGAATATGTCAAAGCTGTCACACGAACCATCTTGCACTTTCTGGTAGTTTTAAGGGCCAAGCCCTTATGAGGCTTCTGTCTTTTGGTCAGCAGGATTGGGGCCTGAGGTCCAGGGCCAGTTTTTCCCTCGCACTTTGCTCCTCCTGCATGGCTGCTTGTTCTCCTCTTGTTTTTTAGTTTTCACAGAGAGCTGGCAAAGAAAAACAACCCTGTACCTCACAGACATTTTAATAATTCATATTCAACTTCAGTTACTGAAAGTTTAATAAACAAGCACTTATTAGAATACAATCACTTCCTCTTCGAGCGGACCGTTTTTAGGAATGAAATCACAATAATTACCTCTAAGAATATGTATGAATAACGAACATTCAGCTCTTTTGTTTTTGTTGCTTGATTCATTTTCATGAAAGCCTTCCCCACTGTTCCCCTTGCCTTTGGTTTAGCAGAAACTCTGCTTTTAATTGGACTGAATATTCAGTTGGGTTCAGATCAGAATTTGTATGTAGAAAGCTATATACAGCAAGCAGCTCATCCTGCAGTCCATTAGAAATAACA
This sequence comes from Nothocercus nigrocapillus, assembly GCA_013398345.1. Lineage (NCBI taxonomy): Eukaryota > Metazoa > Chordata > Aves > Tinamiformes > Tinamidae > Nothocercus > Nothocercus nigrocapillus. The sequence continues at coordinate 3,509,915 of WBNA01000059.1, read as the reverse complement.
GGAGGGACTGAAATTAGATTATTTCAAGAGCTCTCTTTCATTCATGGGCAAACAGATTTATTGCTCTTCCCAAGGAGCTCTCTCACATAAGGCAGAATGTGCAGGACATGGAGGTGACAGCATTGAGCCCCCCTGGCTCTACCCGTTGTCCCCAAAGTAGAACCATGCGAATTTCCGGGCTAATTTCAGACCAGAAAAATGGCCTGAGAGGCTGCTAGCCGCTCACACAGAGCTCACCGACAGCGCGGGAACACCCCAGCACTGCCCACTGCCTCAGCCTCTGTCCTCAAGCCTTCTCTTGGAACACTTTACAGCCCCCCGTGAATCCATCTGAGCGCTAAATAGAAACAGTGAAGAATGTAGTAGCCTGACCAAAACTAAAATAAACTAATAAACTAGACTTCTAGTCTAGTTAAAATGGCAACCACAGTAAACGCCTCTGCAGTACCAAACTGCAGCCCTCGGCCTTGATTCCCACGGCTCCCTTGGGGATGCATCCTGGGCCAGGCACAGGACGTACGCAGGACACGTCCACAGCTCTGCACAAAAAAATCACACTTCTAATTTACACCTTTCACCAAGCCAGGAATGGATTTTTGGTGGGGAAACATAACTAAGACCTCTACAGTTAACTGCAGAAGCTTCAGCCTCAGGGAGTTATAGAGTCGTTAATCTCCCTAGATTTTAATAGCTCTTAGTCCAGGTCTAGAAGAGGAAGGAAAGTTTTATTTCAATATCCTAGAGTTTGTCCACCCTCAAAATGATCTTGAAAGCACTTTATAAGAGCCCTATGAGTTGTGTCTTCCAATTCATTTTCCCCCAGGGTATTAACATGGAAGTGTGCTGGACAAAAGTGGAAAAAAAAAAAAAAAACAGAAAAATAATGACCATGTTTGGAATCTAACCTATTTTGGGAATCCCTAGGATTCAGGGGAATTTGGACTGGCTACCCAGTTCTGGCTGTGAAAAAAGCTGTAACTTCTTTTTAAGCTTATTTATGTACAGATCAAACAGACAGACTTCCAAGTACTTTCATTTAACTTTGATGCCAAACTTTGATGTCTTCACCATTTACAGTCATGATTTTTATGTGCATTTAATATTATTTTTTAGTCTAAAATGCTACACATAAAAAGACTAACTTCATTTGAAATATGCAGCATTTTTGCTATTTGAAAACTCTGCATTTTTAATTTGTTTCTTATCAGTAGAGTACTTCTGGGGCAGAGAGAACATCAAGTTTTTAATGCCTTTCAGTTGATTTAAATTAATATTTTATGTTTGTATTCAAAAGAACTGGCTAATAGAAGGGCTCTGACATTTTTCCACTCTCTTTTTCTCTGGCATGTGTTACATGAAAAGCAGTGGCTATTTCTCCAATGTTTGGTGCTTTATTCCATGATGAATACCCAAAAGATGATGTTTCTACACAGTTTAATCCAATCACATCATTGCTCAAAAGCCCAAAGGCCAAGCTGGGGACAGAGAGGTACCCCAACCTCTCGAGATTAAGATTTAGCTGATAATGTATCAATCCTTTGCTCTAGGTGTAAATGCCTGCTTGTGTGCACTTGAAAGCAGAAAAACAAATATGGGCCTAGGGCAGCATTCCTCTCACTAGCCCCCTATTCCTGGTCCAACTCCGTTCTGAAGAGCACTGAAAGCCAGAGATAAGAGTGAGGTTTTTAATGAAAAGGGGGCCTGAATGGTTTCTATCTCATTTAATAACCACTTCATCACTGTCACTAGATGAATGGGCTGCACTGGATTCCACAGCTGACAACAGTGGCAAGGTGGAGGATAGTGCTCAGTTAGGAAGCTCCTAACCCCTCTCCTTTTCAAGCTGGCAGAGCAGGGCAGTGTCTGAACTCAGCTTCGCACTGTTGCACACTCCAGCTAGCTGAAATCTGGCTCCGTTATAAACTGGTAGCAGTCTAGCGCAGCAGGACAGAGCACAGTGAATTTATCATCACAGAATTACAAACAGAGTGATGTCACGGTCACACTGCTCAGAAATCATCCAAGATTCTCTTTAAGAAGAAAATATTAGACTGCTGGAAAAGCTGGGAAACATTTCCAGGATGGATCTACTACCCAGAAACAGCCTGAGTTTTTGCTGCTGTACAGCTGAAGCACTCCGATTTAAGCTGCAGGAGGTACTAAGAGAGCGCTATCCCAGGCTTCAGCAAACCAAAATAGCTTTTCTAGTCACGATTTTGCCATCCTGCTGTTCAAAGTCTAACAACCAATTTCAACCTTACTCATTCCAGAGCATATCTCCAAGCAGGAGGAATTATTACTCTGTTCCTAACATTCCTGCACACTAGCATACAACATTTTCTTTCCCTGCCTTTGTGTCCATGCTGTTCTAGCCTTAAGCTTCCTAATGGGCCTAAGTGTTCTGGGAATTTAATGGACACACAAACCTTCTTGTTCCTCAGCTGAATCCACCTGGGTCAATCAGCACTGGCAGAGTCAGCAAAAAGCCACCACCTTCTTATTCAAAGTCCTAAGAACTGAGCACTTCAGCAAGACAATTTTGGAAATGCTCTAGAAACATCAATTCTTCTATTACTTTGGTTAAAAGGAAGTGGCTGAACAGCAAAAAAAAAAAAAAGCCTAAGAGCTTGCATTTCCAATGAATCTCATCCCTACTGCACTTATGTGGTCGCAGATAAGACATACAAATAACATGTGGGAAAAGGAACTTGGAGGAAGAATGTAACCTCATTGCTGGGACCCCCACACCACAGACAGAGAACTGCATCTTCACAGCAAGAACCCATCTATGCCATTACCCAGAATGGTGAAGGCAACAGAATACAGGAGAGAAAGTTTCCTCTCTAGGACAGATGAAGGAGGAGGAGAGCACTGAGAAGTAATCAACAGTAAAATAACTGGCTGCCTGCTCTGCACAGTTGCCACAAAATGTTTACGCTGTCGATGCCATGAATGTGCTGGCCTGCCAAAGTCACAGTTGTGCCAAGAAACTGTCTACTGCTTGGGTCGCTGTTGCCTTTCACCTTGTAGGTATTTAAGACACTCTTGGGTCATCATCTTGGCCCTACCTCCTGGCTATCCCATGCACTGTGAGAACTTAGTGGCCTCCTCCTGAAACCTGCAATTCCTACATGAATGCTACGGGTAACAGATACAACATCTCAAAACCGCTTTTAATACATGAAAATATTACGCTTCTCATAAAATATCCAAAGTACTAAAAAAAATAGTAATAACTTGGAAGACTTGTGTGCCAGAGAATAAGAGAAAGAGCCATTGTCTTTTCCTGACATAGATGGAAAGAAACATTAATGTCTTATGTCCAGGGAGAATGACACCGAGTTTTTGCACTGTGTACAAGTGGGGCAGAAATATCTCTCGATGAAAACAATTTGTTTGATTCCTCCTCCATTTTACAGCTAACTTCAAGGAGTTCTGTATTAAAGCAGCAAGGATGTTTGTATTTCATATCAAAACAGAAGGACCTAAATTCAGGAGACTCAAAAAGGGTTAACAGAGCACAGGGACTCATTGCAAAAATTTCATCAAGAAGTCTCACTTATCAGAGAGAAATCATATGAAAGAAGGATATGGTCTAGCAAGGAAAGACATGCATTGCATAGTAACCTATTTATATGCTTCTTCAGTAAAGAATGCTTCTTAGAGCACAGTCCTGAAAGATGCTGCAGGCTCCCTGTGAGCTGATGCTCTCTGTTCCAGTGGTGTTGGGCACACTCAGCACATTGCAGGATTTACCTTTAAAGGCTATCTGATCTCTGATCCAAAAGCCAGCTGTTAAATGAATAAAATCCCTGCATGCTAGATCAGGACATGAGAAGATTGCCTGCGTTGCTGAGAGATTAAACTATCAAATGAATAAATCTAGCATGAGATAGATAAAACAAATACCCATTAAAAATAAAAATCTCTCAACACTAGGAAGAGAAATGCAGTCCCAGCACAGACTTGAAAGCCTCCAAGAAGAGAGATATATCCAGTATCAGAACAGATGGAGGAAAACAAACACAAAATGCTTTCCAAGCATCCACCCTCACAAAGTGGTAAGCATAGTCCCTCACCTCCAAGAAAAAAACAGATAACAAAAGTAAAATAAAAATAAGAAGCACTCTTGAAACACTTTAGAATTGACAAAAACAGATGGAAATCTCTGCTTTGAGCAGAAGTACACCAGAGAATCCTATAGGTTTTTACCTTCTCAGCCCATAGCTTAGTTGGTGTTGTCTTGAGCTCTGACAGAAAGTTGCATGGACTTCTGTAGCTAGAGGAGGCGTATCTAGACCAGATTCTTTACTCTTGATCTTGACTCCAATCTGCCCTAGATAAATCTGAATTTCACACCACTATGGTCCTCCTGTATGATGACTTCAGAAATCACCTTCCTCTAAAAACACTATGATTCAAGTTGTTTCCACACTCATTTTGTTAAGTTCATTTTAGTCAAGATGCCAGTTGTCTTCTCTCATTCAAATGTCTGCAATGAACTTTTTACATTTCCTTAGGACCCTGGGCACACTCAGAATGAAATTCAGCAAGAGCGTTGCTTAAAACAGGTTGCTACCAATGAGGGTCTCAGGAGGTTCCCCGATCCATGAGAACATGGCAGATGAAACATAATATAACCATTACGATAGCTGAGCTCTAGCTAACATAATGCAGCTTTTATAGTACTATAATATAGTTCTATAGGGATGTTATCTCTGGTGACTGAACCTTTTGGCTCAAGATGCACTTATATCCAGCTCAAGTCTTTGTCTTGTAAGAACAGCACTGTGGGTTTCAGCCCAAGGCACCGTGTCATGACTAGTTGTTTCTATCTGTGTTCTGAGCCGAGAGGATACAAACCCATTTCGAAGGCCATTTACTAACCTGAGTGAAAATCTGAGCCCAGTGCTGCTGCGTGGACATCCAACTGAATAGACACACTAAGTTAGGACTGCCTTTTCTTACCTGGGCAGGCAGGTCCTAGCTGTCCATAAGCTGGACTAACATTCAGACTCACTGAATTAGTGACAAATTTCAGGCCTGAAAGAAAAACACAAACGGACTTTTTAAGCTGGTGGAAAAAAACAGAACCACAGCTAATACCTGAAAGTTAAAGACAGGTATGTCAAACTAAACCACATTCATGGGCAGAAATCTCTCAGTTGTCAGAGGAGGGAGGAGACAAAAAAAAACAAA
>WBNA01000059.1:3467601-3493716 GCA_013398345.1 Nothocercus nigrocapillus | reverse complement strand
GCGGCGGGGAGCGGCTCCGGGCGGGCGCGGCGCCTCCGCGCCGCTTTTATGGCGGTGCCGCGGGGCTGCGCGAGCACGTGGGGAGCCGGGAGCGGGGCTCGGATTGGGATCGGGACGGGGAACGGGGCCGCGATCGGGATGGGGAACGGGGCTGGGGAGTAGCAGGGGGGTACCGGGGGTGCCGTGCACTTGGCAGACGTTTCCGCGGCGCTTCCCGCAGGAGAGCTCGTGGGCCACACGGAGAGGGTCTCTGGCTTCACCTTCTGCCACTACCCCGGGCAGGACACGCTCTGCGCCAGCAGCTCCGACGACGGGACCGTGAAGGTCTGGGACACGCAGAGCCTGTCGCCGGTGGCCGAGCACGCGCTGCACCAGGTGGGGACGGCGCCCGGCGCCCTGGAGGCTGGAGCACGCGGAGGGAAATTCCTCGGCTTTGCCTCGTGGGTCTTGCACACAAAGCGGGGGGGGGCGCTTCGGCCGCTTCTCTAAACCGGTGCAGCCCAAACTGCTGAATTTTTGTGGGTAGTTTTTTCCTCCAGGCTTAAATCTCTAGCGATGTTATAACACGGGGCATCTTCAGAGCCTCAGTAAGGGGCGATGCACTTAGCACGTGCTCATGACTGCTGAACACAGCCCCCTTAAAATCACTGCCAAGTGAATGAACTTCTTTTTGTTCTAATTATTTAAGCAGTCTACACAATAAATCTAGTGAAACATCATCCTAGACTCCTTTAAATGACTTTTGATTCTGTTTCTATAGAACACAATCTCTGCATTGCACTGGTCACCTCTTGTGAAAGATTTGGTTGTATCCGGTGATGAGAAAGGCATAATTGTCTGTTACTGGCATAACAGAAATGACAGCCAACAATTCTTCCCAGAGCCTCGGACAATTTTTTGCCTCACTTGTTCTCCTCATGATGAAAACCTGGTCGCCATTGGGTAAATATTAATTACTCTGTTGCTTTCCATTCTTCTTTTGAAAGGTCCTTGCAATGGATTTTTCCTTGTTAGACAATTGTATGATTGCTTTCTCAGAGATCCTGGCGGTTGTTTTTGTTGCCTTTTTTTTTTTTTTTTCATGGTACACAGCACTCCAGAAATAATTTTCAGATTTGATAGACCTGCAAGTTTTCTGTGGGTAAAAGCCATTGTTGCTTGTGAAGTCTATGAAAGCTACATTACTAATGACATTTGATTTCGTTCATGATGCACATTCATTCATGTGCAATCGCACTTGGAAAGGCAGTGGTGTATATCCCAGTGCTGAACTAGAGTTCCAGCTGATGATGAGATTTCCAGTCCCACTGCTGCTGTGATTTGGCTTCCCTATTTGACATACATGGATAATGATAACAGTCTCAGTGACAAGCTTTGAAAACAAATCAGTACCAAGAGTTTCTGTATTAACTCAGATCTTTGTTTTCAGCTACAAGGATGGCATGGTGGTTATAATTGATATCAGCAGGAAAAGAGAAGTTCTTCATCGGCTGAGAGGCCATGACGATGAAATACATTGTCTGGCCTGGTGCCCTGTGCCTGGTGAAGAAAGGTTACCTGCTTGGCAAGATGAGCTCCAAGGTATGTAGAAGCAATTCAGAGTTTGTAAAGTGATTTTTAGTTTATATATAAATCCTCTTTCTAGACAACTCAATTCCTTATTCATAGAAAGATAGTAGCTAATCAAAGGGATCTGATGAGTTAAACTACAATGTTTTCTGATATAGGGCAATACAGTTTTAGCTGACTTTTACAGTCCTTTGAATTTTAAATTATAACATGATTTTGATGCTATTCAATATTTCCTTTAGAAGAAAGTGAAGTTCCAAATGGGGATTCGACACAAGATACAACAGTGAAGAAAGGTTGTTACCTCGCTTCAGGAAGCAAAGATCAGACCATACGAATATGGAGCTGCACTAGAGGCAGGAGTAAGTAAGAATAATAACATTAATAAGTAAATCATAACAATATGGTGGAAGAGTTCTTCTTTAACTGCATGTTTAACTTACTAACCTGATAGTTTAATGCTGAGACTGTTGAAAGTGTTTGAATTTGTGTGCACTGATGGGAAAACAGAACTCAGAACTATCATCAAAGTTCTCCTTTGCTATAATATTGTCTATAATGTACCCAATTCCATGCTTGATGGTTAGCAATTATTTTTTATTTTTGGCATAAAGAAGTCAGATTTGGAGAGCTAGGATGTTCTTGGTGTCCAACAAGAGCAGGACAATAAATAAGCAGATAAAAATACATGTTAGACATTACAAAAATTATTTATCTGTGAAAGTAATAAATCATTTGAATGCATCCTCTCAGGAAGTTAGATAATTCCCTGTGCACAGGGCAGTGGGGAGGAGAAGGAGACCATAAAGAACCAGTGAGGTAGATTTCAGCCTGGGATAGTCAGATCTACATATATTTCTCAGTGAGTAGAAGCAGACTAAATATACTTCTGTGATTTAGAAAGTAGGAACTAGAGTACTTCTAAAGCACAGGAGAGTGTGCTTAAAACTTTAGATTCACAGGACTTACTTTTCTGTCAGAGAATTTTGAAGTACTAGATCTGGATGATCCCTTTTGGTTCCATAGGTGCAATGACTTTGAAGTTGCCACCCACGAAGAGGAGAGGTGGAGCCGTCGATCCCACTGTTAAAGAGCGCATTTGGCTGACTGTTCACTGGCCCTGTGGTCGTTCCAAAGAAATTGTATCTAGCTGTTTTGGGTAAGGATGGCACACACTTGTCTGGCACACTCAATAACCCTGCATGTATTTATTGATAATTAAGGAGAGAACTACAGAAGAAAGCTTGAATACGCCCACCCCTATCTCTGTCAGCATAACTGGAGAGAAGGCAAGACGAGACTTAAAGTGGGAGTTCAAACTTCTATAAAATTATTATTTACCTCACAATTTATCTGGTAAATGGAAATAATGAGTGCTAAAAGTACTACTGATATTTTGTTAATTTAGTATTTAATGGGAGAAAATGGCATGACAGCTTTGAATGTGGTTAATAGTGCAGATACCGCTTGTAGGTTGGGGGAGAGGTACATATGTATAGACACATATCATAGATGTGCATATATCTGTATTGCTGTTATACTTACAGTGTGTATATATGGAATACAGGCTGTATATATACTACAGTTCTTTTAAAAAGTGAACAATGAATTGCACACTTTTAATTTGTAGGGGAGAATTACTACTCTGGGATTTGACCCAAACCGGGAAACGCAAGTGGACGCTTTTAGGATCTTCAGAAGGACAGAATCACTCACGAATTGTGTTCAATCTGTGTTCCATGAAAATTCAAGACAAAGAGCTACTTTTTTCCATTTCAATGGACAGAGATGTAAGAGCCATTTAAATAATAGCATTAAAATAGCAGTGCCCTTGCAGTTCAGTTGATTGAGATGATCTCTTTTATGGCCGTAGACTTTCTGTAAAAGTGGATTTATTGCAGAATTTTATTACAGCATTGTTACAATTTGATCTGAGCATAGTTGTGTATGTTTCTGTTAGTTCATTAGCTCAAGCTCTTACTATGATGAAGTGACTGGATATGCCCTTCTGGATTGAATGGTAAGCAATTAATAATGGGTGCTTACCACCTCCTTTGACTCGGTTTAATTTTAGTAAGGGGTAAGTATCCTTTTTTAAATGATAAGTAGTACTGAACTGTAGACCTCTTTTCATGATCTGTTTTTTCTTATTTTTCCTTTTTTTTAAGGCAGCAGAGAGTCTCTTATTTAGAAGTTAGAGGAGGAGACATAATATTGAAGTGTGTTCATTTTGCCTGTTCTGTTACAGTTTTCCAGCTAGACCTGTGTCTGTGACATATTCTGTTGTGGATGAAAATTATGTATCAAGTCTTGAATTTGACTTTTTGATTCTTGATCTTACTTGTGCTTTCTTCTCATCGTACCAATCACTCATGCATTTAACCATTCCTTGTTGCCACATTTCTTCAGGTGAAGTGCTGGGACCTATCAACTCTTGATTGTAGCTGGACAATGCCCTCACTTGGGGGATTTGTCTATAGTCTTGCCTTCTCCCCTGTGGACACAGGCTGTCTTGCCATCGGTGTTGGGGACAGCATGATACGGGTGTGGAATACTTTGTCCATGAGCAATAGCTACGATGTTAAAACATTCTGGCAAAGCATAAAGTCCAAGGTTACAGCAGTAAGTGTGCTTTTGATTCCCTTTTCTTCTGTTTTCCTCCCCTTTTTGCTAATTTTTCTCTTCTGAAGAATATTTTTCCCAGTAAGTATCTGAAGCCGAGCTCTTTCTGCTCTTTTACTTGCAGTTATCCTGGCATCCAACCAAAGAAGGCTGCTTAGCTTTTGGAACAGATGATGGAAAAGTTGGCATATTTGACACCCTCTCCAGCAGGTAAGAAAACAGCTTTCAAATTTGTCTGTGTCCTAATGAGCAAGTTGTAGATTTGCTGATGAAGTGAATAGAAGCTTTTTAAATGAATGAAGTAATGTTAAGTTTTTGTATTTGAAATGATTGAAATTGTTTTCTATTCCATCTGCTCGGGATCATGACACAAAATTAGTTTTGCTATGACTGATTTGTCAGATTCTGCTCGTATGTCACCACGCCTACATGACATGAGCTTTCGTGCATGTGCAGGTGGAGCTCATCAGGATAGTTTTGTTACATTTTTAGTAGTGTCCTAGCGATATCAAAGAAGGTTTGGCTGGATCATTGCTTGTTGCATGTTAAAGCATCTGTGGTCTGTTTTCATCACTAGAAGCATGTTGCTTGAATCTTTTTCTGTATGTAATACCTCCCCTGAGAAGTTCAGTACCCTTTGTTTAAATCTTAACTGTACCTTCTTCCTGTCTTCTTATCCAGCACTAAAAATAAGCCACCTCAGATCTCCAGTACTTACCACAAGAAGACTGTATACACATTAGCCTGGGGCCCTCCAACTCCTCCTCTATCTCTTGGTGAGTCCTGCAACCCCCTGTGACAGAGTAGGACTTCCATGCAGAGCACACAGATGCCATGCAATCTGTGTTCTCCCTCCTTAGGAAAAGGAGCCCTATTTCTTGGTATGGTCCTTCCTACCCATTGGGGATGCATTTCCACTTGAGGAGTTATTATTAGTTTTGCAAGAGAGCACAACAATTTGTTATATATCCAATTTATGAATTCTAGCAGTTTCTGAAAGTAGGTGGGAGTAGAGTATAACACCTCATACTTCTTTCAGGATATTATAAACCTCTAACTGGCTGCTTCAGTCCTCTGCAGTCACTGCACATGATCAAGTGTGGGTTTCAGGGTTTCAAGCCCTGGAATATATCTCTATCATTTGAACTAATGAGAACAGCTCCAATAGCTCCTCTTACACAGCTTTGGATTTTCTTACGCACCAAACTTTAAAAGTTTAAGTTTTAAGACTGAGTAAGTTTAAAATTACTCAGTCACTGTTTTAGCAAAGAGCTGTTACAAGAAATGAGAAATCCTTTCAGTTGACTGTATGGCAAGAGTTTCTTGCTGCCAGATCACAAGCACTCAAAGCAGGTATATTGCCTTTTAAAACAATGTTTTGACTTTTAATGGGAATAATTACTTCTGTTAAAACTAGTGAAGAACATAGTATATTTAGCATTTTTCTTTGTTGGGTAGGAGAAGGTGAACAGCCCTCTGTAACCTTGTATAGCTGTGCTGGTGAAGGTATTGTTTTTCAACACAACCCTTGGAAGCTTAGCGGAGAAGCAAATGACATCAACAAAGTCATCAGAGACACTAATTCAATCAAAGTGAGTATTTTGTTTTGTTTTTATGGGACACTGGTAACAATATCATAGCTTCTGCAGCCTGTGGTTGACCCATTAAATTTTCATTTTGGTCTCCCTGATGAATCTGGAACAAATAAATATTTAAAACCCTCAGTCTTCACAGGTGAATTCCAGAGACATCTGAGTAACTCAGGCTGCATAGATACCATATATGTTTGGCTCTGAAGGAAGGCTTTAGATATTTTTTTCCCCTGAAATGGACACTGCAGATTTATTCCTACCATCAGTTACTTTTCTGCTTTGTAACTTACTTCATCAGAAAAGAGTAATTGAAATAAAGTGTCTGTTTTTAAAGCTGTATGTGGATGTTTACAGTGATTAGTTCATACACGTTTTTTTTTTTCAATTTAAAAGTATTTGAGAAGTAATACTCTGAATAATGCCATGGGTTAGATCACAAGGCGGGCAAGCACTGTAAATGTAAAGTTCCAACCCTAAATTACTTGACTGTTTTGTCGTTGCAAACATTAACTTAAAAAAAATGCTGCTCTAAAGAGATAAGTTTGTGGAGACTGTTGGCAACAGTTGTGTCTTATTTCTACAGCACAAACTGCCTGCACATACTGAGATCAGCTGGAAACCAGATGGCAAACTCTTGGCTCTTGGTAATGAAGATGGGTATGTTCAACTTGTAGGTTAAAATTGTGGATGAGTTGATTTTGACTAGAATCAGTGTAGGGAAACAAAAGTATTTTTTTTGTTACCCTAGTTTATCTCTGTTCTTTAACCTACAAAACATAGTTTCATGTCAGTAAAATTTCTGGGAATACTGGAAAAAAGAATTTTGAATGCAGTGCTGCCAAGGTATCTCACTTATTATAATACATCATTCTTTGCTGCTACTTAGTTTTGTTGCTTTTGGAGTGGAGGATTCTCTGCATCATATTAAATCATTTTTCAGTGGTCTGCTAGTGATTGAAACTTATTTTTGCTGATGAACTAAACCAATGCTTGAGTTAAATTCAGAAACAAAAAAACTTAGTTACTCCATGTTCTGTCATTCTCCTCATAGATGATAATAAAAAAATCACTTTGACTCACTGATTGATTTCTTACATTGCTGTTTTTACATTTCAGTTCAATTGAAATATTTCAAGCTCCAAACTTGAAATTGCTCTGCACTATCCAACAGCATCATAAACTGATAAACGCTATTCGTTGGCATCATGAACACGGGAGCCAGCCAGAGCTGAGTTACTTGATAGCTTCAGGCTCAGTTAATGCTACTATTTACGTGCATAATCTGAAGAGCATTGTAGGTAATGGTTTGCAAAATTATACTTCTAAGTCTTGACATATTATTTTACATTGCTTTATCTTGCTAGCCATACTAGTAATCATACTTGATGCTTTTCTTCTTTTCTTTCAGAAAGCTGTTCAGAAACTCCTCTGACAATAACAGAGCCTTTTAGAACTCTAGCGGGGCACACAGCTAAAATCACAAGTCTTTCTTGGAGCCCCCACCATGAGGCAAGATTGGTATCTGCTTGCTATGATGGCACTGCTCAGGTATTACTGTAGAGCCACTCAGAAGTGTTTCTCTTAGTTTCAAGCTATCCATTCTCTAGAGCCTTAGAATCAGACTGAACAACAGAGCTAAACTCCTGATTTATTGCAGATTTACACTTGATATCCATCTGCTGGTCCTGGATACCTGAAATGTAGAGCAAAATTTTGCGTTTTGCTTTATTCTTGTTTCTGTTTCCTACTGGACAAATGAGAATACTGCAAAGAGGACTTTCAGTGCAGACCTAGAGGAATTTGTATAGAGAAGCTGGGCAGTTGGCAAGTTATAATGACTAATGAATTCATTCATAAGTTCAATCATTTGTGTTTTCACTTTAGGAACCTTAGAAAAAGGATATATTACATAAATATATCAGTGCAAACAAAGGAATTTCTGAGATTTTTTGGGTTGCGTGTTCACATCTGAAATACTTGTACTGTGGTTCAGACACCCTAAAAGAGAAGCTCCTACACGTGCAAATCATTGAAGAGAAAATGTGTATTAGGGGAGGATGAGACTTTCAGAGTAATTGTTTGTGGGGTCTTTGTTTTTTTTTTCATGTTTGTAAGGTATGGGATGTTATGAAAGAAGAGCCCCTCTGCAACTACCGAGGGCACCGGAGCCGGCTACTCTGTGTCCAGTGGTCACCAGTGGATTCAGATTCTGTTTACACAGGAGGTGATGATTTTTCTGTTCACAAATGGCTCATCTCAAAGCAGGAGCACACGCGGCCACCTCAGGGTAGGTACATTCAGGAGATCCTTTCATGTAGATTAAGTGGGAGATGGGAGTAAAGAGTTGCCATGATGAAACTGTAATAGCCCAATTCAAATTTGCCTGCTACCTCTTTAGGTATAAACTGTGTCCAGGTTTAAACTGAGCTATATCCTATATGGAAACCAAATATTGATACAGAGAGGCAGGCAATTAATATACTAAAAATCTCTACAGATTGTATCAGGGTAATTTTGCAAAACCTTTACAGGCAAGAAGAGCATAGAATTAGAGAAGAAAAGAAGTATGCAGCCCAAAGCCAAAACAAAGAAGAAGAAAAAGCCTATAGGAAAGAATACATCCAAGCAAGATCTGAGTGACACCATGAATGGAGATGAAAGTGTGAAGGATATTTTACCAGAAGAAAATGGAGTTTCAGACCACGAAGGAGAAAAAGAAGCTCAAGAGGCAGAGTTACCTGATAAAGTCTCCATGATAGGTAATAATCAAATTGTCTTACTTCGGTATGTCCCATATTGTTTAGCTCTCAGCTTGACATTTTCATGCTAACTTTCTCATAAATCTTTAGTTTTAATATTCCGCTTGAAGGAAATACAGTTCCCAAGACCCCTTATAAACTTGTTTGGGACTCAGTATTTTTAAATAAGAAGATTCTGGGGTAAAGAACAAAATTACTGGGGTGCTAGTCCTGAAACAATGTAATTTTTGATTTGTGTTGCCTCCCAGTGATGAATCTTACAATGCTTATAGACCTTTGTTAATGTCCGTTGACATCTGCTTTAGCTTTCTGACAGTTCTGTAATGTTTTGTTATTGTTTCCTTTCTCTAGAAAAAAAAACCCTATTGTTCTATGGTAAAGTGAAACTTATTTTTTCTGTTCGTAATGTGAATATTTGAAGTGTTCTGCTTTAGGTTTTCTGATGTATGTTTTTTTAATGATTTAACTCCACAGAGAACAAAGATACCTCTTCTGATTATTTTTCAATTGGCTTGACAAAGCCTTTAGTGATCCAAAAAGTCAACCTAGTGAAAAAGGATCAGCCTAAAGAGAAAACAGGTTAGTATGTTTGGGTGATTTCTTAACAGCCTGCATCCAAGCAGAGCTGCTCGTTCTGTGCTAATTTTTGGCTGCAGCTTCCCTTCTTGATGTGACACCAATTAAGTGGCGCAGAAAGACAGTGTTTGCTTTTAAAATCTTTGAAACATTTTGGTTCTCTTTGTCTTGTATTTTGCTTTGCTTGCCAGGTTAGGTAAATAGTTGTTCAGTGTTGCCTTTTTGTTGCTGGTTTCAGATGGCATGAAATGTGCAATCAATATTCAAAAATCAGAATTCTCATAGTAGAGATGCATGTGCCACTTGAGAATTTGCCTTCTCTCTTACTGAGGAACAAGAATTTTTTGGAACATATCAAAGAGTTCTGTTTTAGGAGACTCTTGTAAGTGTGCAGCGGTGAATAAAATGCAACTGAATTTTCAGGTCCTGATTCCTCTCTGAAGAAAAGGAAGCCTCGTTCAGTTTTGCCCTTCACCACATCCATGGATCACAGATCAAAAGAGGAATTGCATCAGGACTGCTTGAGGCTTGCTACGTGTCTGAAATCCCAAGGTATCAGTCTTAAACTCGGAGTCTAAAAAGGAACTTGCTATGTTTGGTTTTGAATAAATATTCTGCACAAATGTGGTCCTTTTAATGAGACTTAGATGAAATTCAAATGCAAAAAATTGTTAAATTGTTTACAGGAAAAAAAGTGGAAGGCGTCAATATTTCCAGCAGTTAAGTTTACTACATTGATTTGGCAGATTCTAATACGCTATGTTGCACCAGAATCAAATATTCCTCTCTCTTTATAGGTCATAATGAGGGTTTGTCCTCTGACCTTGAGGATCATGTCCACTTGGGGCTATTTGCAGACAGGGCCTCTCTGCACAAGATGATGGATGTGGAAGGTAAGTAGCATAATGAAGCCAATATGTCCATTGCCCATTGTCACAGTGACATTCATGAAGAAAACAATTTGGGAAGGATGCTCAGGTTTTCTTTATTGTGGTTTAAAGTGCAGGATTAAGAATGCAGGTCTGAAGGAAGGACTCATTTTTCCCAAACAGATGTTAGGGCTTTCAGATGCAAACTTGAAAGATCTTTAAACCTGAACAAACCCATTTTTGCCAGGATATTTTATTGTGGATAATAGTGCTTTTGGATTCATGCTGATAGGTAACGAGAAAGTTTGTTTGCTCTCAAATAGGAAAATACCACTTGGAGAATGGACATCCAGAGCTCTTTCAGCAGCTCATGTTGTGGAAAGGAGATCTGAAGGGCATCCTCCAGGCAGCTGCTGAGAGGGGAGAGCTGACAGACCAACTAGTAGCAATTTCACCCATGGGTATGTTCATATTTGTGACAAGTAAGCAAATGTAATTAGCTGCCAATGCTCACCTCATTCTCATTGCTCTGAATTGGAAATATGTTGTTTCTTTAACTGCCCAATGACAAAAATCAAACATAAAACAAACATAGTTTATTAAGACCTGGATGTTCCCACAAGCACTCGGCTTGGAGTAGAGGAGAATAAAGACTGATTTCCTTTGGGAGTTCTTAGAGGAGCAGGTCCATACTTCCAAGCACAAAATTGGTACTCTATAATATATTGTAGTCCTTCAGTGTTGCTCTTGGTTTAAACACACTACTAAGTTGTTATTTTACTGATAATGAAGTCCTGCTGGTATGTTGACGCCAAAGCTTTTGGGTGTTCTACTGCCTCAGTGACGTGCATTAAAAGGGTTAAGAAACAAAAACCCATCTGGAGCTGATAAATGTTGAAGAAACTGGTCTCACAGAAATCCTTCCAACTTTAAAACTTCATCCCTAATGGTACTGCCTTCTCTTTTCCAGTTGGATACCAGGCGTGGGTGTGGACAGTAGAAGCCTTTGCAAAGCAGCTGTGTTTACAGGAGCAGTATGTGAAGGCTGCTTCCCACCTCCTGTCCATCCATAAGGTTTACGAGGCTATCGAGCTCCTGAAAGTGAACCACTTCTACAGGTTGCTGTATATTTTGTTTAGATTGTTGTTGTTTTCAGGCACACCAAGTGAATAGCTTTGTTTTCACATTTTCGTTGCTAAGTACTGAATAGCTGCACTGCAGAAGTTGCAGGAGAGTATTTACTGACAACTAATCAACCCTACACACAAGTATGACTTAAAAAAACATTATTTACTTACTGCTACTACATAAATGCTTAGGGTCATAGTAACTGAAAAAAGATTGGGAGGAATCATGCAATTCTTGTTTACTCTCAATGAGATTAATAGACTTCCTTTAGAATATTCCTTATGATATAAGGACAGACAGAATGATATATTCCTTATGATACAAGGATAAGACAGACAGAAGCATCAGCATTTTTGCTTCCTCAAGTGATGGGTACTTTTACAATGGGAGATGGACTGTCAGATCTAATGAGATAAATCTTTGTTCCTGAGACCGAAGTACTTGAGGCACTTTCTTTTTTAAAATGTGACAGAAATGTCAGCCATGAAAGAGGAAGGTATTTATTTTTGTATACAGTCTGTTAAGTAATCGAACTGGTTTCTCTTATGTGCCTTAGGGAAGCTATTGTAATTGCTAAGGCCAGGTTGCGTCCAGAAGATCCAGTCCTGAAGGATCTCTACACCAGCTGGGCAGCTCTTCTAGAGAAAGATGGTCATTATTCCATGGCTGCCAAATGGTAAGTATTACTGCAGAAAGGAGAGCATTGATTCCACACCTGAAACAAAGAAGGTTCCTGACTTTTATAGCAGATGAAATTTGGTGGCTTTCAAAGTGGTCGTTTGTTTAAGGTGCTTCCAGAGCCTGGTCTCACTAGACTTCTCTAATGGTGGTGGGAAGAGAAGCTTCAAAGAGCAGTTCAGAGCAGAAGGACAATTTACCTTTTATGGCAGAGCCACTTCTTTCTGAAGACATTGCTGAAAGTCTCAGAAAATTAGGCTAACAAGACTGAGATCGGAATGTGTACGAAGAGGCTGTCTGATGTTTCCAACCTTTTTACTTGAAATATGGCAGAGCATTTTTTTTTAAATGTCCTAATGACTGGGTCATCTTTCTCCAGCCTAGTGGGGTTTTTTTGTTACTGTTGGTTGTGGTTTTTTTCTTCCACACTTTTAAAAGGATCCGGCTGAAATACAGAGAAATGTAGTTGATAGGCTGGTATAATCTTTGACCTCTTAAATCTGTTTATTTAAATTTCCCATCTCAGCTGTTCAGGGCTTACATGGCACCAGAGGTTTCAGTCCAAACTAGTAGGGTGAATAACTGCAGGCATTCCCTTTGAAGCTTTGCACCAGATCAGGCACCATCTGTCTGAGGTACCCTAAATTTAGTAAGGCAAAATGATGAGAACTCTGAGAAGTTGTGCAAACTACAGATATATCTTCATTTATATGTTTGTACTAGAACTGCTGCAATGCCATTTAAAAATGGTACCTTAATACTAACCTAAAGCCAATTTGCTTTTATCTCTTTTAGCTATTTAGGGGCTTCCTCACCCTATGATGCAGTCAAAGTGCTGGCAAAAAAGGGCGATGTGGCATCCCTTAAAACTGCTGCTGAGCTAGCCGTGATATCTGGAGAGGAGGAGCTGTCAGCAACTTTGTCTTTCAGATGTGCCCAAGAGCTGCTGTCATCCAGGAACTGGGTGGGGGCTCAGGAAATTCTTCAGCAACAGAAAACATTATTTGTAAGTCTGGTTCTTTTCTCCTCCCTTTCTCTAGCACTGTAGTTCTCCTGGTTAGCTTGATTAACTTTGCACCTCTTCCCTACGTTAACAGTCTACATGTAGTTTATTTGGTCTCGTTTTGCTTCAAAATATTCTGCTGGAAGTTTATGGCAGTGATCACCTGAATCAAGAATGTGTCTTTGCAGATGCCCTGTAGAGGCCCGGTAGTGGGGAAGCACATGGGTGCTGTACTTTTTAGTAACAACTGGGCATGCGAAAACATGAAAAAGGGAGAAAGAGTCTCAGGGCAGAATAGAGGAAAACAAAGGGGAGGTATTTGAGAGAGGTATCTTTTGTTTTAAAAATGTAATTGATGTAGTGTGGTTTTCTTGCTCTGATTTCTTTTTAAGTATGTAATACTGGTGTTAAGAAAGAGGTAGAAGTATTCAGTGTTTACATTAAATGAATGAGCAAGTTAACTGTAACTCTGTTACAGCTGAGACTTAACCTGGGAACTTGTTTTGCAAAGGACTGGGTGGCAGATTGGCTTGTTCTGAGGTTGCCTCTGGCCTTAGATTCCCGGTCTTGATTGGTATTGGCCTTTGGTAGCTGCAGTTGTGAAACAAACTGTCTCTAATTAGAGCTATTGACATGCTGTTTTTAAATTTAGCCTTCTGTGACCAATAAGGGATATATTCTTTGCTTCTTTTTTTCTCTTATTAAAGGGACAAAGGCTTGTTTTCTGCCTTAACGAATTGCTCTGCAAATGCCTTAGTGAAAGAAAACCGTTTGCCCAGAAGAGCTCTTCATCTCCCTGTTACCACAGCTGGGAGCTGAACAAAGAGGCCTCATTTCTTGACACGGTGGTGGAAGTCTGGCAGAGTGCACTGGGCATGAGCACCACGGAACAAGCCGTGTGTGCACGGGAGCAGCTGCGCAGCATCGAGTACCCTCCTTCAACCAGCAACACACACCCCAAGCAGGTAATGGGGCTTAGATCTGTTTCATGGTAACCTTGCTTTGTGGTGTTATGCCAGCCATTTCTAGGGGACTCTTTGCTGCTGCAGGATGAGGTTATTTTCTAGGAGAGGTGGTTGATAAGCAGCTGGGAAGCTTGCATAGGAGTCAGCTTGTTTCTGCACAGGGTAAGAAGAAGGACAGAAGTTGTTCAGTGATGAGCACTGGGATCAATGAGACGTACTGGCTGAGTGGGAGTGATTGCAGAACTCCGTGATTCAGTTTTTCACATAGGATGGTTAGACAAGGCAGCTTGTTTTTAAAATATGCTGGAGTTTAGAAGGTCTGTTCATAGAGCAATGCTGCTGCAGGTCTCCTCTGACCCTGGTGAGTCACTCACCTTTGAGGTCCTCCCGCTTCTCATTCACCTCTTCAGCCTCCAAGCACAGCTGCTGATCTTACAATAACATGTACTGCTAAAGTCCTCTTGTCTCCTGAACAAAGGAAATCACATAAATTACATTGTTAAAATTGCTTTTAAATCATGTGCTTCTGTGCTTTTCCACAACAGTGGTAAGCTGTGAGTCATTCGTACTTCACAGCAAAGCTATTAATTATGCTCTTGCTGCTTCCTGTAGCTGCTTTTCCACATTTCCCATGACCTGACCCTTGCGTTCCTGAGCTACCAGGCTGCTACATGGGATGAAGCAGTGAAAAGCATTCTCGGAGCTGTGACCCGCAGTTACGATGCTGGTAATTTCACTCTGATGCAAGAGATCTGCAGCATCCTCCTCCCTGAAGGTAAGGCTCTTCTTGCATAGCTTTTGGTACTGATGGGGACCCTGGGGGATCTTCCTTGTGAGTAGCTTTATGTCCATTAACACCACATTTACTAGGTAGTTCTGAAGGAGTAAAACAGCCCCATGGATACGGCTCTTAGCAGCACCCTGCTTCCATGCCAAGTCTGTGTCTTTAGCAGTGGAGTTTGGCTACTGCAAGAACTGTTGAGTGCTCAAATTTGCTGACTGTGAAAGGAAGCTCACCCATACCATTTTTCAGAGAGTGCAGCGCACTGGAAGTGAATATCCTGATGTGCAGTTTAGGAGCAAGGAAGCTTCGTGGTGAACGATGAGAACATGCAGTCTTGTCCTAGCTAGGACAAAGCATTGTATTTAGAAGATGCCTGTCTTTCCCACTACCTGCACCCCTCTGCCAGTGTCTGAGTAAATCTCTGGTCTGGGTCTCCCAAGACAGCCGGTTCACTTACCAGATCTTATCTTTGTCTTTGGAAATCCTTATAACCTTCTTTTTAATTCTTTCTGCCTTATTAGGCTGTGATAACCTGAGACAAAAACTGGACAGCACAGATTCACAGAGCATGGATGCTTGCAGAAGTTTAGAGGCCTTTGTGGCTTATGGACTCCTGTATGACCTGTGGTGGAATCCACCCAAAGATTGTCTTGCCAAAGACTTGCAGAAGGCTGTATTGGATCGTGTGCCATCTCCGAGTGAGAACACAGCTCTTGAACAGAGTTGCATTTCAAGTTCTTCCCCTGAAGAAACTGCTGATCAATGTGCAGTTGAGACAGACGAAAATCTTCACCCTACAGCTGAACTTCCTAAGTGCGAGATAGACAGCAACTCGAGAGCTAGCTCAGTAGATTTGGAAGGCAGACAGTCAAAACTGAGCGGCTGCAAAGTGCTCCTTTCAGAAGCGATTGCTTCTTTGCAGAGTACCCAGAGAGATATAGCAGAGGTTCAGCAGATCTTAGCAGAGATGATCCGCCAGCATCAGAGGAACAATCTCCAGGGAAGCACAACTGGAAGCACCCAGGAAAGCAGGGAGCCACAGAGTTCAGAGACTGAGTCAGACAAGCCCTGCTCTGACAGCAGCCAGATGAAGTGGTACGTTTGGCACATAAGTAAACGCATTGAAGTGTTGCTTCTATATTTTGTATTTGTAGAGCAAATTTGTTGTTTTGCTCAGACTCATTCTGCTCTCAAGTTCATCACTTGAGACATACAGCTCAGAACTCTTGTGTTTCCCCTGAGTTGAACTACTGTATGTTTAAACTTACCATAGCTAAATAACTTCCTTATCCACAGGGTATGTTGATACTGTGAACAAACAAAGCAATTTGAAAAGAGGAAGATAATGAAAAGGACAAGTACAATATAAGAGTTCTGTTTCTTTGCTGAAGAATTGAGTCATGGGCAAGAAAGAGCTAGAGCATATAACATTTGTCTAACATTCTGTTCATAGTAAAGAAGGGAGCTTGTACAGTCACTTAAGCAAAACAGTTACTCATAATACCCGCTCTTTTTTCAACAGTCAGACTGAAGCAAAGGAACCAATTACACTCCCTGAGCTAACAAAACAGCTTCTAAAAGCAAACCAGAAGCTTGCAGAATTCCCAGACAGTTTAAAGGTAAGTTTTTAGAACAAGTGTTGGAGTTCTGGGAGAAAAAAAAAAAAAAAAAAAAAAAAAAAGACAGACAATCTTTTAGTCCTTTGAGCTGGAAAGGATAGTAAGGGCAGCAGCATATAATCCCTTTTATACAGAAAGCAAGGAGTGGTAACTTCTTGTGCCGCAGTGACACACTCAGTTTATAAGATCAAAGTGCCTTACTGCTCTCTTGGCGCTGGCAACGTCGATGCGGGCTGCCTGACAGAGGTAAGCATTTCCCTGAACTGACCCACGGGTGATTTTGAGAAACAAGTCACACAGGGTGTGGGTGTCCAACTGGGGCAGTATTTGCTTCACACATGACTTAATGCAGTGGAAAGTATAGACCCCACATGGGAAAACCTGGTAAAATACGCCAGCAAATATAAAGAGCAAGTAATCCCATGCTCTTTACCATAATTATGTACACACGAACAGTTTTGATAGAGAATTTAGGAACTTATGGCCTACATGGATCAGGAACTGTAAAAACTTCTGAAAAGAGTCAAGTACTTGAACACCATGTCTCCTGACCATCTCTTCCCTTATCTAGTTTATAATACAACTAGAGGTAGTCATGCTGCTAGAGCAAGAAGGAACAAACTAGGTTAAAGATGAAATAATTCACTAGAAAGAGAACAAATACCTCTGACCTGTGGTTTTACTCTTGAAGAGTAAAGCAGTGTTTTTAGAGCTGGCTACTAGAGTATGCTACAGATGAATGTCCTGATGGAAATAACAAGTATCACCTTTTCTTCCTGCAGGCCTTCCCTTTCCCTGATGTGCTGGAGTGCTGTCTTGTACTCCTTCACATTGGATCCGAGTGTCCTCCTGAACTACACGAACAGGCCTTGGAACTTCTTAGGAAACACTGTTGTGCTAACATTTATGAAAAGGCTGGCAGGAAGTTCTTGATCTGACATTTTGAGACCTGGCTGTCTCCCTCATGCTGTCCACAGCTACTTTACGCCGAGGCTGTTTTCTTCAAGGGAAAGCTTGTTTCAATGGACACAGTAATTGAAGACTGTTGTTCTGGATAAAATTACAAAAAAAAAA
Source organism: Nothocercus nigrocapillus (assembly GCA_013398345.1). NCBI lineage: Eukaryota > Metazoa > Chordata > Aves > Tinamiformes > Tinamidae > Nothocercus > Nothocercus nigrocapillus. The sequence goes on along the minus strand of WBNA01000059.1, from coordinate 3,476,478 downwards.
AAAAAAAAAAAAAAAAAAAAAAAAAAAAAAAAAAAAAAAAAAAAAAAAAAAAAAAAAAAAAAAATCAGGTTTATATACAGATTCTTATGGTCATCCACTGCTACTACTAAGTAAGATTGTGATGGAAAAATAGAAAAGCAGTAGATTGTGGCCTTGAACTGTATACAGGATTATTGTAGAGGTTTTTTGGCCTTTTTTTTTTTGTGGGAAGTTATGCCAAGGGACACTATTGGAGTATACATGCAACAGAAGGATTTCTAAAGACAGCTACATCCATCTTTCAAAAGAAGAAAAGTTGTAGCTGCCCTCAATTTTTTTTTTTAAAGCAGTCTGATGTTGAAGCCAGTATTGCGCTTGCAAGCATTGTGAATTTATTTTTGTTCTTTAAATAAACATCTTCTACAGCTAGGCATTAGTGTTTAATTTGATGGAAGGGTGGAAATTAGCATCTATCACTTGTTTTGAATTTTGAATTTGATTTTTTTTTTTTTTTGGTTAAGCACGAGGTAAATTTACCTCGGAGGATTAAAAAAAGTGGGATAAAGCCAAGCTCACAACATGAGAGGGAAGGCAAGATTTGTTACCCTTCCTAGGTGTGCTTGACAAGTGTAAGAGATTTAAGTGAAGAAAACTGAGAATCTTTGCTCCTGGGACATGCACAGCCAAACAAGCTTTTTTGCTAAGGTGATGTTAAATTTTAGCTTGTTCTAGGTGACAGGTACCATCAAGTTACTCTACTGAAAGTGTCAAAATTGATACCGGCATCTGGATGCTTGAAAATGCAGTAGTAGGATCAGTCTTGCAGCTAACAGCAGGCTCGGCGTGATGGAGTAGAAAAATTTAACTCTTCCTGGAAGAGTAAAGGCAAGGCTGCAAAAGTTTCACTGAACATAACATCTTTGTAAATTCTAGCATCAGCTCTTTAAATACAGGAGAAATGTTCACATTAGGATATGTCCATGAGCTCAAAAGGCTGACTTTAGAAAACTTACACATCCAGAAAAGACTGGTAAAAAGAGGAAGGTGTAGGAGAGATTGATTTAGATCAAGAACTGTTCCAAATCACTTAACCAAAACACAGACTTGATACCAGTACCCGACACAGATGCTGTCACAGACTGAGTAAAGCTTCAGAGCAACTTGAATAGCAGTCGGTGTTTATACCCAAAGTCAGTGTCTTTACCCAGAGAGGATCCTTCTGGCAAGGTGTTAAAGAGACTGTTGAGCCTCTGCCACTAACTTGCGGAGTTTGCTAAATTCTATCCACAGTACTTGAAAACCTGGAGGGGGAGCTACTGCTTAACCAAGCAGCTCTCACACCACTTAAGGGAAGAACATCACTGTTCAGATGAAGCGGAAAAACTTGACACAGGACAGAGGAGCAAAATGGCTTTATCACCTTACAGGACAAAGCTGCACTGCAGAATACTGCCTTGAGAGGGCTAGCTGTACTGAGAGAAGAGCAGGAAGGGGGTACAGGATGTCACCCAGAGAGATTTAAACACTTGAGGCAGCTGCTGTACAATAGGCTTAAGAATGGATCCTGAAGACCTGCCCTAGTAGCATATCACAAACAGAAGAGAATGAAGCTTAAATATTCTCCTCCGCTTTAGATTCAGGCACCTCTCTAATTCAGATTCCAAGTCCTGAAATTTGGAGGTTCAGTGCTATATGGAAAATCTGAAACAAGGCCCGTTTTTAAAAAAAAAAAAAAATTTATTTTACAAAAATTAAAAACAAGTCGTATTTACAAGCATTTTTAAATATCAGCTTTAAACCTTAACTCCTAATAACTAATTGCTTAAGGTTGTTTAAAATGCAAGACAAAGTCAAAATTCTAAGTTTGCCATCTCCAAAAGGGTTGTTTTTGCTTTTCTTTTCCCCTAAGAAATATCATTACAGACCTGTTGAAAATAATGCACTAATAGACTAGCTTGCTTTTTAGGAGTCAAAATCCCAAGGTGCTCTTTCATCCTCAGGCTACTCTTCAAATGTTTATGATGAAAAGAAAAGGACTTTTGTTAGATGTTAAACATGTAGCAAAATTTAGGGACTGGAAAAGGGTAGGGAAAGAGGGAGAAATACTTATCTGTCTGCTGAGTTACTTGTGTTGCAAGGAGGAGAACAAAATTTGTACACCAAGTCGAAGACGACCGAAGTCAGAATACCGGTCCAGTCCCCTGTCAAAAGGTTTTGTATCAAAGGTGAACTTTTAGGCTCTCTTAATCTACTCCAGAACATTTATTAATACCCGTAAGACCTAAGCTGAGGCTCAGTATGGGTCAAACCTGTACCATACAAAATTAGAAGCTATGCAGCTGATCAAATCAGCTCCAGTATATCCATTCTCACTGTTGTTAAAGCAAATCTCCGAATATTTTTAGCTGCAAGGATTATTTTTAATGTCATCCTTTCCCAAACCTCCGCAGTGATCAAAGGGAGCAATATCCACAGACTACACAAAGATAAAAATAAGCAAAACATGAGGTGAAGCTGTCACCCTCACAACATGCAGAAGTTTTAAAACAAGCTTCCTAAAGCACAATTTGCAAATTTGTGTGTGTGTCTGTGTCCGATTTCACTGGATTTCCAGACCCTTAGCTTTACCGAATACTCTACTCTTAAGTCTTCCTTGCAGGTTCTGTACAGTATAAAGAGGAAAAAACAGAGGTATACACAGTATTTTCTGTCTCTTGCCCTTGGTATTAAAAAAAGATGGCAAGCCACCAATGCTGGCATTTGGAATTCAGTCAACTCCCTTCTTGGTTTCAAATAAAGATGCAGCTTTTCTCTTCAGCAGAAGTGTAGGCCTTCTGCATCCTGTAGATGCCTTTCGTTTGAGATACTGTTAGGGAAAATGGTTGAGGACAGCAGCTGCCAGGATGGTAACCATGCTCTGCAGAGAGCTACCACTTTTCACGGCTGCATGTTGTTGATAATAGCCAAAATGCTCATCTTCTCTTGGGCCGAGTCCACGTCTTCATTTTGTTTCTGAGCCACTCCTGTGCCAAGGCCATAGAGCCGCCCACAATACTTTGCATCATCAATCGTATCCTCAAAAAATAGCTGCAGAGAAAGCACAAAGAAAAATAAATGGGCATTGTTTAATTGTGCCTCTAACCAGAAAGCAACTCACATTAATTCAACAGGTCATTTGAGGTCAGCCACCTCTAAGATGCAATTTAAACATGCACCTGTGCCAGTACCAACACTTCTATGACTGACATTCTGAAGTTGAGCTGCCATAAGGCTCAAAAAAACAGAAAAAAAGAATTGCGTGTGTTGAAATTTGTGGACAGCATGGTGAATCAAAACAAGAACTACGGCCCTCTTGTCCTGCTGCTGAAAGAAGAGGAACACAACACTACCTCTTTCATCCTGAAGAATGCCATGCCTGTGAGCAGAGAGTCTGATCCTGCCTGGTGTTGTCGCCCAATTCGCTGCAAGTCAAGCTGATCTGCCACTTCTTGAAGGCCGCCCTGCAATCAGAACACAGCAGACTTGATTTCCTAAAAACCTATCTCTTTCCAATTCTGTTACAAGCCACACTTTTGCGGAAAGCTAAGCACAAATATTGGCTTGTAAGATGAATTGATGAAGATTCCAGGAGTCCTGGCACAGCAGCTCTTGAGCGATGCAGTGCTGTAAATACTGCTCAAGAACATACACATACATAGGTGGAATTGTGGTACCTTGATATCTTACTGCAGATACTTGAGATGACTATAGAGATATTCATAGGTTACAGATGCTGAACCTTTCCCTCCCTTTGCTCATGTAAGTCTGTGATTCAGCAGATAAATTACTCTCAACCTGAGTGTGCTACCAGTTAATCAAGCCGTGCAATAGATCATTTCAAAAGAAGTGCTCCACCTTGCACAGGGAAAACAAGCATGCAGAATTTCAACTGCCCTCCAAAGTTGCTGATAACTGGAAGGTTATGGGAATGTCCCCTACACGACATGCATATGGATGTCTGTATCTGTTATGTAGACTTATAGGGGCCTGCATTTGACTGTTAGCTTCTATATCCATTCCAGATTTAATGGACTTGATACATGCAGCAGTTCTGTCATTTGGTTTATGACCACGTACAGTGTTGACATCCATTCACTATCATGTGCCTGGGGGAGATGCGATACCTTGAGGTTTTTGCAGCTCTTCATCAAGTACTTTACATCATAGATAGATGGGAAAAAAAGGTTCAAGATATGGAAAAATTCATGTTCCTCTTCTGGTAACCTGGAATCTGTCAGCAGCTTCACCATGTAGCCAAAGTCATAACCACTGAAAACAAGAACACACAGAATCCAGATAAATAGGCAACAGCTATATCCAGGGCCTTATCAAATTTTTCACAACAAGAACTTTATATGCGAGAGCTTTCAAGCTTTCATGTTTTCAGCTGTTTATAAAACTCTCCTAGATCAGAGTCAGGATTCATCCTGACCATCTATCTCCATGTAGGACTTCTGCCTGCTACTCTGTGGGCCTCCACTAATCTTCTCAACACTGCAAATTTCTCTAGTTATGAGAAACACAGGAAACAGGAAATCCAAGGGGTATCTGTCGCCACCTCCTCCTACTCCTTCCACTCCTTTCACTTGCAAAGGAATCAAATATATAAGAAGCTTTATAATCAAACTGCTTGATATGCTACATGACACACACCTCCACTACATAGATTTCTTCCCCTATACATAAACATAAGACAAACACTGAAAAGAAAAATGATGTCGCAAGCAAGAAACAACAACAAAAACACCAAACTCTTTACAATACACAGAAGTGTAGAAGCCTGTGTCAGTCTCCACAGACAAAAGTAGCAGTATTTCAATCAACAGGAGCCATCTCATCTTGCAGTAAGCGCGACCCTCTCTCGGACGTACCTGTGAAACGACAGCCACTTCACACTGTCGCTAAGGACGACGCCGGAAGTCATGAGCAACTCGGCAAAATGTAGAGTGTCGATCCCTTCCTCCTCGTGCTTCTGGAACTGCAGCCCAGAGCTGGCAAGCAGGTCTATGGAATCCTGAGAGTACATATCCTCCCTGGACAAAGGAGAAAGGCAGCTCTGTACTCAACGTACTCACAGGGCAAGGTCAGTCAGGAAAGCACCTGCCCCAGATGCAGTATTTCAAACAGAGAGACCCCCAAGGTCATCTCTGTGTCCACATTTGTCTCAAGAAAACTGATGGATCTCAATTTTCTAAATAGTACTGCTGCAACTTCACCCATTCTTATCTTAGTAATCTATTCTGCAATTGTAACCAGTTAATAATCCTACTGTTAGTGCAAATTCCACAGAATCCACCTCCACAGAGCTGAAGGAGGTTTTGTACAATATTGCTAGATGTCCCACATGACAGCACAGAGAAAAGGGAAGTTATCCTGAACAGGAAGACATGCAATTCTGTAACAACAAGCAGCATTGCTGTCTACATTTTTCTTTTTCACATCACAGCCTTATCTTCATCTCCAATTACATCTTTGGGAGTGGAAAAACATTGCATACTACTCTGCCTTTCAAACATGACTAAGGAAGCAAGTCTGGAATGAGTGATGATCATATTCTTGATGGAGAGCTGGGGAACCTGCTTTCTGTACTAGACGGCTTTGTTCGGCACAGTGATAAGGAAAAAAGATCATGACAAAGATACCCATTTTGGTTCAAATGTGGCATTCATAGCATCAAAAATATTTCATTCTCATTTCAGTATTTCTAAGGGGCTGACAAAGTAGAGGAACTAAATATTACAACTTTTGGTGTCAACAAATCCATAAAAACAATAAATCCATAAAATTATTGTAACGTTTTCTAATACCATTTTCATTAAATACTGTTTTCCAAAGAAATTTTATTTTTGTCAGAGAAGCACTCTTTATGTTTCCAGGTAGCTCGAGTGATATATATAAATAAATATATGTGTGTGTGTGTGTATGTGTATATATATATATATATATATACACACACACACACACATACACATATATATATATACACATACACACACACACACACACACACACACAGATATATATGCGTGCACTGAGCTTGTTCTTACAGCTATACAGGAAGGGATTCTGAATTGTCTTTCAACTGTATAGGAAAACCACACCGCAGAGGAAGTAATAGCTACTGTCATACTCCATTAAACAAGATTGATTCCTTTCAGCAATCTTATGATTTTGTAAACTTTTTATTTTCTATAGACTGCAGCTTGTATTTTGGCGTGGGTCTCTAAGAGGCGTTATCTTCACTGCTGAGGAGAGCACATCCACTTCTTTTTAGCAAATAGAGATAAATTAAAAACAACAACAACAAAAACAACTCCTGATCATTCCATAGCTCAGAGAACTCACGTCAGGTTGAATTTGAAGTTAAACTGCCAGGTGTTGATTCCAGAAGGATACTCTCCCTTCTCATTTGTGAAAGTTAGGCCAAGCTGGATAATTTTCAGCAGGTCAACATTACATCGAAGGAGCTGATACTGATAGTCTATGGAACTGCGGAATTCACCGATTGGCCTTACAACAACTCCAGGAAATTCTGTGTCCTAGTAAAGAAGAAGGAAAAAAAAAATAATAATAAAATAAAATCTTATCGCATCCTTTAATAGCAGTCACATACTCAGTTCTACACTTTCCAGTTTCAACACCAATTTTGGTACATTTTTCTCTGAAACTAATTACATAACAGAATGCAAAAAGGAAAAAAAAAATCAGGCTGCTACAGGACACTTAAAAAATAAATAATTAGTTAATTATTGTATTCATTCATCTACTGCAGGTATCCTCTTTCAATGTTGCATCTTTTCAGAATATAAAGTTTTAAAAGCAACCAATATGCACTACTGTATAATCTAAACTACCCTCTCCCGAGTAACTTATTCTCTCATTTTCCCTAACTCTACCAAAATGCTCATTTTATATTTATTTACTGTTCTTCTATGTCCTACACAGAAGTTGAATTTAGCGCTCACAGTCCTAATGTGATAGTTCAGATAGTGATAGTGGTCACCATTTTTGAAGAACCACCAACACTTAAATTAATGAAAGCTACTGCCAATCAGAACGGACCTGAACAGAGAAACTGTAGCTATTTTACTCTAGCCAGTCATTGTGTCATCTGTACTAAAACCTCAGATTTCTAGACTAGTTTTACACTCAGATCTATTCACATAACTTGTGCTAACTGTCTTAATAAAGAACAATATCTCAAAACCTTTCATAAGGAATCCAATATTCTGCATCTGACAACAATTCTTCCCATTTCTTCTTTTTGTGTCCAACCTTACTACACGGTTATTCATATATGCTATCAGTCTGGTCACCAGCATAGATCTATCTAAACACACTCTCATAAATATCAAATAGAGCAAAGAAACAAAAAAGCTTGTTTCTGACCAAATGATGACAACAAAACTGAATCACACTTACAGAACTCTTAAGTGTTTCATTTTGGGAATACTACAGGTATTCTTATGACACATTTTTATTAAGGACTTTGCATGTCTTGAAGATTAGAGTCCTAAGCAAAGTTGGCATAGTACAGTAACTAGAAACAATTTTTGGTTCCTGCCAAGTAGATAGATATTTTTAAAGGCAGGAGAAACTGTTCCTCCCATCTCCGCTCTCACCTTGAAACAAGAGCTTCATTAAGATTCTGAGCCTTCTTCTAGAAAACCCTTGAAAAGCCAGAAAATCCGTTCTGTAAGAATCAGCATCTGACCACAGCAGAAAAGGAGGCACTCGCAGAGCTAACAAGCTGTCGTTTGCAGGCCTTTCCTTTAGTCCTTCAGCATCATGATGTCTCCCATAGCCAAAAGGAGACAGTCACTCAAAGGGCAAACATAGTTGTGAAATCTAGTGGATTTAAATGTAGTTGTACATCTGATCTGTTTGAGACTTTATTAGTGTATGCAAAAGAAACAGTTAAATATCATATGATTTCAGATGATGGAGGTGGTTTCTCACTCCCCACCTCTCATTCAATCTGGACTGAATACTATATTTACTAAAAATCCATAAACTATTTGCTACTGAACAGCTGAGTTTTCACAACTTCACTTTTCAATGCTTAGTCCATTCAGGGGAAAGCCCCCTAAAAACAAATAAATATATATAAATTTATATAAGAAAGTAAATAAATATCCTTCCACGGTAACAATTAAATACAACACACTTACCATTGCAATGTAGCTGTAACTTAGTACAATCTCTCGAATTTTCCTCATCTCTTCTTCCAGATTGTTTGCCCATACTTCACAGATAACCTGGCTGTTCTCTGCAAGGGCTGCTGGCATCTTGCAGGGCCCCGAGGAAAAGCAGCTGATGTTGAATTCTGACGACAGCGCAGACCTGCAAGCTGCGTGATCTGACCAGGGCGCTGCACTGGAGAGAAGCAAACAGCACTTCGTAGGAAGAAGGATCTATTTACCAGAACCACAGCACTAGTAGCATACATCAGATATCTATTCTCAGCCTCAGATAGGACAGCTGAAGTTTTGCAGGTGTTTTGCTGCTTTAACCACTTTCTTTAGACATGCTGGAGGAGAAAATAAGCAGTGTAGCACCTGTGTGTGTTACAGAGCGGAGAGGCAGTTACAGGAGTCAAGAGCCCCGTTCCCCCTTTTCTTCTCCTAGCACAAACTCGGGAATTTGGGGTGTAAGCACAACCGCGGGACTCTGAGGCACAGGCCGCCGCACGAGCGGGGGTGGGCGCTTGAGGCAGAGGCCGCCGCACGAGCGGCGCCCATCGAAGCTTCTCCGGGAACACGGACGGGGAGCGTCTCCCGGGTGACGCCAACTCCGCCCCAGCCGCGCGACTCCCGGGATAACTCGCGCCCGGGCGCCCATCGCTCCCCACAGCGGCTG